>RSEE01000044.1:0-534826 GCA_003971905.1 Moniliella sp. 'wahieum' | reverse complement strand
CGCAACCAGCGTGCGAGCCTCAGCTCCGCGGCGGCGACCCGCCTCCCGTCGCCACCGCCGCGCTCTCGCCTCGCCTCCTGCCGCACTCGCCACTCGCCGCCGCTCAGGTCACCCTCACGCCCGCGCGACCATCAAAGGCATGGCGTCCGGCGTGTCGCCTCTGCTGGATGCTACCTTCATGGGTGTGGGGAATCGAACCTAGCACCTCCTCTCCTTACTACCGGCATCGATGCCCCCAACGCACTCGCATCAATCAGCTTTTGGCAACATTGCCAAGTACATGGGCGCCCCCCTCACATCCGTGTGGTGGCAACAAGTGGGGACAATATGCTCTACGATCCTCCAACGCCTCGCTCGGCATTGTGAGCAACCCCAACGCCAATGGTCCTGGCAACCCTGGGTCCAAAACCGACAGTTGGATTTATGGCCCTGGGGTACTATGCTGCGATGACAACTTCCCCAGGAGCACGCCCATTACCTTTGGCATCAATCTCGCTTATAATGGCAACGACTCCATCTCCCGCGCAGTGACCCAAGCACAGTCCTTGTTGGACTCGCTGAAGAACGTTCAGGTCAATTCGCTCGAGGTGGGGAACGAACCCGATCTCTACATTATCAATAACTACCGCCCTTCGTCCTGGAGTCCACCGACTACGGCAATGAGTGGATCGCTAAGGCGGATGCTGTGTACCAGCAGGTACTCAAGCCACTGAAGATGCGCCAGGATATGTTTGAGGCGGCCTGCACAGCCACGACCGCGACAAAGTCCGGTCATGCCTACCGTATCGCCAACCTGATGGACACTGGTGTCGCTTCTGCGAATGGACAGTATCTGCGGGGTTGGAATGGATGACTACTACTGTATGTTCGGCTCTGCTCTCGTCTATGTTCTCTGCTGACCGAGTTTTCATGACCACAGACTATTCGGATGTATCCAATTTCAAACTGACCATTGACCGGTTGCTCAATCTGCCAACGACGACTCAACAGTTCACCGAGTGGACCAGCCAAGTGCAACAAGCGAATCAGTCCGGCAAGGCCTACTTTCTTCGCGAGATGGGATCGGTGGGGCCAACGGGCATCCAAGGCATCAGCGATACCTTTGGTACGTTCATCTCTTTGTGACTAGGAGAGCCGAATGCTGACTTGTGAGCGTAACAGCCAACACGCTGTGGACACTGAATTTTTTCCTTTTTGCCTCTACGGTGGGGTGTGTCGAGTGTGCAGATCCACATGACCGACAACTCGTTTGGCTCGCTTGGCAACCAATGTGCAGAATGGCGTGGGTCCTCATGTACGCTCGTCCTACTATGCCTTTGCTGCCATTGGCAGCTGCTGGGGACCGGGTGTAACACCAATTTTGCCCTGTTGCAACTCAGCAATGTGCCGGCTGCCTATAGCAATCGTTTGGCGGCATACGGGGTGTTACCGTCGGAACACGCTGCAGAGCATTTGTTTATCAACTCGAACCCCACTGGTCCCGATACTACTGTTGCGCCGCCGCAACGCCGCTCCGATTTTTCTCCGAGCGTCTACAAACGCCAATCGACTCCCACAGTGAGCTTTTCCGTGTCTGTTCCCAATTTGAAAGGGAAAACTTTTTCCTTTCCACCCTCTCCGCCCCTCTCTCCACCTCCACCACAACACAACGTGGAATGGAATTGAGTACGAGTCGAGCGGGACGGCAAGCCGAATCTGGTCAACACTACCCAAGCCCAACAAAAGGTTACAGTTGGTTCCGATGGGACTCTAAGTGTGACTGTGGGCAGACAGCATGGCAGTGGTTGCCAATCTGAATGTCGTACTGGGGGGTGACGATGGATCCAAGAGCCTATGCGCTGGTAATGGTTCCACCGCTGCCAATGGCCCTACCGGCTCGGGCAATACTACCAACTCTGGCTTTACCGGTTCGGTTTCCCACTCCCATTCTCTCTCCAAGACGGCCGTCATTGCAATTGCAGCTGGGTGCGGGTGGTGGTGGTGCG
Organism: Moniliella sp. 'wahieum'; assembly: GCA_003971905.1. Lineage (NCBI taxonomy): Eukaryota > Fungi > Basidiomycota > Moniliellomycetes > Moniliellales > Moniliellaceae > Moniliella > Moniliella sp. 'wahieum'. The sequence continues at coordinate 532,841 of RSEE01000044.1, read as the reverse complement.
TTGTTGGCCATCATCGCGGTTATCGTTCTTGTGGCGTGTATGCGCAAGCGTCGCCGCGCTAGGGAGCTCGAGGCGGCCGTGGCAGGTGCCAAGGGGGGCGGACTGGTCGGCAAACCAATGCGGGAGGAGAGAGCCTCACTGCCCCCGGGGGTATGGCGGTAGGAGCAACTCGCTTCGCCCAGTCAAGAGCACCTGATGAATGGGTACGCATGTCGGAACGCCCGCGGTGGGGGCATCGGCCAGTGCGGTGGCTGCGGCGGCTGGGTACGAATGCCGTGCCCATAGCAAGAAGATGTCACGGACGACGATGAGCGAGATGGAGAAGGACCCGATGGGAAGTTTCCCGAGTCAAGGCAGGTTTGCTCATCAGCCTTCCCAGTCGGCGGACACGTTTGACTCGCCACGTGGGCGGCAGAGCCATATGGGGTACGACGAGGCGGCTTGGGCTCAGCACCACCCGTCTTCCAACCAAGGCAGACAAGCCTATGGCACTTCTCAAGGCTACGACCCAAATCAAGGCTACCCATCCTATGGTGAGGGTACGGCTCGTACCCTGATCCGCGGTACGATGGAGGCCAAAGGGGCGGGTATGGGTCAAACCAAGGCCTCGTGGGTACGATGTGCGGGCTGATCCAGCGTACGTGTCGTACAACCACCCATCTCAGCCAACCGACGCCATTCGGGCCAAAGCCCTGCAGCGCGCCATCACCGTTATCCCAGGATCCTCAACAAGGTTATGCATCTGGCGCTGGGGCAGCAGACCAGCCGCACACTCCTAACTCCCGGCCAGCGCGTTCAGCTGATGGTACGGGGGCCATTGGGGCGTTGCGATGGGTGGGGTGGAATTGTCGAACGAGTCGAGCGCTGCCTCGCGTCCTCGCCGAGGCAGAGCTCGCGAGGTCGACCTGGCCGAAGTGCGATGACATGCACCGCCCACGGGCCTCGAGGCCAACCGAGCCTGAGACGATCCCTTCACCGCGCCGCGGCCCCGGTCTCTCTCTCAAGGCGCGGCGGCACCCGATCCGTCGAGAAGGGGTTCATCTCGGGATGTGTGCGTGAAGTGCGTGCGGCGGCCGCGAGTCCAGCTGCTGTCTCGGGGTCTGCACGTCCAGCGGCAGGGGAATGCGAGTGCGGTACTGGCTGTGGCACGACAAGCAGCGCGAACGGAGCGTCCTCGCTCGGCTTCCGCCTCTCGGCCTCCGCCCACACGGCATGACACGGCGGAACGGTCGGATCGGCAAGCGTATGCTGACTGGTACGCGCAGCACTACGGATCGACGGACCAGTCGGACCCGGTTTCATCAGCAGGCAGGGGCGCGTCGAGCCCCAGCGCCGACGGAAATTTCCATGGCAATTACCCGGACCAAGAGGCGTACAACGACGCCTACCACCAGTACTATGCCCAGTACTACCAAGCCCAGGCCCAAGCCCAGGCTCGGAAGCGGCTCAGGGGCCAGGGGCGGGGAGGCCAGGCGGCTCCGCCTTCCCCATCGGCCGGGGCGTACGACTATGGCCAATATCAATCTGAGCGCGACGACCGAGGTGCCTCGCATGTGGCGCGCAATGCGCGCGATGCAGTGCGCCAAGCGCGTGCCGGAGCTCAATGGCCGACCGGGGCAGCCGCTGAACTGGTTCCTGCCCGTCTTTCTCTTGCCTTTATCCTTCTACTTGCTCTGCAACCATAGCCTTGGTTTTGCCTTCTGGCGTTGTCGACGTGGTTCCCCCCCCCCCCCCCCCCGCTCTTGCACCTATCCCGTCTCGGTTGCTCCTCATGGTCCTTCATCGGATCGTATTGATCTCATGTCGGCGATGAACCTTTGTATCTTTACCTACTACAAATATCGCATGTACTTGTTACCCCGCCTCCACTGTTTGGGACACCTTTGCTTTTGCCTTTGCTTTTTGCCTTTGTTGCTGTTGCTGTTGCTGTTGCTTTGCCTGTCCATCCTCCGTTTTTTTTCTATAGGCTGATCGCTACAGCCCCTCCCGGCCTTTGTTTCTTCTGTATTATTTGCTGCCACTTCCCGGACGACCAACCGCACCCTACGACCACGGGCCTGAGGAAAGAACACTGACGTATGTGTCTGATCTTCGCTACAACGCGTTGTCTCCTCAGGCTAGATCACGTCATTTACTCTAAGCGTTACGGGCTATCCAGCTGGTACGACTGCTCCCTGACTAGTGACTGGCCCTAGCAAATTCACCTGAGGCGGACAGATGGTAGTAATAGTAGGTCCCATATAAGGGGCACGTATCTAACGGTGTTGGCGGTACCAAGACGAGGACAGCACGAAGGTATCGGCGTCTGACGGATATTGAAGGGAGAGAGGGACAGTGTATGGATGGATGTGGCGCGTGTCGTGGGCGAGAGAGAATGGCAGGGAGGGGAGAGGAGGGGAGAGGAGGAGGTTGAACGCGCCAAAGCGATGGGTTTCAGCGATTTGTTAGTGTGGTGTGGCGCTTGCAGTGCGAGGGACTCGAGAGGAAGAACATTGGCCTAGCTTGGCGGCTAGCACATCATGCACACCATGACATGGAATCCTACACCCAGAACCAGGGTGGATTGGCCAACAGAGCGGGGCTGCGGGCAGGTCAAGGCCGCGATCTTAGGCGACACGACACAGAAGCGTGCAGTGGAGAAGGGAGAAGGGAGCACCAATTTGCATCAAAAGTAGCAGCAATGAAGAGATCCTGGGGTCCACGCCCAAACAAGGCATTTTCGCGGAAAAGTCCAACTTTCGAAAACGCCCACACGACTACGAGTCGTGAGTCGCTGTTGCGTGATCCGGGAGCGGGAGCCCTACCACGGCGTCTCTGCACGACGCATCTCTGTAGTATAACTAACCTCTTGTTCCGGCTAGCGCGTCGAGGATTCCTTCTCCAGACACGGCTTTTGACCGTTCGGGTACCTGTGTGCCTCTCCTTGCCACCGCAAGTTGTTGTGCACAAAACTGCCTCGCGTGACCTTCTTGGTCCTTCCGTCAGGTGTGAAGTTTTACTTCATCCCTGTGTGGTGCCTCTCCCCACTCCCACTGCATCCGCGCTTGGCCCTCCCCCAACCTGGGCCACTCTTGGCCCAGCCGCTGAAGTTTCTGTACGGTTGGGCCTTACAGAGGGAGCACCCTACTATCGCTGCAAAGCATCGTGACCCCGTCCTTGTGGGAAGAAACGGTGCTGTGGAGGGGGAGAGCGGATGTGGTGGCAGAGAAGTGCTAATCTGGAATACGCAATCGCCCGAACCCCTCACGGCTGCTCACAGAGGTCGCGTGAGGCAAGCAAAGGTAAAGAGCGGGGGGATGGTTGCCAACCAACTTGAAGGAGGTGGGAAGCAATGCCATTGAATGTGTATCCAAGCGGATGTCAGACATATTGGTTTAACTGCCTCCCTCGCCTAATCTCCACCGCTAGAGAGTTCCAGGCCGGCATGGCGCGAGGTGGAAGCTGTGACCGCGGTGACCACTTGCCGCACCTTCGTGGACATCCGTTCTGCCTAGGACCGACTGACTACTCGACGCGGGAAGCGATTTTGGACCTACCCATCCCTCCGATACGCATCTGGCGACAGGGTAATAATATGGCGCTTGCGCATCCCCATGGCCAGCCAGCAGGACTTACCTCCCGCGCCCACGGCCACGGCCACGACCCCTTCCGCGACCGCGATCGGCCTTCTTGGCAGTATCGCGGCGGCGAGCCTTGGACTTGGGCGTGTCATCGACCAGGAGCATATCGAGCGGAAGCGAGTCGGGAAGAATCCAGTACCGGACCGTACTGCCGCGGATGGAGAGCGTCGAGGGATTGGGGCTCCTGACCTTTGACGGTCATCTTGACTGTCTTGAGATGGGTGTTCATCTTGACATCGACGCCTGAGAAGTAGCATGGGGAAGGGGTCAGGAGAAGGAGAAGGAGCTAGGAGAGAACGTAGAACACGGCAGAGGGGGCACGCACCAGTAACTGTCCCATGGACGACCGTGCCGTTTTTGAGCTCGATGGTGACCGTCTCATTGTTGAGCTTCATCAAGAAGCTGCGTCGAGCAGAACAACGCGCGGTCAGCGGGGAACAAACGAGGCTGCTGAGCAGACGAAGCGCACGTACCGGATGAGCTGCTGGGCCACCAGTGCTGCCTGTGGCGCGCAGGTAGCTAAGCGATGTGGGCAAGCGATGGCGCCCACATCCGCACCCACTGCCCTCGCCAGCCCTCGAGCAGCCTGGCTGAAGCCAGCGGGCGGAACGCATGCGATTCCGCCCATTGAACATTCCAGGTTTACTTGAGCCTCAGGCGGAGCCCTAGCGTTCAGACGCAGGATTCGATGACATGTGATGTGGGCACGTGACATGTGACGTCAGTGTGCATGCCACGTGTGTGATGTGAGATGTGTGCCAGCGCTGCTGGTCGGAGCGGCTGCGCGCTGATTCAGGCAGGCTAAGCGTTTATCAGCCGCCGCGCCACCACCGCACCCATCCGTGCATCAGCGCCACCAGCACCCACACGTCCGCCGCCGCCGCCTCCCTCGCGCCACCGCCGCTCCGCCATGGACATCCCGCCCCCCGACCAGGAGCGTCCGCGTCTCCCACGCCGGCCAACGCCGCCGCCGCCCCCTCGCCCTCCGACGATGACCCCGACCGCCCTCCCGCCCTGCGCCGCCGCCTCCACCTCCCCCCCCCCACCCCCGCCCCGCATGCAGCCTGGGCCAGATGCCGCCCCCGCCCCCGCACCCACCAACGACGCACCGCCCTCGCTCCCCCCGCCGACCCCGATGAGCTGGCCGAAGAGCGCCAGGCAGTCGCCGCTCAGATTGCGCAGGCCCTGCGTTCGTCCCTGCTGCAGCGCGCCTTTCCCCCCGAGTTGCCTTCGTCCTCCTCGCTGCCCGATTACTTGCCAAGGCCTCCAGCTCCCCGTGCCCCCATGCCAGGGTACCGATCTGAGGTGCTGCGGCGCATGCGCACCTCCAGTCCTCCCCGCCATCCCGAGCCTCGTTCTGTGCCAGCAGGCCGGGCGCGTCCTGGACTAGGGCCACTGGATGATATCCGCACAGCTCAAGAGTTGTCCAACCTCCAGCGTCGCTGGATGGGTAGGACTGATTTTTCGCGTACACCCAATCAGGGTCCTAGTCTGGTCACCACGGGCACATACGTGGTGGTGCAGAGTGTTCTCTTGGCGCGGGCCACACCAGCGACGTCGGTACCCCCCATCGAACTGAGGGGGAAAATAGAGGGCCCGAAGCTTCGCCGCCACCGCCGCCACCGCCCATTCCTACCGATCTCGGTGAAGCAGGGGCACGTGCGTCCACTCCCCAAGCCGACAGTCGTTCCCACTCCGGCACACCGCCGTGGACTGATGCAGCTGATCAAGCAGGTGCTAGTGAGCAAAGTGCTCTCCTGACCCGCATGTTACCGTCGCTGCGTCTGCTACGGCGGTGAACTTATTGGACGAACTGCAGATGGCAACGCGAACTATGGTCGGGGCTGTGCCTCCAGGCTACGTGCGCTCCGTCGTGCGCGATTGTCAGGTGGAGGAAGGGGAGCCTCCCGTTCCCGTTCTGCCCGGCGATCGGATGCCTCGGCACAAGACTTGACGACATGCTTCGTTCGGCTTTGGCTGGCGATGTCCCGGTCCAGGCCCGCCTCCACATATGCATGCCGACACCGGCCATGGCCCGTACAAGAGAGAGCGCGTGCCGGGTCCGAGGTGTCGGGAACGGAAGGGGAGGCACGGGAGCGATCTCGAAGCGAGTCCGAATTGGATGCTCAAGCAGTCCGTTCGGCGCACCGCTCGCCAGCTGGGTGGACACATGCGTCGCTTGAAGTTTCTCTGGCGCGAGCCCGAGGGCCGGGGTGGATGATGGGCCTGGCCACACGTTTGACCATTGGCTCCACGCTTTTGCTCTGACCTGTCTGCGGCGATCAAGCAGCCGCAGGGCTTGGACCTGGTGCCGACGCCTGCCCAAATACCGGAAGAGGTACGCTCGCGTCGCTCGAATGATGTCAACGAGGATGATCAAATTGTCTTTCTTCGTATGTTCCGCTTTGACCCTCAACCGGTACCTGAGCGACCGCTGCGCCGTTCCGCGCGACTTCAGGCTCAGCAAGAGGCCGCAGAGCAGGCTGGTGAAGGCCAGGAAACCACAGAGACAGGTCCTTCCTCATCTGAGCCTACGAACGACGGAGGTGACGAGATCCTTGTGCCCCACCTCGTGGTTGGCATTCGCTCTTCGCAGATGCCGGCCGAGGTCCCAGGGGAGAGGGTTGGTCCTACCCGGTACAGCATCTTCATAACGGGTGGGTACTACGACCGATGGCACCCGCTACGACCTTACCGCTGGAAGGCCCAGGTCGAGAACTGATGCACCTCATGGAAACTGCTTTCGACGGTACAAGCCTTTACGGAGATGCTGGTGCCAACGCCCAAGCAAGCGACCCAAGATGATATTGAGGCAGCAGCGACCATCGTACTGCGTGGTCGTACGGCCATCCTCGACGCCTGGACCAGGGGGCAGATCCAGGGCGGGGAAATGGGCCACTGCGTGGTATGTTGTGAAGACTGGAGTGTACGTATCCCGTTCAGAACCAACATCTTGCTTTCCGTTGCGGGGGTGGGGGGGCTGGCGAACGACGACTCAACTCGATGACGCGATGACGACTGGAGTGCTGACTGAATATTGAATCCCTTTGCCATTTATTAGTCTGAGTGCTGCGCCCGGATCCTGCCTTGCCGGCATGCCTTCCACGTTGCCTGTGTGGACAGGTGGCTAACCCAGGCTAGCAATACGTGTCCGCTTTGTCGTCGGGAGGGCGTTCCTTCGTCCTCGTTGGGCCCAGGCATGCACTCGAGGCGGACGGGCGCTCAAGCACCCGCTTAGTCCTCACTCCTCGCTGGGGGGGGGGTCACGGCATGACGCGCATGCTCCCTGGTGCATCATCAGATCCACTGCACTGTGCCTCCGTCCCGTCAGAGCCATCGAACATGGACTAGACTGATGATCACCCTAGCACGTGGTTGGGGCGCAAACAGGTGGTGTGGATGCGTGTTGGTGTGGATCGGATTAGCGGCCTATGGACGCCGAGCGAGAAGAAGAAAGGAGGGCGGCTGGGGGTGCATGTTATGCTTATACGATGTGCATCTTCACATGCTCAAAGGGATACATGAAACGAGTTCAACGTTCAAATCCACGGATTGGCGCTTGAAGCTTGACGTTTGACACTTGAGAGTTCAAGCTCACGAGTCTAAGCGAACTCTGAGCCATCAAACATCAGTCCGCCGAATGTGCTGGGTTCAGCGGTCAGTACTCCGTACTCCGTCCGTCCAACCCCTGTAACATGGCACTGTCCCGGTAGTACGTCGTGGCCTCTGCAGCCCAGGCTGCCAAGCACTGGATGCGATAGATATGTAACTGTTTCTCTAGTTATTGTACAAAGGCTATTGTTGCTGCATTCCTATCATTACAGAGCTTCAAGGACGTATCGACAAAGAAACGCAGTGCCTATCGGGCTGTGGGCACGAATTCTGGATCTGTGGATCTGCTGAACGCTCAGTTGAACCTTCAAGCTTCAAGCGAGTACGGCCACACTTAAGACCAGCGTGATGTGTTTTCATCCAGTTCAGCGTGCCTTGGACACTTCTTGACAAGGAGCCCCTCTTAAGAAGTAGTAGGAACTTGACGCGTGACGAGGGAAACTGGTGCTGCGATTTGGAGGCAAACTGCATGAGGCGGCCTTGAAAGATTGGGGGCTAGGGCGAAGCACTAGACTAGGCGATCAATGGGTGAGCGCGATGAATCGGTCACACCAATGAGAGCCCAGAACCGCGGTTGTCCGTTAACTGAGAAGTAGCTACGCTACCAAGCTAAGGACGATTGCACTGTGCAGGGTGGGAACAGTCAGAGCTTAGCTTTTGTAAGCTCCTGACGCTAGTCCAACCTTCAATGCAACAGGGAGAAGAGGAAGGAGGGGAACGAGGGCGCGACGGTAACCAATCCGGAGCGCGCGAGTTGCGGAGCTCTATAGCCAGTTCCGCTTGCCAGCGACATGGCCGATCCAGCCATCACACCAAGTGGTGCCACATGCCACCACACTCCAACAGGCCTGAGGGGTCAGCCTGGTCAGCGGTCATGTGGTCATGTGACCAATGATAGTAACCAGTGGCGTGTGACGTCACTGGGCCTGACTCAGCCGCTGAGCGAGCAAATCGATGAAATGGATGAGCGATGGATGACGCCGATCGCAATATTCCTTCTCCTGTTGGCGTTGCCACCAGCGGCGACTCAACCAACTGGCCGGGGCCTTTTCTGCAGAGCCACCGATGCGAAGCACGCCCACTCTACGTGCAGCGGGCCAAGACTTTGTTAGGATGGCCAGCTCGGGCGGATGGGGCAATTCCCTCGGCGGGATGGCGCATGGTGGGCATGGCGGCGCGCGTGGCGGTCGTGGCGGTCGTGGTGGTCGTGGCGGTATGGGCGGTCGCGGTGGTCGAGGAGGCCGCGGTGGCCATGGCGGGTACGGAGGGCACAGTACGCGGGATGTGTCCATGTCGGACGTTGCTGAGCTCACATCGTCTCAATTTGGGATGGGAGATCTTGCGTCCGAGTTGCTATCCGGGTGCAGGGGGGCTCGCTCGAACCAAGTTCTTAGCAAGCTGGATCGGCCAACGGGGGCGACGTCCGGCGACCTGCTCGATATGCTTGAGCGCTTGGAGGGCCGATCTTACCCTGCCTATAAGGCTCTATCTGACAAGTGTTTACGCATTCGGTTTCTACCGCTTCTGCCCCATCCGGGGTGGCCAGGCTGCAATTGCGTTTTGCCCGGATCCAGTCCGACCCGTATGCCCAGCCGGGCACGATCGAAGTCTTGGCGTCGCCTGCGCAGCTAGGATGGCAGCTGGAAGCATGGACGCGCAGTGCAGCCGAGATGTATGGCGCGTCTGGATTTGTCTCGTCCAGTGTTGTGCGGGAAGCGTTTGCGGACTACTTGCATCGGCGCTTGTACGACGCGTGTGAGGCGACCGAGATCCAAAACAAGTCGACGTGGGTGAACAAAAGGCACAAGGCTATCACTACCCCATTTGGTGGCTTTGTAATCGTGCCACCCCTCTGCAGCAGATTGTGTCCCGCAGCGTGGTGACCATTGAGGATACCGAGGCTGGACCGCCGGTGGTGGTAGTGCGCATGGCTGTGAGCCTACCGGCAAGGGGGAGGACGATTTTGGGGACCAACGCAGCCAAGCTATTGACTACCGTGTTTGATGGTTGGGCGATCTTTACTCCCTCAATCTTCGCACGAGGCAGAACACTCCAAAGCGCATATTGTCTCAACTGTTCGCCAAGCCTTTCTTCGTCACACTGTCGTCTCCAGGGCTTTGCAGCATTTATTGCCAATGGCTCCCTGTTGGCTCGGAGGGCTGGAGATGATGCACGCCCTCTACCCCAGAACAAGGTGCGATCCATTTCACCGCACCAGAGGTTGCGACGACATCCATCGCCTTACCTGGCGAGGCAGACATCAAAGGACTCGCTTTTAAGCAGGGCACAGTTACTGTCCTTGTTGGGCCCGGGTTCCATGGAAAATCGACGCTCCTGGGGGCACTCAGCTCGGGCTGTTACAACCATATTCCAGGCGATGGGAGAGAACAGGTGGTCAGCTCACTCATACTGCCTTTGTTCGTTCAGAAGATGGTCGTCCTCTCCATGCACTGGACGTTTCCAGTTTCTTCAACCATCTTCCAGGGAAGCACGACACGAGTTGTCTTTCCACTTCGTCTGCCAGCGGTTCCACCTCGTCCGCTGCTGCGTTGGTCGAGTCCCTCGAGGCATGGGGATACACCTCGACGCAGCGAAAAGGAGCGGGATCACACCTCTGCTGCTCGTTGACGAGGACACCTGTGCTGCCAATTGGCTTTCGCGAGACGGAACGATGGCCACCTTGGTGCCCAGGGAAACCATCACGCCGCTCGTGGCGCATGTCCATGCCCTAGCGTCCCAAACTGGGGCAGCAATTGTCATTGTCGCTGGCTCGTCATCTGCCTTCCTCGCTGAAGCGGATCGGGTGGTGATGTTGCTGGATTACCAGCCTCATGATGTGACAAGCAAAGCTCAATCCCTTCCTTTGCCCGAGCGGACCAAACCGCAACAGCCGTTCCGTCTGCCCAAGAGTCGTACCCTCTCCACGCCTTCGGCTTGGGGAGGCGCTAAGGTCCAGCCCAAGGGGACGTCCTCCATACTTCATGGAACCTCGACTGTTGACTTGACGGATGTGGGGGGTGTGATTGCCGGGCCAAGTACGTGCGTTGGCGGAACTGCTGCCTCATGTTGGTCATCCATCAGGGCAAATGCCCATGGCAGCCGTGTACGATGCTTTGAATGCAGTCACAACGGATGTGGCTAGCCCATCCGATGCTCGTCGTCCCGCTGTTGCCGTCTTGGCGGAGAATCGAACCGATCCGTTTTTGGTTATGCCCCAGCCCATGCACCTTGTAGCCATGCGTACGTACCGGGTTACTGATGTGCTTGAAGCTCGACGTGCCGAACGCTAACTGCTCATTGTCCACAGTCAATCGGCTGCGCAAGGCCGAGTTCTCAGGGTCTGCTTCCGTCTGATCAATAATTCCTTCAGGCTGCAGCGCTTCAGGCTCAAGCTTCAAGCTTTTCAGCGTTCAATGCGAAGTTGACCAACTTACATGACCACGCACTGCTGGCAGCAAGCCGGAACGCAGTTGGCTATAGCGTTCGTTCATTCCCTGCCCACTTCTCCAAGTACTTTTGTCCGGAGGGGCGCGCCCACCGTGCTCCTGCGTTTTGCTTGTAGACATTTGATATCGCCAGCAAATCGGATCTTGTGGCTGTTGCCAAATCGGACGGAACAGCACAGCACTCGTCCTTTACAGCCTGTATTGTTTGTCCGGCGTGGAATGATCGTGATCATAGTAGCAGAGGTTTGATCACATAATGGTCTGATTGTCGTACAGCCACTTCAGACACTAGTCACAAAGCAGGCCCTACCGGACCTCAGCGCCTCAGCGCCCAGCAAGAAAGCGCGTTTTGCCACCCTCATGACTCCATGTCTTCCTCCTGCCTTTGCAAAGGTAACGGTAATCCACCCAAAAGCCTATTTTGGCTGCACCGCATGTGGGGCGTTAACGTTCAACGTTAAACTTCCATCACTGTGTATCTCCGAGGGATCTATCAAACGTCAAACTGTCTTCGCCGGGCTCGTCGTTGTAACCAAGGTAATAGGAAGAGACGTATTGATTGAATGACAGGACGTTGGGTTCAAAATGGAGTTGCGTAGCATTTCCCGGGATCCCGTATCGGGCCGGTGCAGATGGAGGAACGGGTAATAAGTACACGCGGGAAGCAGAGAGGCCGAAATTATTACTGGTCCTTCGGCTTTGGCAGGCTGATGCAAACGATCTGGAAAAGGTAGTCTACAATGTCTCCGTCAACGTTTCGGCAGGACGACCATTGTAAGCCACCTCGTACACCTCGGTGAACAGAGGGTAGTCCTGCGTCCGCCCACGAGCAGCAAGGAATAGATGAATCTCCTTGGCCGTGACAGTGCCCTGGAGCTTCTGACCATTGAGGAGTTCAGCTTCAAGCTCGTCAAACGACTTGCCAGTCTTGACGAACGCCTCGGCAACGCGACGGTTACGGCCACCGTAGCAGGTGGTGATCAGATCAGCCACACCAGCCGAGGTTTCCGTAAATGTCTCCGACTTGACAGGGAAGAATTCCTGGGCAAAGTTCTTCATCTCAATCAGGCCAATGCGCATAATGGCCGCCTTGGCGTTCTCGCCCCAACCGAGGCCATCGACCAGACCAGCAGCAATCGCCACCACGTTCTTTAGAGCGCCACCGAGCGAAACACCGTACACGTCCTCGACCAGACCAACGCGAAACTTGGCCGTCTCAAACAGTTTGTGGAAGAGCTGCCCAGGCTCGCTGACCTTCACGGTAGCCAATGGTCGTCTCGGAGAACTTGCCACGAGCCACTTCGTTAGCAATGTTGGCGCCCGAAAGGGCCGAGCACTTGCATCCAAGGTACTCCTCGATCACATCGGCAAAGACACGGATGTGAGTGGTTTCCACCTCCACACCCTTGATCATGGAGATGGCGTGGGCATGCGGGGCAATGTGGCCCTTGAGCTTCTTGCAGATGCCGTCAATGAACTGGTGAGGGGTGACAAAGACGAGCAAGTTGGCGTCTTTGGCTGTCTCGACGGGATCAGGGCAAGCGTAGACATTGTCCGGAAGCTTGACACCAGGAAGGTACTTGACGTTCTCGTGATCTTCGTTAATAATCGAAGTCAAGGTGCGGCCATCAATCTTCTCCTCGTACACATACATCCAGACGCGCTCTTGGAACAGATCAGGGAACTTGCGGACATTTCGCCAATGATCTTGGCAATGGCGCTGCCCCTAATCACGCCGAGTGCCAGTCAGCATCGCGGCGCCTGAGGTTGGCGGGGGCAGGGGGAGGGATGTGACGACGTACCAGTTGCCGGAGCCAATGATGGCGACCTTGAACTGCTTGTTGGAAGGGACTGACATGGCGAGGGCGGGCGGCACTTGTGGAAGGGCGGGGGGACGAGGAGGGAGTAGAGCAAGTAGAGAGGCCGGATTGCGTAGGGAAGCGGGAGGGTAGGGTGCAAGAAGGCGGCAGCTGAGGCTCAGCCGTGAGGCCGAGGCGGATTTATAAAAGCGTCGCCTCGCCCCAGCCAGGCAGCACGCGGCCAGTGTTGGAAGATTTGGCCCAGCGGTTGCGTCAACGAGCCATGAGTCAGGCTTCCTGGCTCGAAACGCAGTCTGCGCTTGGGCCACCCTGCTGGGTCCAGCCAGCCCATGCCGCACTGCCCCGTGCCAGCGGCGGCGTGTTCGCAACCAGCGAGTTAAAGTAGACGCTTGGGCAGCACACCTGTCCCACGCTGCCCGCGCCGCCCTCCGCACCGCGCCAGTCGCTCTGGTCCGTGCCCTCAACGGCCGCAGTCACCGGTCAAAGCTCATCGATCGATCCGGCCAACTTCCATCGTTCAGCTTTTTTTGCACCGGCAACCACCGACGGCAGAAACCAATCACCTCGTCTGCCTTCTGGGCTCGCGCCCAGCACCCGTCCTCCAGATCGCCCGTCGACGCTCGCCCTGTACCAGATCCACGCAAGGCACAGTGTTTGGCATCGGCTTGAGTCTATCTTCACCCTGTGACATGCGCCGCCTCGTCGCGCTCCCCTGCACGACGGGGGGGATTGCTTACCGTCTTGGGATTCAGCTGAATGTTGACTCTGAGGATTGACCGGGACCCAGGCTGACATGTTGCCCCCATCCTCCCTGTGGCCGCCGTACCAGTCGCTGATCCCCACCCATCGGCGCATCAGCCCCCACCAGTTCGCAGCAGCCTTCACATGGATCACACCGCCTTGTCTCTGCGGATGTCTACAGTCACTTACTATGGTCACCTGTCTCTCCCAATGAATATTGAATGCCTCCCAGCTCCTCCCTCCGCGCTCATCGATCTCCCACTTCGCAGAGCTCTCCATCCTCAGATCTCAGATCTCAGAGCTCAACTTGAGCTCAGCATGAGACCCGCACCCAAATCTGCTCCAGAGGCATATACTCTAGCATCAGTTCATCTTCAAGCGTCATGTATGTGTGAGTGCCAGCATAATGTATCGAGAGGAACTGTGAGCGGCAGCCCACACTGTTGTGCTGTGGGGGTTCGTGGTGAGGTCATCGAATATTGAGCTCATCCCATTTTCCCTGCTTCAGGTTGTCAGCCCCACAAGCGCCATGCGCTTACACCCTCCCAGATCTTTCACATAGATCTACTTGACCTGGGGCTCCCTTAGACCCCTCAGCTTTGTCCACCCCTCTGCAGTTCCCAGTTCTAACGAACTGTTGGGATCGGAAAATCAGTGATGTTGGTCTGCACCCGCCCGCCCACTCGCTCCACTCCCTCTCGTCCGTGCATGCAGTCGCGGGGCTCGAAATCGCCCAGAGAGGGTATACACCTCGTGATCCACACACCTGAAATTGCTCTGGCTAAAATCAGAGACTCCTCCAAACAGCTTGACCAGGGCAGTTTGGGACCTTCGGCCGCGTGTACCCAATTCAAGGCTCCTACTCCTTTGACCCTGTTCCCACCTCTTTGACCCCCCAAAGTCTCGTACGTGTGCATCCATCCCTCTGTTCCAACCCTTGGCTCTTCCGGCTATGCGACGAGGCGTAGACCTCAAAGTTAAGGGTCAACGGTTGAGATCAACCACCACCATCGATCGCCATTACACCGATACCGTGGGTCAATTCTGCCTGTTCGATACTATATGTGGGCGCAACGGCACGTATGTGGGCGCCGCAGTTGCCCACATCTTTCCGGATTACCTTAACGTCTACCTCTTCTCGCATAGCCTGCCGTCCGCGTACACCCTAACCAGGATGGCGAACTACAAGGCACAGCCAACTGCGTTCACTGCTCACACATGCCAAATACTGTGTGACCAAACCGATACCTCTTTGCCGCAAACCTTTATACCAACTAACGGCTGATGGGTTGGATCCAGTCCGTTTGGGGAGCTCGGCTCCAACTATAATTGTCTTCAACTATAAGAACGTTCTGCAGCTTCAGTCTCTGTATAGCAGTCAGAGATGAGGTCTGGATTAGGATGTAAGCATCGTTGTGTAGAAAATGATGCAACGCATCTGAGATCTGAATGCTAGTCCTAGTCAAGCGTATCAAGCCCCATCGGACAGCGCTATTAGAGCGCCCCTCTCCGTCCGACTTGCATTGCTGCCGGCAGCGAAGGTCTTCCGCCCAAGGTTGGTAACTGGGGACGACCCTCCCTGCCAACGACAGTGGTTTAGCGGCCAATGTGGGGGTGGGAAGAGGTGGGAGCGGACCTGTTGGCGGAGGCATCGCGGGAGGGTACAATGATGGGGGAGTTCGAGGAAAGTGACGAATGTTGGGTGAGGGCATAGATGCAAGGGCAGTACGGCCGCTCTGGTCCGCGTTGAGCCTTGTAAATGGTTGGAGAAGGATTGGCTTCGGTTTAGGACGCTTGGATACTGGTGCAGGTGGGGGTAGGGCATGTTGTACAGGGATGGTAGGTACTGGGTTTAACAAAGATCGTCCTGCTGAGAACAAATTGTGGAGAGACTGGCGTCGATTAAGAGGCTTTCCTTTCCCGCCGCCCTGCTGAGATGGCTCGACGGGGGTCGAGCGTGGCATATGGGTCGGCCCTGTTGAAATAAAGGGATTGCCTGAACCCATGCTTGACGGGCCGAGTGAGTAAGGCGAGAGAAGTGGATCTTTGAGATCAGACCCAGTCCCTGACATGTACACTGGCGCATTAGGAGATGAAGTGGGGGTTGGAAAAGGCGGTGGAAAATGAATAGGAGGCGTGGTGATCTCCTGCGGTGGGACAGAAGTAACAATCCTGTTAAGCATACGAGGCTTTCTGCGCTGTAAAAGAGGCATTGACGAGGTCTTATGCAGGACGGGTAGGCGTTTGGCATGTGGTGGTGCTTTGGAGGTGGCATCGGAGGTGCTGGCCGGAACAGGAAGGCCCGTCGCTTTGACCGGTCCTTGCTTACTTTTTGTTCCTTTGGATGTAATGGATGTAGCAGATGCGGGTGTAAGAGAAGTGGGAGGTAGCCCTGCATCGTCCCATAAGGGCTCGACTTCCAGAAAAGAAGTGGATGCGCCTTTGTTGAATTCGGCAAAGAGTGCAGGATTGGATTTGGTCGATCGTGGAGCGCGGTAATATGCGTTGGTGAGCGATGTTGATGCTGGGGAAGTATCCGAAGGAGAGGGAGCTGGAGCAGTAAATGAAGTGGTCCTTTTGCGCAGGAAAAGAGACGACATCCGGCGGCGGAGGCGTCCCCCGCTGGACCGTGGTTGACTTGCTTCAGCCACAGGGGAGATTGGGACGGTTGGCAGTGTGGGGTCGTTCATGTTCTCTCCTCTGGCGCCGACTGGCGTCGAGGTAGGGGGAAACGACCCTGCCCACTCCTTCTCGAGGCGACAACTGCCGAAAACTTGGGCGTCTTAGACCTCCACCTACGACGGCACTGGGAGGAGTGGTTGCGCTGTTTGTGCGGTAGGTTTCATATCCATGGGTCACCAACGTTGAAGAAGACTGGATAAGAGGTGACGCGGTGACGGACGCGGAGGATATGGTGGGGTGCGAAGACGAGGTGTGGGGACGAAAGTGAGGCCTAAGTCCTTAGTAACCGATGAAGGGGCCGGGTGAAGTGGGGACTACAACATGGCGGCTGTTGATGGTGATGTGTCGCGTTCGTCTGGCTGCCGCCAGCGTCAGGGCCGCGACTCCCCCGCTTTCTATCACTTGCACTTATACCCGCTCGGTTTTTACAGAGCCACGTACACCATATGTGTGTACGTTTAACGTTTACATGTTTCCATGTGTTTACATTGAGATACATAAGTACTTGCGTCCGCGTCCTGCATCCATGTTTTCGGTAACCGGTAACTGGGTAACTGCCAGTACGGCCTAAGGCCGAAGGTTTGTTACTCCCGTGACTAGTAGTGACTAAGTACAAAACGGAAGCCGGTAAGTGGGGTAAAACGGTAGCCGGGAAACGGTGTACGTTACACGGAAGTCACGGTATGCGAAAGCCCGAAGTTCGTTGTACGACGGGTTCCGCATGCTTCAAGCAGGCCCTGAGGGCCGAGCGCCTGAGCAGCCGTTACTCAGCCTGAGCGCCTGATCGATGATCGCCGAGCACGGCGAGAACGAAACGTGCCGAGGACGCCGAGGTCCGAGTACGTGAGTATTCAAACTGAACATTACGTAGTGTCCGCTGGTCGCCGGTCGCTACTCGGTGTGCAGGTTATTAGCGATGCCATACGAGACTATTAGCTGAACGTTGAACTTCAACGCTCGCTGAGCGCTGAGCTCAGCGATCAGCAGATCTGGGCGGCAGACGCGCTGACAAGTCACATGCACGTGACTAAGCCAGTAGTCACACTCACACATCACATGCATCCCTAATAGGAGCTCGCTTGGAGCTTGGAGCTTGGAGCTTGAAGCTTGAAGCTTGAAGTTCGACGTACTAAACGTACTAAAGTACTAAACGGACCAAGCTCTACGATCTAAGTACCAAGTGATCGGTGATCAGTGACCGTCACTGGTGACCATCACGCCTCCCCAGTGGCCCATGGGTGAACTGGTGACCGGTGACTGATCGTACTGGCCGATCCCGGCCTGGCTTCCACACAGCATTTGAGATGGACGTATTCCATACTTCGTTAGGCGAAGAGAAGCAGCGACCCCGAGTAAGGCCCAAGATCGGCTGTGAGCGCGTGAGCCAGGTACAACTCCCATGCAACTTGTTTCCATCAGATTCGTCAAACGTACTACCGGTTAGACCTTTCTTGCAGCATAGAATGCACTGACTGCAGACTAGTACGTAAGTAACCAAGTTATTGTTGTCGTTTGAAACATGGCAAAAACAGTACTGTTGACAAGGACAAAAAGCGCCAGAAGCAGGCAGAGAACAGAAAGAGAGAGAACACAGGAAGCTCACTGTCAGCGCCATCATGCACGCAGCTAATCACCCCCACGCATCGCGCTGTTCTATCCGACTCTCCCCTATATTCTGTGCCCCAGTGGGCTCCTCTCTTTTGCAATAGATCCATCACCTTCTCCCCTCTTTCTCCATCTCTCTATAGATCTTGTCCTCATTAACACTCAGCCTGTGCAGGGGGAAAACAGTCAGGGATGGCTTCTTGTAAGCTCCTGACGCGCTGGCGCCTGCCGCTATATACTCCGCCTTGAATGCAATAGGGAGAATAGAAAGGAGGTAACGAGGCGCGACGGTAACTAATCCGGAGTGCGCGAGTCGCGGAACTCTGTAAGTAGCCAGTTCCGGTTGCCAGCGACATACGAGGCCTTGGGCGTTAGGCCGTTAGGCCTTAGGCCTTACCGGTTACCGTCGCCCACCGGAAATGCATCATGAAAGATCAGTTAATCATATGAAGAGCGAGAGGGTACTATGCATTGGGAGACTGCTAAGACGTTGGACCACGGGACAGATGCACATGCGAACAGTCTCAGATCGAGATGTAGTTGATGTTGAATGTTGATGATCGATGATCATTGAATCATCGATGGTGTCAGTTTTATAGGAGCTGCTTCGACTGTGGTGAAACAAAGGCAGAATGCGACAAGGACGCCGAGTAGTACGACGCCCAAAGAACCATTCTTCCCCTTGATTTATGACGAACGACGCAGGATACTATACCCCCAAGACGGCGAACAAGATATGTTTTGGCCACTGGCAAGGATTGCCGTTAGCGTTTACCTGACTGGAGTCTCAACGGGAGATGGTTCACATGTCCACGCACCCATAAATACACGGAGGAAACCTGAGGCCGAACTTGAAGCCTGCCAGAGTGAGGCAAGGACGTTGGCGAGCAATAATCGATAACATGAGCCATACGTTGGGTAAGCGTTGCGAGCGTATGACCTTCTGGCACATATCATAGTAACCAATGATGCGGCACCTGGCTTCCTCGTCCATAACCTTCGACAGTCTATCCTGCAACAGGCCCCAGCGTGTCACCTGAACCCCCGGGGGGACAGTAACACTACCCTAGGCGAGATGGATGGGCAAGACGCTTAGCTTGGGGTGGAAAAGGGAGCAGATATCATTCCAATCCGAGAGGTGCGCGTGCCCGACCGCCCACAGAGGATCGCAATCCAGCTTGCATCCTACCGGGCAACACAGCCGCTTGTGACCGTTCCATCCACACATTTCGACATCCCATCCACATCCCCTGCAGTGCGCCCCGCTGAGGCCCACGGCTACGCTAAGTGAAATGGGAGCAGCTGCCTGCCGACTGCCCGGACCCATAGATCAAAATGAAAGTCGACTGGGACCATATTGTCTGCGGTGGCTCCCTGTACCTTTTTTCTACTGCTATGGCGTCCTACTATGGCGTCCTATGGCAGATTTCAACGTGGAAACCGACATCAATTCATCGAATCAGACCAAACAAGGACGAAACAAAGACAACAACAATCTCAAGCAAGTGAAACCAGATCCCCCCGCTTCGAACTCGTTCGCGGTCCAAGCTTGGCGAAGAGAAGATGATCAATGTAGGACGTCGAACCCAACCCGCTGGCGTGTGTTCTTGGTGTTGCCCTTCTTGGCAATGTTTGCAACTGGCCCCGCTCTCTTGTTGGCGTGGTATTCGCGGCGGCACTGCTTGTTGGACAGGCGGTAGCAGCCAAACACATGGATCAAAAGTCGGGGGGCCTTTTGAGAAGGAGCGGTCACGGTAGTAGGATGTGAGGTGGGGTTCTCAGTCGGATGCACACGGCTTCGCCAACCCACATTGGTGTCGCCGAAGCTCATCGCTCTAATTTCCAACGCCGCATCCTGTGTATCTCGCCCTTTTCCCTCCTTGTTGCTTCTCTTCGCTACTGCCCGATGCCCTTTGTTCCC
The DNA here is from genome assembly GCA_003971905.1 of Moniliella sp. 'wahieum'. Taxonomy (NCBI): domain Eukaryota; kingdom Fungi; phylum Basidiomycota; class Moniliellomycetes; order Moniliellales; family Moniliellaceae; genus Moniliella; species Moniliella sp. 'wahieum'. Next base: position 513,394 of record RSEE01000044.1, on the reverse strand, counting down.
TCCCACCAACAGCCTTGACATTCTCCCCCGTCACTCACAGGGTCTTATGTCTCCCTCACTCTTAGCCCCAACTGTTACAATTGGCGTCCCCACTTCCGTAAATCTGATCCATACACGGTACAGGCAACTCCTCCTCTTACTTGACTCATATTTGCTCTCCGCCTCCTCGCCTTTCTGATTCCCACACCTTTCAGTGCCTGATTGTCCGCCACTCAGTGTTTTGGCTTTGCAGAAATCAATCTATGGTACTTTGAGTCGAAGCTTTTATAATCTCATCTTCAATCCCTGTTTTCCCTCCCCTTTCAAGCCAAGTTTGGTCAGTGTTTGTCCCCCACTGTGCCTTTATTCCCGCCCCGAGTACAAATGGCTTCAGGCACGTACTACTGCCTAGGATGGTGCCTGTGCGCAACCTTACCACACAAGCAGTCGGTTATGCTATATGCCGAGAGGCCTCTCCAGTTGTCCCGAGCCCCGCTCGAACCCCACCAACAACAAAAGCCCTTGCAAGAACATACCATGAGTCGCGACCTTCCGTTCTGTGCCGGTACATCTTGGGGCGAACCTCCTAGACTCATACTCCTGCTCTTCTCCTCTTCGTCGGAGGGGGTTGATGCCTGAGCTGCCTCCCCCTGGCTAGGTACTTGTACTGAGGCCGTTTTGTACTATAGGCCCTAAGCTTGTATGAAAATTGTCGTCCCCATATGCCACATCTCGCGTGATAGGATCGGAATCACGCCAGGGAGGGGCATGGAAAGCTATATATATGTGGTCTCGTTGGTCGAGGAAGGGGGGACGCCGTGACGGGTGCAGACGGGGTGGGCAGAGAGCCGAGTTGTGGTAGCCGGGGGTTGGGCATCCTGCCCGGCGTGGAGGGAGGAATACAGAGAGGCGAGATGGAGACTTGTCGGGCGCTGGGTATTCGGACGCCGGCACGCGTCCCTGTGATAGGCCGGCTGCAGCACTTGCCTCGCCCCGCGCCCGCAACAGGCGGGGCAAGCAACCGGTGACGAGGGGCCGTGGCGCGTGACGGTGCGGCGCAGCGCCAGCTGCAGCTGCATCCAGCGCCGCCGTTCCGGCAGGGTGCTGACATAATTGCAGCGATCCGCCCCTGGGAGGCGTGAGGTGCTGGAGCAGCGGGAGCTGGCTAGCTGGCCGAGAGCTTGGAGCCGTCCCTCCGCTCCACCGCCGCCCCCTTCCTCGCCATGTCCATGGTGCCCGTCGACGGCGACGCTGGCGACGAAGTCTCCCAGCTCTGGGCCCTGCTTGGCGAGCTCAGTGCCCAGCTCAAGTCCAATCGCGACGCCGCGGCCGTCCTCCAGCGCCAGGCCGACGACCTCAAGGGCCAGCTCCACCATGCCCGCACTGGCTTTGCCCTGCGCCGCTTCAACGTCGATGTCACCAACGAGTGTATAGCAGCGAGCTGGAGCGCCTCCATGTCAGCCTCGTGCGCGACAACAATGCCCTGTCGTACGAGAACCGCCAGCTCACGCTCCTTGCTCGCGACTATCACCATACCCTGGAACAGGTCATGGCCAAGTTCCGCGCCTTTTGCCACGCAACCCAGTCCCACGTGCTCAACCTCACCTCCCACTACGAGCGCCAACTCAGCAGCCAAAGCTACAGCCAGGCCCAGGCGGTCTTGACGGCCAGCTCTGCAAGTACTGCCACGCTCGAACACCTCGGCTCTCTTGTTCGTCGTGCACTCCGCGCTGCTGAGGGCGAAGATCCCGATGCCTTGTCCGACGCCCCACTCGATCCTTCAACGTCTGCCTCTGGTCACAACTCCAGCCCGCTTCGCATGCCCTCATTCTATGGTTCCGGTGGTTATTTCGGCAAGTGGCACGACCCTGCGCTGATGCTGCCGACGCAGCTCTTGAGAGCCAAGTCCATGAGCAGCACTTACTTGAGGAGAACCGTGTGCTGCGATCCCTGTTGGGCATTGCGGAGGAACCTCCCATTTACCCCTCGTCTACAACTGTAACTTCAGCAAATGCTCCAGCAGAAGCAGCAGAAGCACAAGCGGAAGCAGCAGCTGACGCTGAAGCAGCCGCCCCGTCAGCCAACTCTGCCACCTCCCCAGCTGCTGCCCCCCTTGGATGTCACACCTCTCTCGCCTCTTGGTATCACTGATGGTGGCCTACCAGGATCAGAAAAGTTGTCTTTGGGTCTTCCTCGTAACAAAGCGCGTGCGCTCAAAGAGCAAGAAAACGCAACAACGGTTAATGAGCCAAGTGGCGCTTCTCCTCCAGCTTCCACTGCCTCTCCCTCTCCTGTTCCCGCTCCCCCTCCAGTGCCTCAGACCGCAGCGGAGCCGCAGTTGGGTAGCATGGATGCTGTGGCCTCCTCTTCGCCCCTCAGGGTGGGACAGGCGAACGTGCCGCCCACCTCGTCGAGACAAGGTGCAGATGCCTGGGCTATTCAGCCCGAGGATGACGTGGAAGAAGAGTTGGTGGGCCTGGACGAGCAACATATGCAAGACATGCATGCGCGCAAAACTGAACATGATGCTGAGATGCTGCGCGCTGCCCAGGCCGAGGGTGGGGCCGAGGCCGCGGTGGCCACTATGCTGGCCAAGGAAACGGAAGAGGCTGCTGCCCCGATCAAGCATGGACTTGCGACCGCTTCCCCTTCAGTCGAGCGCACTCCCGCTGCATTGACCCTTTCCCCAGCCAAGCCAACCACAGCTCTGGCCTCCGAGACGTTTGAGCCATCTCCATCCCCATTGGCCTCTGTGGTCCCGACCGAGTCTGAACCGTTGGAACCTAAGGCTCATGCTACGAGTGACGCCACTGTTGCGCCTTCGGCAGCAACCCCAGTGGAGAGTTCGGCGCCTACTTCTTCAGTCACAGCGTCTGATGCGGTCGAGGAGAAAAACCGAAGGGGTTTCATCTGAGGTGGAGAACCCCTCCACATCTGAGACTGTCGGTTCCGAGTCGTTACTTGCCACGTCAGATGCTAACTCCTCTGCTCATCATCGCACCGAGCCGAGCGTGCCACTCGCCAGCCCCGAACCCGAACCTGTTTTATCGCCCGTCACTGCGGCCCCTCCTTCCCTAAGCTCGGAACTGGAGGAAGCGGTTGCGCCATCGGAACACCTACTACTATCCCTGCCCCAACCCCTGCCTCTCCTGTTCTCTCCAAGACGGAGGAGAGCAAAGGAGATGCAGTACCTGAATTCGAGGTTGTTTCAGGTGAGAAGCCTGGGAATGAGACTGGGAAGAAGGCTGGAGAAGAGACTGGGGTGGAGCCTGGGGTGGAGCCTGGGGTGGAGACCGGGGTGGAAGTTGGGCAGGAGAAAGATCCCCGCCTGCGCCTGTGGCGGCCGCAGCAGACTCCATCACTAAGCCTCCCGAGCCGAGTGAAGATCAAGCGTCCTCTCCGCTTCCTGTTGCTGCCGCAAGTTACGATGCACCGCCGTCCCCCACCCCCGAGCCGACTGATGTGTCGAGCAATACAGAGCCGGAGCTCCATCCTGGGACCAAACGACCCAACCCGCTTCCCCCGTCCGGAGCACCGAGGAAGTCAAGCCCGAATCCATTGGGGCGACGGTTTCGAAGGTGGAATCTGCCCCTGCTGTGGAATCGGCTCCTGCTGTGGAAGAGACCCCATTGCAGGGCAATCATGAGGAACCGATTCCTTCCATTCAGGCTGAGAACCTCTTGCTTCATCCGGTGATTCTTCCGCTTCCTCTCAGTCAGAGGCAGCGTCGCCATCAATCCCAAACTCTGTGTCAGAGCCAGCCAGTCCGGCCTCCTCCGCAGGTACATTGGAGGAGGAAGAGTGGGAGACCGGTTCGCCTCCCCCGGAGACTGAGAGTGCATCGGGCGGGGCGGTGGAAACTGTCGCTCCCAAGACACCTGGAAGCAAGAACAAGAATCGCAAGAAGCGCAACAAGAAGAAGTGAGCGCAGTGAAGCTTCTCTGCATCCCGCTTTCCTTCCACCTCGACCTCTCCATCTACGCCTGGTATTCGAATGGAACTGGGCGCAGGGTGGGGGGGGGGGGGTACCTACCATTCAGGCGGGCCTGACATACTGTTGATGGAACGAAATGATGGATTCTCCTCACAAAAGCCTGCAAACCCGTCGGAGGTGGGTCATGGCGGTCGATAGAGCCATATGATGAGATGGTCTAGGGAGACAATGGACTCGAGCAAAGTGCAGATGTGGGGCTACATTCTAATGTGTACACTCGCCTTATTGCCATCGACGAATCAAGCATGTCTCTGCGGGAAAAGCGCGGGGCAATTGATAGTGATGCTCAAGCGAAAACGGGACAGGCTTAGCTTAGAAAATATGTTTGGGCATTACGATGTGTGTTGCGACGCGGTAGGGGTGGTGGACATGCTAGACTGCTGTGTCCCAAAAGAGTTCGTGCCATGTATATGGCCATGGTAGGAATGCTGAGGTTCGGCGGGGTGTGACATGTGATCTGGGACGGGGGTCAGTCTGACCTCTCAGCTCAGATCTCAGAGGGGGTGGGTGGGGAATTGAACTCGTGAATCGCCGGGTATTAAAGTCTTTGCACTAATGCCGGCCTCAGGGGTCTCTGTAGCCCCTCGAGAGCAAGCCCGCACCAGCGCACCCGGGCCGGTCCTTATTCGCGACGCGTTTAGTCCCGAGTTCCGCGCCTTGCGCGTTCCGCATTTGACTGCCTTCCGCGGTATTTTCTCACGCGCAACGTGGTGCGCACGTGTCAAGCAGAACCTGCTGCGCTTCGACCGTCCAGCATCACTCCAACCAGCAAAGGCCACCTCTCGAAGACTCTTTGCACGTCGACCATTGGACATCATGCATGCGATCTGGCGTGAGTGTCGTTCTGGAGACTTTCCACTGCCTGAGAACTCAGCAACACCTCGAAACCCTCGAATCCGCCGCTGTCTGTCTTACCGCAATTGAGAAGAACAGCCCAGGGCAACGGAAATGGCAAGTATGGCTACGCCCCAATTTGAATGCCGTCTACGGTGGGACGGTGTTTGGGTACAAATGTCTCCTTTGCGGTGGAGAACCAAAATGATTCAGCGCCGCCATGAAGCATCTCACTTCTTCCAAGCATCAACAGAAACGTGTGGAGGCTTCCCGACACAATCGGAACCGGCAGGCTACCGGACATCAGAGGGCGATCCCCTCTTCATCTCGGTCCGTTCCAGGAGAATTGGCCCGTTCCCCTCTCCCGCATTCTGCTTTCCCTCCCCGACAAACAAATCACTCAGGTCCTAATTTGAACTCTGCTCCCTCTATTGTCAGCAAAGTCGAGGAGGGAGAAGGGAACCCCATCACGACCGATGAAATGGATGAAGAGGGAGATTATGAAGATATCCCACACCAGTCCAAGACGTGGATGACACTGAGACGGACGAGGCCCTTCGAACGTTGATAAGGTATATTGCGGGTCCCCGGCCGAAGGTGCCAAATGATTCTTCGGCCCCCTAAGAGATGACTCTGGCCCCCTTCAGAGCCATTCGCGAATGGCATGGGACAGACGTACCAACCACAGCGCCAACCTTCCAATGGCATTTACGTCCCAGCATGAATTGGATACCGATGACTTCGGACCTTTGGAGGACATCCTGGTACGTCATTCAAGTCCTACCGTCCACATTGCTAACGATTCAATATATGGGGTACGCCGCAGGATCAGGAACAGTCAGTGTGGTTCAACGAGTTAACAGTTTCCTGGCCCGAAGACTGCAAACAGCAGTGCTTGGCTCTCCTAAAAATTGCCCAACTTTACCCAGAATACCCTATTCCAACCCTCTCCAAGCTCAACGCCATTGAGGAAGCGATTGCTGGAAAGCCCAAGGACGTGTTTTCAGCGGCTGATGGCCGTGCAGAGCAGGTGTTTACTAGAAGCCTTGTGGACATTCTTCCGCTAATGTACCAATCAAGAGAGCTGCGGGGGCTATGAGTGACATGCCTGTTTCGCGACCTGTGCGAGAACATCAGTGACGGCTCACGCTACCGGACCGTTCGACAACCTTCAATACGTCTGAGCGACGAGTCACTTCTTTGGCTCCATGAGCCAGCTTTATGGTCTAAAAGAACTGGGGCTGCCGTGAGGCTCGTGAGACCGACCGTTTGGTTTTGGAAAGAGGATACTGAAGGGACTCGAATTGCCATGGCGATCATTGAGCAACTACGACTTGACCAGCCCCTGGCTGCTGGTACCGAGTCTGACCCTGTTATTTTGACGAGGACGGGCAAAGAGCACGTCGTGCTACTGAGCACCCTTGGGTCCTTGGGCGAAACGGCACGCACGGTTAAACTTGTCGACACTGAAGGGAAGGCGATGCAGCCGAATCCTTACCGAGCATTGTCTCCCGATCCTGAACGCATCAAGGTTCTCATAGCACCTCTGATTATGTCGCTCGATGATGCCCGATTGTCTGCCCCACACCATCAAACCGCCGTGCGCACCATGATCATCGTTCGATCGGCTGCCCTTTCTTCGGACTATCTTGCCTCCCGCCTCGCTTTTCATGTCTATGCTACAAGTCCACGCGCCAGCGAAGTCGGTATATGTAAACCATTGGTTAAGGAACTTCAAGCTTTGAGCAAGAGCGATGTGGCTGTGAGAGACGGCGTAACGGGCGAGAATCTCATCTTGGTGCCCAAGCTCCTATGTATCAACGCTGACAACCGGTGCCACGCGGCACTGAGCTCCACCTTGACGTCTGCGAATGGATATTGCCGCATGTGCACATCCTTTACGGATCTCCTGGACCGAAACCTTGACATTACCTCGGAACAGCTGATTCGAGCCATCCTAACGCCAGGACAAGCACGCAATAATGAGAAGATCAAGTGCGTCATTGCCCTTCAAGCTGGCAATTCGATCATTGGGTTCGGCCGTCATATGACGCTCTTGCCAAGACCCATGGCGTTAAGGACAAGATCATCCACCAGTTCCATTGTACCGCTCAAAGGGAGATTGATTTGGCGAGAAACGGGGGTTCGGAGACCAGAACACCAGGCACCACTGCGAATGGGTTATCCGTCTCTGAAGCTATTGAGCGCAACAGAGAGCGTCTAGTCTGCGCAAAACTGGCTTCCCCAACGCTCCTCTCCTGGAGCTGGAAAATTTTCCCGTTGCCGAAGCTTTCCCATTCGATTATCTCCATACATTTCTTCTAGGGACGGGCGAAGAACTCATGAATCTGATGGATTTCACTCTAAGTTCCAAGGCCAAAGATCGTCTCCAGGTGTACATGGCGGCAGTCAGCGCGGCATGCCTGCGGAGTAGATAGCCAACAACACCGGGCGCGCGAGCTAATGGCCGATATGTGGTCGGCTACGGGGGCAAGATATCAGGACCTTGCTTGTCCTCGTTCCGATTGCAGCCGCCCCAATGATAACCGTCGGGGGGTGGAAGTCGAGGACGAGATTCGGAGTTCTATTTCCCCGCGCTCTGTACAATACCATCCAAGCTGCAGCCCGTGTTCAGTTCCTCTTCCATCAGAAGTGGTATGTCGAAGAAACCAATCTGGTAAAGGATACCTGGTACGTTCTTTGCAGTTTCGCGCACATTAATCACGATGACTCCTAACCTCTGCTTTAACCCAAGTTTGACCTTGAACAATCTCTCTTCCACCTGTTTGACACTATCTCGCGCCTCGAGCCAATAACGCCGGCCCAGTTGCTCGAGAAGCCAAAGATGCACACCTTGATGTGCCATGCAATTCCAGCCATCAGGCAATATGGACCAGCGCGGACGATGGACGTATCCTCAGAAGGAGCGTACGAGGAGGTTATTCGAGATGCCCAATCTCTGACAAATGGGCAGAACTCAGGCAGTGATGTGGTTCGTCTGATGGCTGTCCGAGGCGCAGTGCAACTATTGTCCCGCCACGGACCCCCGGACGACAACGCGCAAGAAGAGCTGGATGCCGAGGGACCACAAAGGAGCCGCCTGAACCTATCGCACGCGCGTGGGCCAGCCCAACTGATCCAATCCGCCGAGCGTGCCCTAGGCGTATCTGAACTGTATGGCGTCCAAAGCGGGCATTACGTGGATATGCCATTCTTCCATGTGGTACAGCTCATGGAGATCCGTATAGTGGCATTAATTACAAAAAATATACTCTCACTTATTCGGAGTAAGCAGAGGCAAGAGGGTGTGCAAAAAGAGTAGGCATGTGCAAGCATGCCTCTCCAGTTTTGGTGTCGGAACAACAAAACCCATAAGAAGGCAAAGGTGAGTAACGACTCGTATGGTCATCCACATCGAAGACCCCTATGGTCATCAGGATCATCGAGGACCCCAAAACGCGGCGCCAGCATCAGCGGCAGTCTCAGGGATCAGAGTTGACAGAGAGCCGTTTAGAGGTTCTGCCAAGCCTGGAAGAGGGGAGTGCCGAGACCACTGGCCGGGTCCCAGCCCTTCTTGGCAGGAAGTAAAGGGTGTTATCTTCAAAGCATCCTCCCGTCTTGCCCGTAGTAAGGTCGGTTAGGGCCGAAGGGTTGTCGTACAGCTTGGAGTGGAACCAACCCACGCGGGTCCTTACCGTTTGCTCCCGGTAGTTGTTCAGCAAGGCAATGTGAGCTGCCACAATGGGCGCGGCAGCGCTGGTACCGCCTACGGTCGTGTCTTGCCCGATACGGTGATCTGCACGTTGAGACCAAGTGCAGCCAAATCGGGGAAGGCACGGCCATTGCGGTTGTACTTGCCGCTGTCTAGGTTGCCAATGCTGTTGACATACGACTTGACTTGGCTCGCTTGGTACGAAGGGGCGTCAAAGATGTTGGAGAAGCCAGCACCACTGTGTCCATTCGAGTCAGAAATTAGCACAGCAGCTTGGTAACTAAAGAGAAAGGATATAATAGTGAACGTACCTCCAGAAACCACTCTGTTGCTTCCATCGACCGGGACCTCGGGGCTCGTGTTCTGGGTTGCACCTACAGACAAGATGTAAGGGCAACCAGAGGGGAAGGTGGGGTTGAATGAATAGTCACACGTCTCTCCCGAAGATGCCTGTGTGTTCATAAGAGTGATCCAGACGAGAGAGTCAGTTAATACCCAAAATTAAGACATGGTGATCTCGGAAGAAGGATGAGTGGGAGATACTAGAGGGGTATTAGGAAATGGGACAAACCTGGTTCGAGTTGACACCGTTGTCGCCTGAGGCAACCACAACCGTAGTACCTCCGCCGTCAACTTCTGGGCAGCGTTGCAAAGCGAATGGGCATCACTGTCGGAGAAGTTTGACTCGTCGTCGCCGTACGAGATAGTGATCACACCGGGCTTGGTGCTAGAAAGGAAAGTCAGTTGGAGTAAACAGCAGAGAAAGGAAAATCAATTACGCACCTCTGACCAAGAACGTAGTCAAAACTGTCGACAAAGAAGTCATCATTGGAAGGGTTGCTGCTTCCGTAGGAGAGGAATGTGGTGTGGAGGGGGGGCACTAATACCGCTAACCATTTCCACATCGAGCATGGCCTCGGTACCAGGGTTGCTGGGGTCATTCGTGGCACCACCCGCAGTTTTGATGGTGACCTTGTAAGAACCATGGTCCGTCTGGGATTGCATGAACGAGGTGAGGTCGCTCTGCGAAACGTACTCACCAACATAGCCCATGACGAGGGTGTCAACCGTCCCGCTCTGGGGGCTGGGTGTGTATCCTGAAGACTGGTACTGGGACTTGATGCAGCTGATAGAGATGGCGTCGTCGTTGCAGCCACCGGCACTCGCAGTGCGCTCTTCGATCATCTTCTGTCTCAGGATAGGGACAGAGCGACGAACATTGTTGAACGACGTAAAGGGGTGAACGTTGAGGACAGCATCTTGCAGCTCATCCGGCACAGTGTACTGACTAGTACGCAAGATTTTGTTGCCTGTGACGCTGTGAGTGTATTGGGACAGATTGGCTGACCAGGCTGCGTTGGCCTCTTCGGCCGAGTGAGTAACGGTGATCTTGTCCCCCCACTTGTTGATTTTAATGTCTTTTCCTCCAAAGTTGGTCAAGTGAGCCTTGACCGACTGGACGTGGGCATCCGAGGCACGAGTGTAGCCCTGCAGCTCTTCATCCGAGAGCCACTTGCCGTCCGACTTGGCAATCTCAGCCATCTTGTTGTCCAGCGCCGCCTGGCCTGCGGCCGGCAGCTGCACCGAGTAGGTCACCTCGGTGGAAGGGTCGACTGGGGTACCGACGGAGTAAACATGGGGGATCTGCTTAGGCGCAACAATGCGCGCCTGCGCCGGCGGCGGCGGCCAGAACGAGCACGGAAGTGAGGAGGTTCTTGTTGAACATGTCGGAAGGAGCTGCGAAGGTAGCTGGTCAGGCAGGGGCTGAACAGTGCATGTTGAGCGCGTTTCCCGACCAGGCTTATATACATACCATCACCACTGGGTAATAATGGAGATCGATCATAGTATACGCGTTATGCTAGGCACTGACGCCAACGGCGATGTAACACATGATCATCGATATCCTCAGCCTCCACCGCCACCCCTCCCCCTGCCGACAAACTCGATAAATGATAGCTTTCAGGCTGGTGATCGCGTGATCTAAGCATGGCTTGTAACATGATATGCTTTCGGATCGCATGCCACAGACATGTGTTACAACGCGAAGTGGCTGATGCACACTGATGTACTGATGGCGCTGATAGGTATGGCCCGTTGACAGGTAAGTACAAGTACTCTCAGGTTCTTGGCATCGACGTAAAAGGTTTACTAGTTACTGAGTTTATTATAGTACTCACGAACAGCACGATCTCATTTCTGTACTCTGCCATACCACATGGTATAGACATGTGGTTTAGACAGGGCCGACAACATCTACGGAGGTATTATCCCTTTTCGGAGCTTTGGGTTAAACCGGTTACATGTTACAGGTTACCGCATATACGATAGGCACTGTATTAGGTAGGCCTGATGGGCCTGAGGCCTGATGCATGATATACTTCAGCCTGAGACCTGAGCTCAGGCGTGATGCAGATCGAAGTGGCTTGAAGCTTGAGCTCGAGAGGCTCGCTCAGCGCTCAAGCCCAAGCTTCAAGTTGAAGCCTCCGCCTGTGAGCATATGAGGCCGGAGGCCTGTCTGTGAGGCCTGAGGATATGAGCGCTATGTATATGAGCGCATTACACCGGTTTGCTCGGACCCCTGTCTCTCCTCTATACCAGGCCCGAGACTCAGCCTCAGTCTCAGGATCTCACGACGACAGGGCTATACCACATGTAACAGTACTCATTGTTCGCTTTAAGGATGTCGATAATCGATAAAGAAGAGATAAGACCGGTGTAATATAACCCGGAGCTTTGTAACATGTGTATAACGTGTTAACATGTCGATCAAGGTTTATAACTTCCTCATGATTCGATCATCGCAATGTATAATGACGCTTGGAGAAAGATTCTCGATAGCATGTAACAAGAAGTACTAAGTCTCAGTGGAAATGGTTCCTCGCTCGTATGTCAACCACGTTCCTCCGTGTCCACACGCGCTTCCTAGGGTACGGGACCGGATGGCGAGAGCCGGAGGGTCCTGATATCCTGGCAATCCTCCTGGTTCCTTGACCTTAGTGGCGCTTCCAAACAACCCCCGCAAGATGAACGGTTCGGTTTAGACGTAGCGTTCCCCCTGTCCCAGCCTTAAGCTCTGTCAATGGAATGCACACAACATGAAGGGAGGAGACGATTGATCTATTGATGATGGATGAGATCGATGAGATCCGAGAGGATGCGGGAGACGCAAAACATATGATGTCGGTGAATGACATTGGCTGAACCATGAATTGATGATCGATGATCGACGATGGCAGTTCTTCGCAACGGAACAAGTGAAGCCGAACAGCGACCAGCACTGGCGCTTTGCTTGCCCATGCCACGCCCTCGGTGCATAGGCATGGGGCCCTGGAATGGAGCAGATGGAAGCGTGTGCTCAAATGATCGAGATGCATCAACCGAGCGACACTTGACGCGTGATCGCTGATCAATGATCCTGTTGATCATGTTGATCTCTCCTGGGGCATTGACCGTGTCCCCACGCCACAATGAATGAACAATCGATGAGCGGCTCAGTGGCTCATGGCAGCACCACCCTAGGGGTGTCTCAGGGCGTTTTCTGTGGTCTGCTAGATGCACATGGCCATGCAGCATCCTTACCAACCACTGACATGTGGCCATGTGATGCGTGATGCATGCGAGTGATGCTATTGTGGCTTGGTTAAGATCGAAAGAACAGGTAAACCGGTTTAACCGGTTGCCGGTATCCGATGCACTTGAAGCTCTTGAAGCTGAGCTTAACGCGTACTGATGCGCTGATGCAGAATGTGTATGATAGCGCCTATCCATTATCGATCATCGCCTCATCGGATACCCACCTGCTTTCCCCCCCCACCTTTTCGTGCCAAGGCCTCTCCCAACGCGTTCATCTGCGACGACGCCAGCCGCTCCGTCACCTTGCTTTGCCAAGCATTCTGTTGAAAACCACACTGGTACTGAGCGGCTGATGAATCCATCTGTTTTGAGAGCTGAAAAGGGTCGAAAGCTATAGGATGGCGTCTGTGTTCCGCCGACTAGTGGCCAGTAGACCACAGATAGACCCTGGTAGACCAGAGGCTAATGTGCAACAGCGATTGCTTCGAGACCTCTGAGATTGATGATCGACAATCGATAATCGATAAAGCCAATCGAGCTAATCAATCGTCCACATGTCGATTATGCACCGGAGGCCCTGAGTCGGAGGCTTGAGGGCCTTACCAATGGAATATGGGTAACCAGTATAGCTGGTAAAAACGTTATAGCCGGTGTATTTACTCCTGAGATGGTGGCTGTGGGCGATGGAAGAGACCACATCCGCAAGAGACCAGGGAGGTCTTCGTGTGTTGATGCCATACTATAGGCTACGCACCGCTTCCCGTACTAATGCCTGTTCCCGCGCCACCAACTCATTTGCCGCTCCCAGTGGGAAGTCCGGACCAGGGCTTCTTTGCTACTCTCCCCAGGTGGAGGGACACGGTTTGATCATTTTGACTCGCTTATATGTTGACTGTGATCCTCCGGCTCCCAGTCAGTAGACCAGGTTCGCCTCGGTTCATCGGCTTCCACGCTGGTGTCCCAGCGTGTTATTGTTCCTGTGCCTGCACTCTCTTCTGTGTGACTCACTGGCCCTGCGCCTAGTCCGGCCTCCGATACAGATGCCTCTGTACCAGACCCAACTCTGGCTCTAATCCATCACCTTCTCCTCATCTTTCTGCCCGTCTTGGCTCCTAGGCCAACATTATACACGCCTCTGCCTCACTCTCCTTTGGCCTTTTTTTACATTCAGTGGATCTTGTTAGTTTCGTTTGTTGCTAAGCGTGGTCAAGGGGTGGAAGTGGATGATTAGGATAACTTGACTGCTCTCGGGCCTTCTTATGGAGCAGAAAGATCCATTGTCCTTCAGAGGGAATCAAGACAGTGGCGTGCCGCAATGACATATCGGGATGGGCCGGTTTCGATGAGTAATGTACACAGTGACCTCAGATTGGGCAGTGGGTTGTAGGGAGTATCGGTACCATATTAGCGAACAAGTCTATACGATCCATTGTTCCACTACAAAGAGCCTGACCCGACGGAGTGGTCGAGTCGGTCCAGACGGCGTGGGGAGATGGTTGTTTGTTGATTGGTTCTTCAGACGGTATGATCGGCATAGAAAGGAGCTGGTTTGCAGAGAGCCCGAAAGGTGGGTTGGACAAAGTACGATTCACTTTTCGATCGCAATTTCCCTCATCTCAGTCGAAGCAACCGTCACAGTCTCGCCCGGAACCTCGCCTGTGGGGAGGGGTAGACGCGAAAAGAGAATGTGTAAATGCCTGGGACGGGAACAAATTCGTCGACTTGCATGTTTGGTTCGGATTCTTGGAATTGCACCTCATCTCTCAATTTGAGGGGTAATATAAAGACAGATGGCTGCAATACGATGTTCATGGGGTTCAACCGAGGCTCAAATAAAAGGCGTGGGGACGTGGGAATAATTACATCCACAACGGCGGGGGAGAAGACCACATTACAAACTGATCAAGATGCGCGACCAGCTACGCATGGAGCACTATGAGTTGCGCCCTCCTCGTTCGCGTAGGATACGTCGAAATGCATATTGTCGTTTCCAAATTCGAGCACCAACAGATTTTGCACTTCAGGTATACAGAACGGAGAACCTTACGGGCCTTCGGCGATGACTCGATCGCTTTGCGCTAGATGGAACCATGCTTGTATCGGATTTGAAGCCGTACCACATGTAGGAGATGAATCCGGCACCGTTTTTCTTGAAAAGGATGGTACTGGCTGTGAAGGGTTGCTGGCTTCCCAAGCGGAGACCTTCCCTGCCCATCGGGACAAGACTCACGGAGGACGAAAGCGGTTTCAGATCCAAAATCTAAGGAGCACTGCGTGAATAACGTTGGTGGGCCTTGAGTAGTGTGCTTTACTGTTCGTCGGGAAGAGCAGGCAGCGTCGCGGGGAGGTTGCACGTTAGGGGCCGGACAAGAAAGCGGGAAGTCCCGATGGGCGAGGGAGGACAAGCGAGCTGATCTGAAAGGCGGTGTTAGAGGAGTTTGCCTAGAAAAGAAAGAGAGGGGGTCAGAATGGTGGGCGGCTTGGGCCATCTCAATGAATGTAAGAACAAGCAGGTTCTAGAAAGAAAGGGAACAAAGGGAAGACCAACAGGTCATCTACAGCAAAAAGGGGAAACGAGTCAAAGGGAAGAAGTGATGATTAAACGCGAGAGGCACGAGGCGAGAGAGGAGGCGACAGTCAAGGCAAAGGGGACCCGAGACGAGAAACGAGGCGAGAGAGTGAGTCGAAATCATGTGTAGGTTTTGGAATTTTAGACGAGCGCGAGCGAAGAAGAGACGATTTCTGTTATGGATTTGTAGATGGGCTGAGAATCCGAGTCACGAGAGCGAAGATAGCAAGCTTTGATGAAACCTGGCGTCCTGATGGTCCTCGAGGGTGATGCAATCGCACTGGTGGTGGTGGTGGTCTAAGCCAACCATCAACGCCTACAGAGGAACATCAAGCAGCGAGTCGCCACCAGGGGCTAAGCTGCAGAACAAGGAAAAAAAACAGGAGAGAGAAAACAACGGCACTCCAGGCCTAAGGAGGAACTGAAGGAACATTGGCCAAAGCACGAGCCACCCGATGGCTCAACAAACTTGAATAATGATAGAAATGAAGCCGAGAAGCGAAGAGAGCGACGATAAGGAAGTGGAGGTGGCGCGACCTAATCGTCGCCCGTGACACTGCATCTCTGGGCATCGTAAATCGAACAGGGGCGATACAACGTGTGACCTCTCGTCTTCTGAGTCTGTTTCATCGTCATCGCTTCCAGGAGTAAGGGCGCAGGCGGCGGTAGAGGAATCCGTTGGTCGTGGTGATATCTGTCCTGTCCCAATAGAAGGGGAGTAGGCGAGCAAGGGAACAATCTGGATTGGTGCCTCTGCAAACTCGGTCAAGTTGGTCAAGTTGGCAAGCAGTTTGTGTGGAGTACAGCGAGACGAGGGGAGGTACGCTGGGGCGCCGTACACGCGAACGCGAAGCCCAAGGCGCGTTTTGTGTGTTTTTGGTCGGGGGGGGCACGTGCGCGCTATAATAGTACGCGGGGAATCGAGCAGGCAGAGACGCGGCAGAGCGCGCCGGACGGCCAGGACGCCTGGACAGCAGAGGTGCCGATGGCGCCACGGCGGCAGGGGGGCGGTTACTGGTATGCATTATGCCGGTTCTGCGTTATGGCTGGGAGCCTCTGTGGGAGCGGGAGGTGATCGACGATGGCCGACTGACCGTTCGGTTTGATCGACGCAGGCGGTTGAACGTTGTGAAAGTTGCCGCTGCTCGCACGCAAGTGCGCTGTCACGGACGTCACATGTGATGGGTCACAGCCAGCGCGGAGGGCGAGTGGTGTCAGCATGTCAGGGTGTGCGCAGTGGTGCCAGTGGAGCGGTGTGCAAGCGCAGGCACTGGGCAGGCACGGGACTGACACTGGGCTGGCGCCCTGTGTGTGCGCTGCGCGTTGCTCCCCCCTTGCTGCTGCATGCCGGGTGGCTCTGACGCCGATCAAACGCTCGTCACATCCGGCAACCCTAGCCCTCCAGCACCCAAACCACAGTGCCCAAACGCCGTGGTTCAGTCTGGGTTCTTCACACAGGCGCCGTGCGGTGTCGCCCGTGCCGATCTACTCAGGGTGCCGGTCCCCTGGCATTCCGATCGTCTCGCTGGGAGCGTCAAGGGCAACATGCTCGCTCTGCTGTGCCCACGATCCGCAACCACTCCCGCCGCCGCCGCCGCCACCACCTCCACCACCACGCCTGCCCATCGTGGCCCCCCTACACACACTCGTTTCCGCCGCCGCTCCAATGCCTCACCATCCGGCTGCGGCGGCTCATGCCACCTTGGCTCGCATCCCAGCCCCATCTTCGCCTACAGGTGCTCTCCCGCAGGCTCGCTCGGTAATGCGTTCCTTTGGTCATCCATCCACCGTCACCAACACCTTCTCCCTTCTTGCTCGACAGGCTGCGACGAGCCTGCCAACCAATGCATCTTCGCACTCTGCTTCTAACCACTCCCATCCCCTGTTTTCCGGCACCGACCGCCATGTCATCCAATCCGAAATCAAGACCATGCGCACCGACCAAATTCTGCACTTGAAACACATCCGGAATTACCATCAATGCCATCATTGCGATTGCAGTGTGCGGGGCGGTGTCTTTTTCATCTGCATCCTGATTTCAGCCATCCTGAGCAAGACCAATGCCCCCCGACATGAGGCATTTCCTTACACCCGCATGGCAGGACAATCGTCAATGTACCAACCCAGCGCATCAGCGTCCCGTCCAACACTACCCAAGCAAGCCTCTGCTTCGGACATGGATCAGCAGGGTACGTTGCTCGACTCGGCGGCTCCACTGGCTGGGGACGTCTTATTGCACAGCCGCACCGGCTCATCGGGTCTTGGCTTCCCAGGTCCATCCATCGCCGCCCATCGCAGTATTCTATCCGATCCCCGCCTCCCCCGCCAATCGTCTGATCAGTCGTCTCTATCGGAAATTGCACCCGGCAGGGTCAACTACAACGGCCGCGAGATGACCATTAATATGGCGGGTCCTAATGCCGACCTTGCAGCAAAGCATGCAGCTGAGGAACGTCTCGATCGTGAACGTTCCCGCCGCAGTACCGTGATTGGGGGCCCTCCTCCCTTGACATCTGGAAAACGTTCGAGCCGATACAGCCGAGCATCCATTGTGTCGAAAAAGGCATTCCACATGTCCCGCCAGCGGCAGTCCCGTGTGTCCACCCACTCCCCATCCGATACCATCGAGCCCCAAGGCGGGAACATTTCTGCCCGCAGGCGCGGCGTCACTTCAACTGGTGCCGGCATGGCGCGGACACCTAGTAACCGGTGGAAAGACGGTGACCAGAGCGTCAGCTACACTGGTCGCCGTGGGGGTGCCCGTCAGCCTATGGCACACGCCTCTACGCGCCCGTCAGGGACGAGTCACCAAGATTCGTCGCGTTATGGCACTGCGGAGACGAGTATGATCTCTGCCGATTCGGACATCATGTATGATACGTCGTCGGTGTACGACGTGCATGATCCCGGATGGGCTGCTGCGGCGCCTGCTTCCCAAACTAATCTTCTGGATCCGCTTCAGGCGCATGGACCCACTCCCTTCGTCCTGGCTCATGTCTGAAGCTCTGGTGAAACGAGTGGTTCAGATTGTCCATCCCCTTGTCTGTTTTTCTGGGTTTCCCCTCACATCTCCGCATATATGTCACCTTGTCTTGTCTTGTTTTTGCTAGTGGCCTCGCCCATGCGACATTGCACGCTTGCTGGATCCCCCCCGCCCGCCTCTATTCTCTCATTGTGTGTGATTTTTTTGCCTACCTTCGTTTTTCGTTTAGGGATATTCAAACGGGATCCTCTCCCTTCAACTTGTGTCGAGGTTGACCTCGCCACCATGGCTCCTCTGAGATCTGGCCCCTAATCCGGTGACAGAGAGATGGTGCCTCCCATGCCGCTGTGCGCATTGTGAATCTGGGTTGCCTGAGGCTTTCCTCCTCCCGATGTATATTCTCGTCATGCACCCTCGTTCTGGTTACTATCTGCCTTGTCCCGTTCGGCGCTGCCTCTGCCACCGCACCGTATATAATAGACGGGCAGTAGCATGTGGATGGGTACCTGTCCTTGCCTCTGCCTCTATTGAGTGGAGGCTTTGCAGCTTGAAGCTTGAAGCTTGAAGCTTGAAGCCGCGCAGCTGAAATGTCCATGCCGCACGCAATACCGATATAGATGGTGGTTGATCGATGATCGCCATCGATGATGCTGATGGGTGATGCATGATGCAATGTAGTTTGTTGGTTGCATGCAGCACAAGGGACGGCTGTTGCTGCTGATCCGCCACAGTTGCGGCTACCACTCACCATGGCACCCAAGCGAGAGGAGCAGTTGCGTGCCTTCATTCCCTTTCGGCCCGAGGTGGGGGTGAGGGTGGAGCGGATGAGCTTCTCGCAGCGGATCGAGCGGGACCGGCTGGAGGAGATGCGACGGCAACGCAATGCGCTCCAGCGCCATGGCGTTGCGTCACTCGCCACAGCCACAGCCACAGCCACATTGGCCTCCCCACCCCGGCCTGTCCCTGGCGCATTTCAAGTCGCGCGAATTGCTGGGCCTCAGCCAGCGAGTTGGCGTGCGGAGATTGCACCGGAGCCCATGCCACCTGGCTTGGAACTGGCTTACCACCGTCTCTCCCTCGAGTCGGCCAATCCATTAGCGGCTGGTCCTGCCTCGGCTCCTTCGCACACTGCTCCGTCCCTGTCTCTGCCGCGCGGAAAGATCGCACGACAGACAAGAAAGCAAGTGGCTGCGTCGACCAGGTGGATGTTTTCGCTTCTTGACCCATCTAGCTTGGAGATGACGCTCGAGTCCCATCTTGGTTCTCGACCCTCGTATTTGGGCCAAACCGTTGACGCCACCCGCTTTCCCCTGCCCCTCGCTGATTTTACCTCGACCAAAGAGGCGTCGGATTCCATCTTTTTAAGCGATATGTGTTTGATGCGCATCTTGCGCCTTGGACGCAGGAGTAAAGCCGCTCGAGTGGCAAGCCGGCTTAGACTGCCGGTCCGGCCCACAGCGGATCGAATGGCTCCTTGGCGACCGCTGAACACCCCGATGCCCCCTCCCTAATCCAAGATGAGCTATGGGATTCGCTTGTGGCCCTTCCTACCGCCAGTAAACTCCGCATCATGGCTTTGGCTGGACGGATGGCTACCTGTGCCCCTCTGACGGCGACTGAGTTGCGCCAGCTCTGGCCAGGATCCGGACAGGTGATGGATACTCCCGAGGAAGAAGATTGGGATACTCAAGTTGATGAGGACGTGCCAGCTTGGGGGGTTGATCTGAAGTTTCCGAGTCGTGGGATGGCACCACATCGGAATCGTTGGCTCAGATGGACGAGGTGGATCTGTCGTTCTGCCGTATGACCCAAGCTGAGTTGGAAGAACTTTTGCTTGCGCCGGGAGGGAGTGGGAATACTGTCAATGTGCATATCCACAAACTCTCTCGCAGGGTCTGAGCTGAGCCTGTCCCAGCGAGAGGAGCAAGACGAACAAAATCACGGTAGCCTCCGCCGAGGCACATTGCACAACGGAAGCGCTGCGTCCATGGCACCGAGGTGGGCCGTATACCAGTCTCGTTTCTATCGGCTTTTGTGCATTTACAATACCTTTCCCTTGCCGGGTGCTCTTCCATTTCGATTCGGCTCAGTACCGAGTCGGAAACAGACGCTACAGTACGGCAGTACCGCCACACCCAGATCCTCAACACGCTCCACGCGGCTGCCGCAATTGGTGTGGCTCGACGTGAGCAGCTCCCCATCTTTGACCGCCATGTGCTCCGCCTCTTGGCTGAGGGCCAGCCCGAGGTAGCTCGCAGCTCAGGCACAAGCCGGTACCCCCCTCCCTGCGCGTGCTGGATGCTCGTGCGCTGCCCGGGTACACTGTAGAGTTGTCGCTTGAGCGCCGGTTCTATGCTCGGCGCGTGCGCCTCCTAGCCTGATCGAAGCGTGTTTCTTCAGACGTCACTATAGTTTTGTTCGCTCGTGATAAAGTCCACGGGTTACTTTTGTTGTACTACATCATAAATGCTCTCGACCAGAGCATTCATTTATCCATGCAATGAGCACCATCGCAGCTTGATACATCTGCATGCTTAAAGCGTAACGCGTAACGTTTAACAGTTAGTTGTCTAATATCCCATTGGCCTACCATCTCTCGAAGGACACCAGCATCCCCGGAATCAGCTCTACACGGAAGGCGCTCATGTGTGCAAACAATATGAGAATCAATTGTCCAAATCGGCATTCGGCATCAAAAGATCTTCATACCCAAGCCAACCATTCCTTTCCACCTTAAGAAATCAAGCTTGGGTGTCATGAGGGCGGATGACGACCTTGATGCCGCTCACGCCCTTCTTGTTCTTCTCCAAGGCAGCCGGGGCCGTTGAGGCCTCCAGGGGTCACCTCCGGCCGGTTGGGGAAGAACTCGCCACGCTCCAGCCAGCCCTGACGGCGACAACAAACTTCTCTGCTTGAGGGCGCAGCACAGGGGAGTGGCCAATACCGACAATGTGCTTGAACTTGATCGCAGGGCTCGCCTCGGCCGCGGCCTTGGACACTGGGCTCACTAGGGTTCAAGTCGGTGATAATGGGAAGCACGGCCGTGCTCTTGGTAACCTCGTTGTACTTCTTGATGATTTTACCGCCAAGGCTTGCGAGTCGTCGAGCGAGACTGCGTCCTGGACGGGACTAGGGGCTTGCCGTCCAGCGCTGGACAAAGTCATCCACCGTCGCAGAGTGACGGTCCAACACCACATCCGCCACCCAACTTCTTCAGCCAGGCGGTGTGGGCAGAGAAGAGTTGGTCACGACGCGGAAGCCAGACAGCGGGCGAGCTGGATCCGTATTGCCCCACACTGGACGATCCACTAGGACAACGAGTGCCTTTCCCTTCCCGTTTGCGCACCTCCTCATCCCAAGGGGCGGGGGAAATCGCAGCGCCTGCTCGGCATACAGCCCGGTCCAGGCAGCCGAGCTGCCAAGGAGATCCCAGCTGCCTCGTCGTCCGACACATTGGCAGGGGTGCGGGCAGGAGAGAGGCTGGAATGGTACGTATTGCTGGAAAGTGGAGCGCTCATGTTGCCAATGAGGCCCTGGAAGAAGACGCGGTCACCCACCTGGGAAAGGAGGCAAGGGACAAAAACGTCAGCACTTCCCGACCTTAGAAACAACACAAATCAAATACGCACCTTGAAGTTCTTGACGTCTGACCCCACCGCGGCGATTGTACCGGCTGCGTCGGAGCCAGAACGCTGGGGGGTTTGATGAAATAGCCATGGTCGATGATTTTCCAGTCAACGGGGTTGATCGCAGTGCTCACGACAGCAATTAGAGCCTCATCGGCAGCAGGGGTAGGCACAGGCGGGTCTCGACGGCAGGTGGGGTTTCTGCCTTGGTCCAAACGGAGGCGAGCTGCTGAGTGGGAACAGACATGGGAAAGGAACGAAAGGTGAGGTGGAGGCTGAGGATGCGGGCTAAAATGGACAGGCCTGTGCGCGCCCTTTTAACCGCCGGGGCCGGTTTTATTAGCTCGGGAATTCCATTGCCGCGACAGATGGACCTGTTTAGTGGCTTAGTGACCACTACTGAGTATTGCGTGCCGAATTCAAGCCCACTGTGACGCATCTCGAACAGGAGCGAAGCGCCGAAGCGTGCGCCCGCGCACAAAGGCGGGCACGCACCAGTTGTGGCGCCGCTGTGTGCTGTCGCCGCCCACAAATGGCAACGACTCGATGACCTCATTCGCCGGGGCTATCGAGCTTCCTGATCGGAGGTACCAGCTCTTACGCCCGGCATTCTCAGTTTCAAAGTTAACACGATTGGAAGCCTTAGCTTTAAGCTTTACCCGCGAATGCTTCAACCCCCCACAACTATGCCTTGGCCTTACCATCACCACACCTCGAGTGTAGAGAACTGAAGTTCAGCTGAACGTTACGCAACATTGGTACGCCTACGCTGTCGGAAAGACCGCGCGCGCGTCACGTCGGGGATCTGAGTATGCTACGGGAGGAGCCAACCTGGCCAACGTGGTCAGCATACTTAACAGCACGCCCCTCCGTATAATTTCGCTCTCACCACCTCTCAGCCACCCACTAAGAAGAGGAAGATGCGGCATAGATAGTATGAACCCTGAGTAAAAGCACCATCTCAACGGTGATCCCAAGATATGCCAGAGGGTGCTGATAACATGGCACAAGAAAGAAAAAAGGGAGCGGAGGGGAGGGGAGGGGAGGGGAGGGGAGGGGAGGAGAGGGGAGGGGAGGAGAGGAGAGGGGAGGGGAGGGGAGGGGAGGGGAGGGGAGAGGAGAGGAGAGGAGAGGAGAGGAGAGGAGAGGAGAGGAGAGGAGAGGAGAGGAGGAGGAGAGGAGAGGAGAGGAGAGGAGAGAGGAGAGGAGAGGAGAGGAGGAGAGGAGATGGTGCGATATGATGGCATAATCGTGAGCATATTACGAAAATGCAGACTAGCATGGTGTTCCCGCCCCAAGTCCCTAAGAGAGGTGTGTAATGTCGATACATAGGTTTACTTTAGCGGCTCGTATGTGCGCATACACTTACTCCTGTTTGGTGGTGCCATTACCGTTGGCGGTGCCATTACCGTTGGCGGTGACTTTGCCATTGGCACGCCAGTGCCATTGGAGGTGGCTTGCCGTGGCCAAGGCACGTTTGGGCGCTTTGTTGTAGGTGGAACGGTATAGAAGGAAAAGAAGAGACGGGTAGGAGGACAAGATG
Organism: Moniliella sp. 'wahieum'; assembly: GCA_003971905.1. Lineage (NCBI taxonomy): Eukaryota > Fungi > Basidiomycota > Moniliellomycetes > Moniliellales > Moniliellaceae > Moniliella > Moniliella sp. 'wahieum'. The sequence goes on along the minus strand of RSEE01000044.1, from coordinate 490,578 downwards.
GCGCATCCCAGAAAGCGGCAAAGGGTGGTACCATAGCAAGTCCCCAATGCGGCAAGATGCCGTCAGCATACTGTGCGCGTAGAAGGTATAGGTGCAGCCGTAGACGAAGAATAGATCGATGAAAACTGGGTGATCTGCGCCACGGTACCGCTTCTTCCAAGGGCAAGGAATGCGGAGGCTCGACAGGGCATAATAAAAGTCTGGAAAGTAGAGTTAGGCGTTAGTCCTCTTTCAATTTTTTAAGCTTCAGAACAGCGCAAAAAGAGTAACATACACATCAAGACGTGAACAGTCAGGTTGAGCGAAATGACTACCCAGAGAACGCTCGTCTTGCCCATCAGCTGGGTCCAGCAAAGGGCGGCAGTGGCTGCGTGGTGTAGACGTGCAAAAATTGGAGAGGCTTCTTTTTGAGGACGAGGAAGATTGTGTCCGCCACTCCCAGCTCCAATACTTGAAATAGTAGTTGATGATGTAGTACGTTTCGAGGGTGGCCTCCAGGCTGTGGGCGAGCATACAGCATGGAACAATCCCCCACTCCTCCAAACAGGGCACATCTTCCAGAATGAGTGCCAACAAGAGGCCACTACCGCTCGCAAGGAGAATGTTGTGCAGGAGGAAAACGGATCGGAATACGGAGCCTTTGCCAGCCGCAGGGCGCGAACGCATAAACGCCTGCGACCAAAGACGATACTGAGATAGACGACGGCAGCGGTAACGACAGACGCCGCGGACGACATGGGCGTTTGGGGCGGGGTCCACGCCAGCAGCGAAGCTGGCGTCTCATTGCGGATGCCGGCCGGAATAACGGCAACCAGCGCGTTGTAAATCGGGGTAGAGTCGGGCATGATGGGGCCTGGATCGTGCTCGCGAGAAGCAGCGGCTAGGGAGAGAAGAGCAGGGGTCAATGTGAGGGTGAAGCGAGCGGTGGAGCGTAGCCACAGCCAGGCGAGGCAGGGTTAGATGGTCGATGAAGCGCCTGCAAACGGAAGCTTAAAGCCTGGACCGGGACGGGGGACCAGGAAGACGAGGGATTAGTGGTGGACGGGGGGGGCGGGGCTGCTGGTTGTGCGAAGAAGAAACGAGAAATGCAAAACTTGCGCGGTGAAAGTTTCCGAGCAGCGTAGCTGACCCACTCAACGTTGCACGTTCGTTGAAGGCTGAGCCTGAGCTCAGCCTGCGCGCCCACTCGAGCGCAACGGCAACCCTGCTCAGCGTCAACGTGAGCGGGATGTCACATGTCAGGCCCAGGCGAGGTTTGCTGTCATGCATGTCACGGCTCCAGGCGCGTGACTAGACTGGGGGCATGCATGTGACACGAGAGCGATGACACATCATGCATGCATCATGCGTCACGCATCAGATCCCAGAAGATTCGTAGTTTGCATTGGCTAGGGCTAGTACCTCGTGGCGGTTCGACGCTGGAGAGAGCGGGAGTGCGCAGGCGCAGGCGCACACCGCTTGCAGTTTGGCTAGTGACTCGTGCGCCTCAGTCCTATGCTAATCATGATGCTTGAGCCTCAAGCTCTCAAGCTTCAAGTTGGGCACGTAAAAAGCAGTTGATGAGCTGCTCATTCTGGTCTCTGGAAGAACAAAGGTTCACTAGTCACTCTCGTTTGTTGGTGTGGCTATGTTTTTGTCGGCCATTGTTGTGGTGTGTGTGGGCAGAGGGGCCTTGGTTCAAGCTGTTCAAGCTTCAAGCTTTGTGACATGTGACATGTGACTGTGACATGCGACTTGGCACTTTCACTTCCGGCTCTCCGATCACAGAGTCCGGCGAAGACTCAGGCGGGAGTGGGAGCAGTGCACCAGCGTGCTCGCAACGCACGTTTCTGGCCCGCGGGTCAAAAGAAGCGCACGCACTGCGTCAGTGTCGCCCCACCGATCTTCAAGTGCTGCATGCCGAGCGGGGTGGGGCATGGAAGCATGATACATGATGCATGATGCATGATACATGACCGGTGACCGGTGACCGGCGTGACCGCGCGTGTAGCACAGGTCCGGCATGGTGTGGCACAGCATACTGCCTCCGTGCGCATTCCAGCGCAGCGCTCACAAGGCTTCAACTTTCAAACGGGCGCGCTTGGCGCTGGGCCTGCGGGCTCGGAAGCTGGACCTGAAATTGAAACGCCAAGCGCAGAAGTAACAGAACTGGTCGAGTGAATTGAACGTTTGAATGCGATCGTCGCTGCTGCAACTGCACTGCTGCAGACAGATCGGCGCAGACAGGCCACGGTTAGGCCACGGCGTGGACCGCACGCCGCCAAGAGCACGTAATTTGCTTGACCAAGTCGTCTCCATCCGGCCGCCCATCATGCTACGCAGACCAACAGCTGCTTCACGTCCAGTCCAGCACCAGTTCCTTCACAGTGACGTTGGGTTCAACGTTCACATGCACACAGGGAGTTGCGGGGGAAGGCCACCAACGGCTCAGCACAAGACGAGAGAGAGATCCAGTCAGCGCGCGCTTGTGAAGAAACTATACATGGGCCCCAGGGGGGTCTAGAGAATGGGCGAATCATCAAACAACACCTTAGGCCTTAAGCTCTTAAGGCCTAAGGCCTAAGGGTCAATATTCAATGTCAATCTTCAAGCTTCAATGCTAGCGCTAATCGATAATCTTCGACGGGATGCCGAGATAGGCAACAACGAACACGGGCTAGCATCACAGCTACGCTAGCCGGGTCTGTGGGGAAGAAGCAGAGCAGAGGACATGGTGCGAAGTGGCTAGAGGAAGAAGCAGTAGGGAAAGAGCGAGACGCTTCGGGACGAAGAAATTGGAAATGGGAGCGAGATCAGCCATCAAACTATGGCAGTAGTGGTAGTGTTTTGCGGTCAAAACCAACCAACAACGCCTACAGAGGAACATCAAGCAGCCAGTCGCTACCATCAGGGCCTAGGGTGCGCAACAAAACGAAAACAGAAATGAGCAATTAATCAACAGAACGAACTCCCGGGCCTGAGGAGGGACTGAAGGGAGCTTGGCCAAAGCAGATGAGCCACCCGTTCGACAATAATCGATAATCGATCACCATTCAGTGAGATAGAAGGGATGTGTGCGGAGGTTCAGGGTAGAGCAGGGAGGTGGGAGTGGGGAATGCAACAATCGAAAGGAGGAAAAACTGGGACGGTATGAGTAATCTGGGAACAACAAGTGAGGAGTGAGGAGCGACTAGTGACGAGATAGGAAAAGCCGACGGAGGGATGAGGGATAGGAAGAGGATGTGTTGGCACGTTGACGGTTCGACTCGTTCACGGTGAGCGGGGAGTGGCGAGTCGTGTCTGGGCCACCGTTACGATCACACCGACTGCACGCGGGAGGAGCCTTCTTGCTCCCGCTGAACAGTGTAGTGGTGCCGCTCAACAGCAGCATGGTCGAACTTGCATCGCTGTAGCTCGGCCAAGCGCGTATACGCTTCTTGGGCGAAGTTGGTGCCGGTAGAGTTAATGTCTCGAATGACCAAAAGGAGCTTGTTAAAGTCGATAAGCAAATGTTCCCTTCGTACGATCAGGCCGGGCGTACGGCTCCCTGTGTGACGAATGTGGCTCAAGTGCTCGGCCAAGAGCTTGGCGGTTGTCTGGAAACGTGAATAGGTCAGCATCCCGTCGCAGCTCAGCGCACAAAGTGAAGGATAGGCGTACATTGAACGTGAACAGTGCCCGCCCAGGGAGATGAGCAGGGTCAACGCCAGAGGCACGAATCAGGTCCACGAGCTCGATGTGTCGTCAATTGCACGTTGGATTTGCTGGAATGGATATGCATGTGTCTTGTCAAAGTCGACAAAGGGTTCATGCAGAGCGGCCAACGCGCCAAGGCACAGAAGCGGGCGCAGAGAAGATCTAAGCAGGCGGTATCCGTGGGATGCGGGCAGTGGTTAAGGAAAAGATGGAGTGCCTGGTCAATTGCACCCATGCGATGGGCAAACTCCAGTGTCATCCGTGTTTGTGGCCGAGGCTCGGAGAAAGCGCGAACCCGCTTAAAGAGAATCATCGATTTGATGTGCAGTGTAAAGTCGTCCGTGTGGCCTGTACTAAACAGCATCGTCGGGCGTGGACAATGTCTGGGGCTCTGTCTCGGTCGAAGCAAATGGGAGACAGTGGTAACAGCTGCATCGTTGATGGAGGAAGACCAATAAAAGCCAGAGTTGCTATGCCAAGCTTCGGTCATGTAGGCGCACCAGAATGTCCGTCGTCGCACCTCCTCTTCAACTGGAGACGTGCAGGGAAGCAAAAACATGCAGGTGCCGGGGGCAGGTTAGGTGCGCGGGGATTAAACTTGAGCAAGCCACAGGGCCCAACGATTTAGCCAGGAGCCCACACATAAGGAAAGTCTCCACCGTTCGGGTTCGATTAAAGAGTATCTCAGTCACAATGGTGAGAGCTTGCATCCACTCGATGGGCCTATTGCTCGGCGCAGGCCCCGCTGAGATTTCACGGGAAACGTGTTCTTGCGAGCTGTATAGGTGGAAATCCGAGAAGGAGACGCATGTCTTGCCCGTGTTCGCCTGACGAAAGGGGTGGAGCGGCCCGAGAGACAACCACGTCTTCGGTTTAGACATCTGATCAGAATTGGAGTTCGAGGACTGAATCGAGATGCACGCCGGGGGGTTCGATACCGGGACGGAACAATCCTGACAGGGGGCAGCAGCTGCAATAATGGCGTGGAGGAGGCCCTTATCGACCCAATGGGGTGAGTCAGGTGAAAGATGAAGTCGTCGTTTGAAGTCTGCCTCTTCAATCATGATCCGTAGCGGATGGAACGCGAAAAAGACATCGACTAATGTGAACACGGTTTCAGGTGGAGGCAGGTCCGTGGGCCAGCCAGGCCACAGGATTTCGGTGATTTTTTCCGGATCCAGAGAAGTGCCGTCAAGTTGTGGGGCAATTCCCCGATCGTTGCTCACGAGGGCGTCGAAGCGGTAAGGTCGGTAGCCGACGGTAGTTGGGGCAACTCTACGAGACCAGAATGGGAAGAGGAATCATAGGCCATTGTCCAAGCATTATGGCAGCAATGGCGTTGAAGTCATCGGCACCAAAGCCCGCCCACGGTTGGGGACGGTTGGGCGGCTGGGATGGCGGAGAGATTGCCCAAAATGCCCGGAGTACCTTCGGCCCCGCCCAACCTGTTTGTTCGCGAGGGGATACACAGGATTAGGGAGGGACAGGAGAGGGTCAACCCATTCCCAGCCCAACTGATGAGTGGAGGGGTGTGGCTTGTGGATCGATCATGCAGAAGATCTTGGCTCAAGTCCGAATTGGGAGTGGGTAACCGAGAGGAATGCCACCATCATTGCTGAACGGACGCATTAGATCAGAGCCAGGAACTGGGACACCGGCTGAAACCGTCTGCGATGCAGAACCAGTCGACTGTGCCGCCTCTTGCTGAGCTTTGATCGTCTCGCGGGACTCGGCAAGAGCATTTCCAGCCGCGCGATAGTCGCCCGCAGCTCCCCACGTCGGCAGACTCGGTATCCTGGCTGGGACGCTTACGAGCGCGCGCGGGCTGTGGCCGGGACGACGTCGGTGGTGGACGGGAGGCGGCGTGTACGAGCCGAGGACGAACGGAAGGCGGAGGGAGGGTGTGGTCAGGTCCTTCGGCAGAGCGACCTCGAGATCGGGGTAGACGCAATCGCCAACGGCACAGGGCTGGTGTACTGGCTCAGCGTCGCCGCCTCGCGGCTGCGGGCGCAGGTTCCGCAAACGGGGCGCTGGGCATCGCACTTGAGCTTGCGCTTGCGGCACGACAGGCATGCTTGGTTGCGCCGCAGCGACGGGTGCGCGTGGGGCCCTTGCCCGACGCGCGGCTGCGGGCGGCAGTGGGTGCGGGTGGAGTGGTAGCCGAGGCGTCGGTACCAGCCAGCGGGGGCATGGGGTCATGACGGGCGGGGCCACCGGGCAGGCGAAGCGCTGAATCCACTGGGCACGAAAAAAACAGCGTGGGACGAGGTCAGAGGTGGCAGTGACGCGGCGGTGACGCGGCTCGGATGCACGGGAACCTGTTACGTCCGACGTCTGAAAGGCAAGCGACTAGTCACAGGCACACTGGCGTGTTGCTGCGCCGCCCGCACTCCGTCATTTTCGGCGAAACTCCCATTCCGTTCTCGGCCAATCCTGTCTCGCCCCGCCTTGCTACTATTTCCTTTCCAATCCCCACCCACGCATCCCAGCTCGCATCGGGTACAATACAGAGAAAGTCATGCATCATGTACGCTCTTACACCGACCCGGTCAGAGGCGCCGGCTGGGCCTGACAAGCAACTTGTGCAGCTGCTCCAGCTGAATCTGCTCGTTGACCGTCAGGCCTTGATCTCCGTGTCAACGTTGCTGGGATCACACGTATTCGCCGTTAACTGTCCACCCTTCGTGCTTCTCCATCAGCGCAGGCAGTGTCGAAGGCTCCACGTCCAGATAGCGAGCCAGACGCGGAACCGAAATGCGCTTGAAAGCGAGTGCCACCGTGTCCAACACAATCCGGTGCACATCGCTGGTGAAACTGGGTACTTTGTCCAAGTACCCGTGTGTCGGCGCTCTCTGCGCTCTTGTATGCCTCCCAAAACTGAACGAAACGCGCGTTTGCAACAGAATCTGCAGCTGTGCCAGCCGCTGATCACAGGCTCCTTGATGTTACCAGCCAAGTAGGAAGGCGGCACCTGCGCCACGGAAGCGAGTGTCGGTGCGGTGGTTTCAGCGGCGTCTCGGAGGCACGAGCAGCCTTGGGATTAACATGGCTCGGGTCCATCGCAATGGGGGCCTCACCGAGCAGGGCCAGAGAGCTTGAAGTCCGGGTACGGCAGTGCCAAGAGGCTTTGATGAGAATGTTGATCACCACGTCGTGGTTGTATACAGACGGGTTGAACTGGTACCTGCACCCATCCCGGGGTTAGTACAGCTGCCGGACACACCACAGAGGAGCGGTTGCAGCGACATACAGTTTGAGAGTGGCCAAGTTGGCGAGGCCATCGTAAAGCCTTCTTGGACCTGCTGGCTAATGTAAGCCTGCAGGACGTCCAGGTTCTGGGGGTTGTAGCGGTCGACCGAGTTATGAGCGTCTCAATGTGCTCGGGACGCCGGCGGGCTGGAGCCAGGACTGTGCAGTGGAGCCGGTGGCAAGCATGGCGGTGAGGCGAGCAGAGCAAGGGTGCCGCGCCAGAGCCATCGCAGGAGCCGCGCACAAGAAGCCAATTTTTCAGGGCGCGGAACTGCCTCGGCGGAAGATTGGACGCAAACGGCACCTTGCATGTCACATGCAGTTGAACGGAAGGTCTAAGTTTCAATTCGCAGTTGACACCGAGTGAGGAACCCTATGGCGGCGCGCGCGCGTTTTATTGCGCCCTAGCCAACCGCTCAACTGCCCTGGTGCCCCTCGACTTGTTTTCTCGCAGTTGGCAGTGTGCCCCAATTCCCCCAGTCCTGGCCGTGGTTGTCATGCGGCAGGTTTGTCCAACTCGTGACAACACCAACGTCGGCCTCAAGGTGAGCATACACCCCACAGCATGCGACTTTGGGCGGGGGACGGCCGTTCGCGGGGCTATCGGGCCCCGCTGAGTTCGTCCTATTGCCCCATTTGTCGGTCGCCTGTCCTCTTGGCTCCACCTACACCAGTGCAGTGGTGTGGTCGGCAGGTGACCTTGACGTTTGGGGCCGAGAAAGGGGGCTATGCCCTGGCGTCAAACGCCGGGATGGATGCCCTTCCTATACCTCCCTCGCCTCTACCCTTTGTGCAATGTGGCCGAGCCGATGCTGACTGTCCTTCCTCCAGACTCAATTGCCATGCTGCAAATTTACAAGGACATTGAGATTCCCGTCCCAGCCGATGTGAGGTGAAGGTGGCTTCGCGCGACGTGGGGTCAAAGGCCCTCGTGGCGAGTTGAGCAAGTCGCTCAAGCACCTTAACATGGAGATCCGTCTGGTTAAGGACGCCAAGAACACTAAGGTTCGCTTTGTTGTTTGGCATGGTGGCCGCAAGCACGTTGCTTGCCTCCGCACTGCTGCCTCGGTTGTGGCCAACATGATCAAGGGTGTGACAAGGGTTTCCAGTACAAGGTGCGCGCCGTGTACGCCCATTTCCCCGTCAACCTCATCATTGCCGGTGACAAGCGTGCGGTGGAGATCCGCAACTTCCTTGGTGAGAAGCGTGTGCGCCACGTCCCCATGCGTGAGGGCGTGACCATCACGGAGGACAAGGCGCAGAAGGACCAGGTGTTGATCGAGGGCAACGACATCAACGCTGTTTCCCAGTCGGCCGCCGACATGCACGGTGCTTGCCTCGTCCGCAACAAGGATATCCGTAAATTTTTGGACGGTCTCTACGTCTCGGCCAAGGGGACTATCGTCCAAGACGACGAGTAAATCAGGCGAATATTCTTGTCGCTTTCACCATCCTCTTGGAGATCGCATCGTTACACCTCGCCCATATGCCTTCCCCTTCCTCTGGGACTTCTTGTCCCATTTGGTGTCCCTGGCACCAGCCCCGCCGCAAGACGGGTGGGCTCACCTAGCCTGCTTCTTGCTCAGTCCTAAAACTACCGTAGCGTATACGGATTGGCATGGTCTCTCTAAGCACCCTTGATTTGCGTACGTAGCTCAAGAACAGCGATGGTAGCCGGATGAGTGATGCTATGGTTACCACCTATCTATATTTGGCGTAACTTGGACGTCACAGCACCATGTCGGCCGGACACATGCATGTATTTCCTGGACTCGATATTGAAAGAATGAACCTTCAATCTTGATGGGGGTGGCGTGTTAATAAGCCCTCGACGTAACAGCTCTCCTTCGTCACATGTCACGAGAGCCCAACTACCCCTTCTCCCCGCCCCCGACCAGCCTGATGAAACTGATGCTCCCATGCTCCAGCTCCAGCTGAAGTTGAGCATACTGAGACCGCTGAGAGCATTGATGTTGGGTTGATCGCGTAGCTTTGGGGATGTTTTAGTGTGGATTGAGGCTTGAAGCTGATAGGAAAACGAGAAACTGGAGTTGCCATCAGGGGCTGAGAATCAGAACTGGGGATGTGAGAATTGTAGAACCCTTCAAACAGAAGCATGAGAGTGCCAAGAGCGCGGTGCCGTTGGGGAGTGCGTGTCGTGTGCCAAAAACATGGCAAGGCAGACAAAACAGATAGGCCAAACCGGATCAAAGTAGAATTCGTTCAGTCGCTAGTCACCCCGTTACTCGTCGTCTTCAATCTCGTCACTCTCTTCTTCTTCAGACTCTGCCTCGGCGCTTGCGTCTTGGCTGTTTTTGGGTTTGGCAACATCCAAGCCCTCTGTTGGTTGTGACGACTCTGCATCCGGCTCCTTCACATCCGTATTAGGCGACGTGGGGCGGGCGAAGTGGGTAGCGCTCGCCGAACCTTGGGCTTGCGGGTAACATGGCACCGATGTATTTGGCGACCTCAAACGAATCGATGCGGTCACGTGGGATGATGGCTTGAAGCTTGGCGTCACAGATTACCTGCAATAGGGAGAAAGGGTCAGAATGGTGCACACCAACCAATGGGATCACAAAATGGGAAGTCAAGCTTGCGACTCACGATGCGTTTGTGTTCTGGGTCTTGGAGATTGTTCTCTTTGATGTACTTCCAAATCCGGCGAATGATCTCGTAGCGAGGGATCTGCAAGTACGAACGCAAGGGGTCAGCAAACAGGTTCGGGAACCTGAATGACACATACATCGTTGCCCTCGCACAGGGCCGCCAAGGGTTCATCGAGGGTAAGGGGAGCACTGAACGCGTTGTTGGGATGAGTCGCTCGTTTGGCTTTGGCTTCAGGCGTGGGAGGGGGACGCTTGCGTTTTTGGGCGCGGGTCCTTCTGCAATTGGCGAGAAACAATTAAGGAAATGAGCACAATCAGTAATCAGTAGGACAGAATACATCAGCCAGTGGATGGCAGGTGACTTAGAAAGCGGTGGATGCTTATAACAGAAGGAATTGCGGACACCCTTCTTCGCGCTTGACCTTGCGCCCGCGCTTAGCCGGAGGCGCGGCAACAATGGCTGCTGCGACTTGGATCTCGGCAAAGCATGCTTTGATCAGGAGATTGACCTGGTGCCTGTCGGCGCCGTCAATGGAGAGAGATGCCGGGACGTGCTTCGCATAAAGTGGATTGCTCAATAGAATGGAGCGCACCTCCTTGGTGCTGATCGAACTTAGGTCCGAGGCGTGGAGAATGGCGAGAATGGTTGGCTTGAGGCTTGCGACAGCAGACATGAGAGGAGCAGGAAGAGGTGGTGGTGGGGGGGTGGGGGTAGTAGTGGTGGGGGGTGATGGTGCAGAATAACAAATAGGGGGTGTGATAGAGAAAAACTCACTCTGAGCAAACAAAGTCACAGTCAGCAGCCAGCCTAGTTGGCGCCAGCGCACAACTGCGGCCCCCAGAGCTACCTACTCCCACGTTCCAGACCCATACGCAACTCGACTGTTTACTTACCATACAAAGCGCTACCTGCGCCTGCTGCCACCCTGCCGCCACTCAGCCAGCACTGAGACCACGGCGAAGTGTACTGATCGATGCTTCGGACTGGACTCACTCTCAGTCGGTGAGTATTATTCAGTACTTCTCTCAGTACCTCAGTACTAACTCAGTACCTCCGTACCCTCAGTGCAGTCACCAGTCACTTGAAGCTTGAAGCTTGACTAGGCAGGTGCCTGTTGGATTAAATTTTTCCCGCCGCCACGGCCGGAACACTCCTGTATGAATATGACGCGACGATGGCTGGCTGGCTGGCTGCGCTGACTACCAGGCCCTGTAGCGTTCGATACTTGTGAGCGGATTATTGGGGGAAGCAGAGAGTGCTTCCAGTGTGCTCTACCGCTCAGCCGCGCACTTACGTACGAGGCAGCACACCACGGGGATCACGATCATGCATCATGCCCCTTGTAAGTAGGAAAGCTATGCGTGCCTGTATATGGAAAGACTGGTTAATACGACCGAAAGAGCCTCCATCTCTCAAGCGCTGCGCGTACACTCATAGCAGCGTCCCGATCCTAATAGCGCTTCTTCCCTCGCGATTCTAATCATCAGCGCCTTAGGGTTACTGCACACAATGGACACCTTCAACGCGATCACAAATAGTAACTCACCAGTGGTGCTTTTGTGCCGTACACTGTGGACGGCACATCTCTATACTGTAACCATATCATTGACAGAGCTTAAGGCTGGGACAAAGAAGCGCTGCGGAACCGACCGTTCATCTTGCGTGTGCTACTTGAGCTTGATATATGATAGCGCCAACCACGCTTAAGGAACCAGGGGACGCCAGGAGATCATCGATCAGGACCCTCTGGTCCCGCCATCCGTTCCCAACCGAGGAAGCGCGTGTGGACACATACGGATGAACGTGGTAGACATCCGACGGGTGAACCATCTCATTGAGATCTGAGAGTCAGTATAGTCAAATCCTTCCAGTGCCCAAGCATCTTTCCGCTTTATTGGTGGCATATAGTATCCTCGCGTCGTCAAAACCAGGGGGGAAACGGTTCTTGGGGGGTGTTCCTGGTACTTGGCGTCCTTGTCGCATTCTGCTTCTTCCAGCAGCCGAAACAGCTCCTTCTCCCGGCGTCCAACGGCGTTGCGGTGCTCTGATGTGACTGCAACCAGCTGACCGGGCCGTAGGCCCGGTGGTCTCCTCGTCTATATATTCAGCAGACGGAGGGGGGGGAGATGATGCAGTATTTGATGCACCCTCTCGGTTCCTATTGGTGGGACCACATAGAGGATAGGAAGTAGGCACCTAGCCACTCCCGGGATAAGGCGGGGGGAACGTCATATGTGGAGTGCTAACGTATGCATTCAAGAAACTGGGCGAATGAGACGAAAGCAAGCAATTAAGGTTCCCAATGATTGGCGTTGCAGCTCGCGCGCATTGCGCAAAATGAGTTGAGCCTCAGCCAGGATCCGGCCCGCGTCTTCATTGCCGGCCAGTGACCATGGATGCCACAGGCTCGTCCCGCTTGAGAATCTGTTCCGCGGCGTCAATGGCAGCGGAGAACTTGGCCGCCGCCTGGATCCCGTCAGAAGAGGAGACCGATTCGGAGAGTGGCCTTTGGGGGGAATGAGTCTCGGCTGCGATCACCTCACGCAGTCGCTCAGGGAGGGAAACAATAAGTTGCAACTCGTCTTGTTGATCGGGTGTCAAGGAAACCACCCGGTCGGATCCACCGTCGAGGGAGGGCACAGCGACTTTGAGCGTCCTCTTGGGCGAGGAAAGTGTCCCTGTGGGGTTGGTACAGGGGGCAGAAAGCTGGGCGATGGACTGGAACGAGTCTTTAAGCGAGGCAAGAGACGAATCCAAGGTTACGCTTTTGGTTCATCTGAAGGGGACGACGAGAAGGTCAGTCTGATGGAAAGACGAGCTACACGGAATGGGGACCGACCTTTTGATCGTCTCACTGGCAGCAATGAGCTCATGGTGGTGATTGTAAACGAGGGATTGACGTTCGCCATCTAGCTCCCGTATCTGTCCCAGGAGCTGTGCCTCGTGCTTGAGCAGGCCGGGGGATGGCATGCACTGGTTCAGAGCCGGATGATGACGCGGCTGGAGTAATGGCGGCAACGAGGAGCTTGCGGTACTCCTTGTCGGCGTCAAAGGCAGGCTCTGAAGGCGCGGGCGGAGGAAGGGGAGTGGGAATGGAGACAGCCCATAGTAGTCGCGCAGCAGCGAAGCGCGAGACTTTGATGGGGGTCGAAGATTGGGGATCGGACGTGGTCATCGCCGAGGTTAGATGGGGGATCGCAAGCAAGCTCCCCAAGCTAAGCGGGCAGTTTGGACGTGGCGCCCTGTGCTATCCAATCATTCCGCCGATTCCGCGGTTGCAACCCCGCACGCCCAGTTGCTTCGCTCTGAGATCTGAGATCTGGATCGATCGATGATGATTCAGGTCTGCAAGTGTGTGCTTGGAAAGAGACCTTCAGTCTGAATTCCAATGGGGCGGCAGGAAAGAAGAGTGGTGAGGTCAGTGAGTCTGGGGGGGGGGGGTATTGCATGGCTCCTCATTGAACTGTCTTTCGCAGCCTGAGCGCTGGTACACCGATGCGCAGATCGGTGATCAGCGATCGCACTCGCTGTGAAATTCAAATGTTCGATTGTTGCACGTGATGCGTGACGCGGGACAGCGTGACGTCGCGTTTTTGATTTCCGCCCACCGCGCTGCCCGCCACACAGCTCCTGCGCTAGCAAAACTGGCGACCGACACAAAGCGACTGCCGCGGCAACTGCGGCCCCGCTTGCGCGCTACGCCGTTCAGCCTGCCGAGCTCACGTCTGCCTGTTTCCAGTGCCACCACTCCAGACCTCTCCCCCATCAATCCAGCGTGGGTCACGCAGTTGCCCGACGCGATGGACAACTTTGTCCGCATAGAAAGGTCGGCGAGGGTACGTACCCCTTCCTGCTTCGTCTTCAGCCGCGAGTTCCTGACCCAGGTCGGCCGCCATCAGGGACCTACGGTGTAGTGTACAAGGCGCGCGACAAAGTCAACGGCCGTGTCGTCGCACTCAAGAAGATCCGCCTCGAGGCGAAGACGAGGGAGTGCCATCGACAGCCATCCGCGAGATCTTTGCTGAAGGAGCTGAACGCGCCCAACGTGGTAAGGTAGGCAGCCCTCTTTTGCCAGGCTTGCGATGGTAAGGGACTGACTGGGTGCTTGTTCCAGACTATATGACATTATCCACCAAGAGCAGAAACTTTATCTTGTCATGGAGTTCCTCGACCTTGACCTCAAAAGATACATGGATACCATTGGTTCGCGCCAAGAGGGGATGAGCCCAGCGATCGTGAAGAAGTTTACCTACCAACTACTGTGGTATTACTACTGCCATGCTCACCGCATCTTGCACCGTGCCCTCAAGCCGCAGAAACCTCCTGATCGATATAAGAGGGTAATCTCAAGCTTGCTGATTTGGCCTGCCCGTGCGTTGGGATCCCGCTGCGCTCCTACACGCATGAGGTGGTGACGCTTTGGTATCGTTCCCCGGAGGTGCTTCTCGGTTCGCGTCACTACTCCACTTCGATTGATGTGTGGAGTGCAGGTTGCATCTTTGCTGAAATGGCTATGCGTTCCCCCTCTCCCTGGCGATTCCGAGATTGATGAGATCTTCGCATTTCAGGTATGTGCTTTGAAATGACCCGTCTTAATTAGACTGACTGATGCCCACCTAAACGCTATACTGACCCGGATGGTTTGGACAGGACATTGGGCACCCCTACTGAGGAGACATGGCCTGGAGTAGAGCAGCTTCCTAGCTTCAAGTCTTCTTTCCCAAAGGGCGCGGGAAACCCCTGAGCGAGGTAGTGCCACAGCTGGACGCTGAGGGCATCGACTTATTGGGCAATCTCCTGACATACAACCCAGCGTATCGGATCAGCGCCAAAAGGGCCCTTCAATGCCCGTACTTTACGGACATGCAATCGTGAAGGCGGGAGAAGCGTTCTCCCCCCCTGGTGCCTTACTTGCCAAGAGGCCCGCGCTCTTCGCTGCACCAGGTGTCCTCCTTGTACCGGTGTGTTGATGTGTTTTACAACTTTTTGTTATTCGAATGTTATCACACGAGCTGTGCTAGCCGCTCAACTGGAGCGCCTGGCTAATGCATGTGTCTTCCTCTTCCCTTTATTGCCGGGTCAGAGAACCAAATGTATCCGATTCTATTCCACGAAGGTGGTTGGAGGCTACTGGGCCCATCCTATACTCTTCAGCATATGCACGCGATACACTGGCAACAAGTTGGCCGACATGCTTCCTAGGCGCATAGTGGTGCATAGGAGAGCAGCGAAGCTCCAATTGCGGATACGGTAAGGTGGATGAAGTCAGTGAAGACGTACACTCTGTGTGGGGCCCAAGACCTCTCGCCCCGCTTCCTCCCAACGCATTCTCATCCCATATCTCAACTGAGGAGTGAGAGTAACTAGTTCGTTTCCTAAAAATAGGTATGCTACCCAGGCACTTCGCCTATAGGCGCCCCAGCTCAAGCTACTGTCTCGGTTTATGGTAACTTTCTGCGACATCGGGGGGGGGGGAGAGCGTCACCCTTGCTGAACTCCCTCTCCGATGCTGTTTGGACACCCCCGATGCTCCCATCCAACGTATTCTACAGATGTGGGGGGTTGTCATAGGCTTACTCTCCAAACGAATGAACGTGGGGGCAACACGGTAAGCGCATTGGCCAGGATGGGGTGGTGGTGCATCTTCAATTGAAGACGTTGAAGCTTAAAGCTTAAGGGTCTCTGAGGATTATGTCGATGCATGTGACATTTGAAAATTTAAAATCCCACAAGTCACGGCCGTGGTCTATTAATCACTCGGCTTATGCCCATTAGCCGTAGCACGTGGACCTGCGCCACCATCGTGCCAACCAACTCGTTCCCACATACCTATCCAACTACTCAACCCCCCCCCCCCCTCACGCCCGCTCTTTCTTGTCCTTTATACATTCCCAGAAATGCCTGAAAAGCGGTACCAGCTACTGAACGACATTGGTTCAGGCGGCGACGAGCTGCCCAGCCCAGCAACGTTGCACCGCCACGCAAGACCTGCTCGGCGTCGTGCTCGCATGCTACTCATTTTTCTTTTTGCCTTGGGCGGTGCCAGTGTACTGCTCGTATGTGCCCACGTGCGTGGCTGGCACATCCCTGGTCCTGAGGAAAAGGATAATGTTACTCCCGTCACAAGGACTAGATTGGCCTCCTCGTCCTCAGTCCTAAGAACGACTGACGTCCCCGATCCAACATTGATTGCCGAACTCACAACCCCCCCTGGAACAGTCGACTCATCTTCATCTTCATCTGCATCTGCATCTGCATCTGCATCTCCTTCACCTTCACCAGCAGCCAACTTTGGTGCCGCTTCCCCTTGTTGAGCTGGCCAAGGCGGCTACGACGCATACTGAGCGTACCATCCTTTTCCTCCAGCCGTTTTGGGGATGGCCAATGACCCTTCGTCCTGGACCTTGCCCGCAGACTGGAAGGATTGGCTCACGCCGTCCAACAGAGCCGAGCAGGATGTGGCACTCGAACGGCTGGTGCGCGAGGGCAGGGAGAGCAAGGAGGATTGGGCACTGGTATGTGTATGAATTGCAGTAGGAGGCGAGGGACTGACCTGCCTGGTTTCGGTAGTATCGCTCGGACCCGATCGCTTGGCGCTGAAGCGCACGTCGGAAGGCGTGGTCGTATTCAGCAAGACCTACTGCCCCTATTCGAAGCGGGCCAAGAAACTGCTTACTGACCTCAAGGCCAAGTTCACCGTGGTCGAGGTGGATGTGCGTCGTGAGTACTGAGTGTTCTTCCTGTGTGGGTGCGTCGACCTATCATGCTGACACTGTCGGGTTGCTGCAGCGGACTACTCGACGTTCCAACCTGCTTTAGCTGAGGTGACGGGCCACCGGACGTTCCCTACCATCCTTGTTGGTGGAGACTTGTTGGGTGGCTCGGATGACTTGGCTGCGTTGGACCAGAAGCACGAGCTTGAGGGTTTGCTCAAGAGTGTGGGTGCATTGTGAAAGTTCAGGCGACTGCCTGTGGGAATGAGATGCAGATGGAGAGGGAGATGGAGAGGGAGATAGCGTCTGCCACGCGTAACGCAGCCCGGAGGAGCTCGGGTCTGGGTGTGTTCAATTATTCAATGTTCAACTATGCCGGCGATCATCGATCACTAGATCACCAGTCTCTGTGTCGTGATTAATTGATTGTGCCCTGCAGAACAGGGCAGGGCAAGGTGGCGCGCGCGCCCTAAGCTGCCAGCGTCGGCGCGCTTGCCAGACACAGGCGCGTGCGAGCGGGGGCGACGTGGAGCAGGCGACCGGCGCTGGGCCGTGCCACGGCTGCGGCAGCAACGCCTGCCGCGTCCTGGCGCTAGTCCTCGCGTTTGCCTTCCCCGCGCTTGCCCTTGCCCTCGCCCTCGCCCTTTCCGCCTCCCTCGCCACCTGCTGCCCTCCGCCATGGCTGACGTCGCCGCCGCGCCTGCTGCTGCGCCTGCTCGCAAGAAACTGTCCGGCTACGTTGGCTTTGCCAACCTGCCCAACCAGGTTCACCGCAAGAGCGTCCGCAAGGGCTTCACCTTTACCTGCATGGTTGTTGGCGAGAGCGGACTGGGCAAGTCGACGCTGGTCAACACCCTTTTCACACCCCCCCTCTACCCGGCCAAGGCAGTCCCCCCGCCCCATGCCGAGCGCCCGTCGACGGTCGCCATCGAGTCCATCAGCGCCGACATTGAGGAGAGCGGGGTGCGTCTGCGCCTCAATGTGGTGGACACGCCCGGATTTGACTTCGTCAACAACGACGGCTCTTGGAAGCCCATTGTCGACAACATTGAGCAGCGCTTTGACGCGTACCTCGAGCAGGAGAACCGGGTGAACCGCAACAAGCTCGTTGACAACCGTGTCCATGCATGCTTGTACTTCATCCAGCCCACCGGCCATGCCCTGCGCCCGATCGACGTGGAGTTTATGCGCCGCCTCACCCAAGGTTAACCTCATCCCCGTCATTGCCAAGTCGGATACGCTCACGGACGAGGAGATCAGTGCCTTCAAGGAACGCATTCTTGCCGACATTGCCTATCACCAGATTGACATTTTCCACGCTCCTGTCTACGATATGACGACGAGGAGACGTATGCAGAGAATGCGGAAATTGCCGTATGTCTCCCCCCGAGTTCCTTCCGCTACCGGTACACTGACACCTGACATGTCTGTTTATGGCATTTTTAGCGCAAGGTGCCCTTTGCGGTCGTTGGCGCCAACTCTGAGGTGGACACGGCCGATGGCCGCGCGTGCGTGGGCGGGCGTACCCATGGGCGTGATCGAGGTGGACAACGAGGATCATTGCGACTTTGTCAAACTGCGTCAGATGCTCATCCGGACCCACATGAGGAACTCAAGGAGCACACCAACAACACGCTGTACGAAAAGTACCGCACAGAAAGTTGCTGGCCATGGGTGTCGCACAGGATCCACACTGTGTTCAAAGAAGTCAATCCGGCTGCCAAGATTGCCGAAGAGCGAGCGCTGCACGAGGCAAAGTTGGCCAAGATGGAGAACGAGATGAGCTTGTCTTCCAGCAAAAAGTTGCCGAGAAGACCAAGCTGAAGCAATCCGAGGAGGAGCTCTACTCGCCACCGCGAAATGAAGGCGTCTCTCGAAGCGCAGCAGGCCGAGCTCGTCGACCGCAAGCGGCGAGTCGAGATGGGCCGCCCTTCACTCCTGAAAAGCGAGTCAACCAAAAGAAGGGCTTTTTGCGTAACTAAGGGTAGATTGCAAACTGCATCCCCCCTTCTCCTGCCTTGATGGTGCGTGGTCGGCAGCATTTGCCCGTGCCCCCTCTTTACTCTCTGCCGGCCTTACTTTCGTTCCATGCTGGGAGCGGTACCGCCTTGTGGTCGTGCCTATCCCTCCTGTCCCCGTTTCCTTTGAAGCCCGTGATTCCCCATCGAACCCTATAGCTCTGTCTTCCCTGACTGTGGTGTTTTTTTCTTAGTATGAATGTACATACAGACCTGCCAAAGTGTAACATGTAACAGAATCGAGATGGAGTGCATTTGATCGATCGGCGGATTAGGCCAGGGCAGTACAATCCCGTCTCAGTGCTCACACGCCGCCCAGAATCGAAAACTTGCGGACAATACTCGGGCCGTGCTCGTCATAGTCGGCCTTGGTAGCAAAAGTTGTAAAAGTCGGGCAGAGACCCAAGGAGAGAACCACCATACCAAACCGTAGCGCTGCATCTTGTGTGAGATGACGTTGACGTCCATCCCGGACGAGCGAGCGTTGCCGCCGGCAGCCAGCTCCGACGCAGCAAGACGACGATCGACGATGTCCCGCAGATCCTTCTTCAGACGAGCGCCAAAATGCTGGAACATGGTCGACCCACCCGAAAGGACAATGTTCTTGTACAACCCTCTGCGCACATCGATCGGGCTGCCCTGAATCACGTTGTCCACCACCTCCGGAAGCGGAGTGAGGAAATCCGAGGAGAGGATTTCGGGATTGAAAAAATCTCCGGCGCAAGGAAACGTTCGTATCCCACATCCACATCGTACGTCTTGTTCGTGACCTTGTTCTCGCCCGTGAAGCGCTCAAAGTACTTGTACGGGTCGGCATCGTATTTGCGGAACTCGCGAACAATGTCCTGGCAGACGTAGCAGTAGTCTTCCTTGATCTTCTCCGCTACCCGACGGCTGTCCTCGGGGGGATGTTGGCAGCCTCTCCCGATCACGGAGCAGCTGCTGGACAAAGTAGGTAATATCACGACCAGCAATGGGGATGTGCTTGATGGAACTACCAATCACGTAGCCTTCAGCCACGGGAATGACATGGGTCACACCATCGCCCGAGTCAACGACGGTGCCGGTCAGGGTGCGATCGGTAACCTTATTGGACGTCCAGGAAGCTGCAAGAGCCAAGACAGCCTGGACGGCAATGTAAAGGCCCTTGATGTTGAACGACTCGAAAAAGATTTCAGCCGTCATCTCACGGTTCTCGGGCGGGTTCAGCGGAGGCTCAGTGAGCATCGCATAGTGTTCTTCGGGCTCGGCACGAAGATATTTGAAAATGCACTGCTCCCAGTAGCGTTCCATATGGTCCCAATTGTCCACCAGACCATGACGGATGGGCTGCTCGACCTGGTACGACTTGGCGTGAGCAAATGCCTCGTCGCCAATGTAAAAGTCCAGATCCTCGATCCCGCGCTTTGTCGCCAGGTTGCCGGCGCCGCCCAGTCCGGCTGGCTTGGTCGGCACACTGGGCCGTCCGAAGCCGTGGAAGCAGCGGAACCGCCTTGCGGGCGAAGCGCAATGGCAGTGGGGAAGACAAACGAAGGCTCCGAGTTGCCGGCATAGCTGCGGAAGGGGGAAGAGGGCAAGGGAGTTAGCGGGGAGGGGGAAGATGAACGAATGGACGCACCCAATCTTGGAGAAGCCAGTGCCGTTGTCGAGGATGATGACGTTGGAGCGCGACATGCTGAGCGCCTCGACCGATGCGCCAGAGTGGTGGGGCGGGGACGATGGCGGTGCAGCCGGGGCGCTGCGCACGCCCCCCAGGCAGGCGCGGGCAGGCGCAGGCCCCAGCGGCCTCAGCCAGCCGGCCACTGCGTCAGCGGACGCTTATGTCAGCCGCCACGTTGGCACCTGCGGCTTGATTGGGGCGCGTCTGGGGTAAACGTGTACAAGTAGTACACGTACCGAATGATAGCCGCAGTGCTACCAACTACCAACTACCATCTACCATCTACCATCTACCCCTCGGCCAGGCGCGCATCAACGCTTCAACAGGATTCCAGTACTCGCCGATCCGTTGCCGTGCTGGGCCTCCACAGCGCCAACTCGGCTGCTCATGGCACACTCCCCAACGCCCCCGCCCCACCCTAACCTTCCACGCCGGCGTCAGGCGCCACAGGCAGCGAAAACACCGCGGCCTGGTACGAAGGCGGTGGCGGCTCCGAAGGCTCCGGAAGGCCATCTTCCCCTTCCCGGTGCTCACCCGGAAGCTCGAGGTTGGTGCCAAAGCGTGCGCTCGCTTGGCTCAACGCCAACCAGCGCCGAGACAGGGCGCCGACTCGGCCGACTGCGTTTGCGCAGGTGGTGCCTCGCCCACCTTCTTCCCGCTCGGCAGCCCTCGCAGAGAACTGGACGAGGGCCTCCGCCTTCTACCGACGAGCGCGGCGTGCGGAGTGTGAGTGGAAGGTGTGAATAGGGCGAACTAAAGGGCCCGGACGAACGGTCACTGGTGCGATCATTCGATGGGCCCCGCGCCATTGAGCGGTCGCGCGAGGCGCTGGAACTCAATAGGCGCGGTAACATGCCTCCCGCATTGCGCGACCGACCACGGTCTTCTTCCGATGCAGGGCAACGAGGGAGCCCCTGGCGTGGTACAGGATCGGGTTGGAACATACCCTGTCCCATACCATCAGTGGGCAGGGAACGTGTTCCCTCGGGCTGTCGTAATTAGGCAGCTTGATCCAATCGTCGTTGGTGTACGAGTGGTTGAGCGAAATGGGTGCCTCAATCACAATGTCAAACAGGCGCCGCTTTGAGGTAGCGCCTGGCTCAGCGCCACGTTCGATCCGGATCACAATCCGGAGCGTATGGTGAACAGCAATGCTGCTTTTGGCGTGGCTCGACGAAAGGTTGAGCTTGGGCAGCTTCTTGGGTATCTCCACGTCTAGAACCATCTCCCACGGCCCATTCGGATCCATCATCCGCGCCAATGCATCTTCGGGTCAGGCGCCATCACATCACCTGGGTCCGTACCCGCCACGAACAGGGGGGCCAATGTCGCATTCTGCAAGTTTCGATAGGCTTGCGGATCGTCTGGTACAGGGAGTAGTGGCGTCCCATCCGCATTGGAGAGATGGACAAGTTGCCATTTACGAGGGTTCTCGTGTCGAGCCACCTTTCGCCCTTTGGCAAAGTAATCCGTCTTCTCTTCCAGACTCACCGTCAAGCGATGCACCGATATCTTGGTCAAGGGCACAAACTTAAGCCAGATGGGAATCTTGCTCCCGCCAATAGGGAAGCTCTTGCCACTGATGATCACTACATAGGACAGAGCGTCTTCCCAGATGCGCTGCACCACAATCGGATCCAGTTGCTCCAGCTCTTCGTCTTCAGGTGCATGGACCAGCGTCACTTCCTTCTCGGCCCGTCAGGTTGGGCGTCAAAGCTCCCGGTCGCTGGACGAGCGCCTTCAGCATATACGTGTTGCCACCAAAGTCGGCGTGCAGCGTGGGCGGTAGGTTGCTAGGCAGAGGGATGCAAATGGGGAACGTGTAGGTCCCTAGAAGGTGCAAGAGACAGGCAGCAGTCAGACACCGCTGAACAGAAGAGCAGAGTAGGGCACATACCAGGTTTAAATTCAGAATTGTCTTCGTTGTCACGACCCTGGTCGGCAAGGGCACGACTGAGCATCCCCATACCAACCAATTTAGACCGGTGCCGCTCGGAGAGCGGAGTGGAGGGGTTGTGTGGAGATGAGCTTTGGGGGCTTGTTATGGCCGAGCCGGACGGAGGGGACACGCCGTGTGTTTGGGTGCCCGTCGTAGTTGGATCAAACCGAACTGCACCGGGAGGAGGGATCGATACGTCCCGAGTCCGTTCACGAGGCGTATGGTGCAAGATACTCTTGCCTTGGGGGCCAGCTGCCCAGACGCTCTCGGGTGCAGGGTCCGAGGGACGCCCCGGAGGGCGGAGCTCGGGCGACACCCTGTTGGAAGGGGACGGCTGTGGCTGGGGCGGCACAGCTGCCATCCCACCCGAGTCTGTAAAAGTCGAAGGAGCCGAGCCAGCCGAGGTAGGTTCACTCAATGGAAGTGCTTCGTCCGAGCTAGAGAGTTGTCAATAAGCCATCTGGGGGATCATAGGTGTAGGTTGGAGGTTCCTCCGTGTAAGGGGTAGTCACCGCACTGCTGGGTAGGGACATGTGGTGGGGTGAGTGGTTGAAGTAATCGGGACATGGTCTTCCGACTCAGACTCGGGGACACGAGAGATGGCAATGGGGGCAGCAGCGCGCCCGGACGATGGGGCGGGGGGTGGTCCCCGTCTGGACCCTTGCTCGGTGCCCGTGCCGTGCTGCGGGTTGGCGTTGACGCTGGGGGCTGTCCCCCCTCTCGTGACGTACTCCGGCTCCGAGAGCGAGCTATGTTGAGTTTCTTCAGCCCTTTTTCCAGGGGACTCAAAACCCGTTCGCGCTCCACCGCAGGATAGGTGCCCAAGAGAGAAGGACCTTCACCTGGTGTGGTTGGAGCACTGCGTGGAAAGCCTTCTCGGCCACGAGAGAGTAGAGGGGACCCCGATGCGCGTCCTGGATCATGGATAGGGGTGGAAGGAGATGGCGGCCGCAAGCTGCGCCGGCACGCGATGCAACATTGCTGATTGCTGATCGGATATCCGATTTGCTCTCGCGGTCCGCCACAATGCGGTCGGCTGGAGTGGGGCCGCGGGCTGCACTCGAGCTGCGGCCGCCGCGAGAGGAGAGACAGAGCGAGGGGCTGGGGGCAGGGCGTTAAGGGAAGGCGCCTGGTTCGTGTCCAAGCTGGAGGAGCGGCCTCTGAAAAGCCTGGGGGGGCGGGTCCAGGCGTCGAGGGGGGTGTAGAGAGTGGGGTGCTGCCAGCCGATTGAGATAAGGAACGGGGCGCAGCAGTCGTGGCGTTGTCGCGGCGGGCGGAAAATAGGGTGGTGGTTTGCTTGATGATCTCCGAGTCCTCGAAGAGCTCGAGACGGTTGGGGCCGATCCCCTCGGGCCACTCAGTGTGGGAGGTGCCCTCAAGGGTGATGCTAATCTCGCGCACGCGGATGGGCTTGGAGACGTGCAGGCTGAGGAGAGCACGCAACTGACTGGGCTGGCCAGCCATGTTGACCTGCCTGCGGCGGCCACGCGCATCCTGGCCAGCGGCGCTCTGCCCGCGAAGGAAGACCGCAGGCTCGAGCTGACTGATGACCACGCTCGTTGACGGCGGCATGGCGAGGAGGCGGCGGGAGAGGAAGAGATGGAGGTGGTTGCCAGGGCGGACGGAGAAGAGAGCGCTGATTCGCTCGGTTGATTTTGACCTGGGCCGCGGCCTTTGTGCCTGGTATCTAAGACCACGTCCAGCCCGTGGCACGGGCCCAGTGCGCCGTAGGCGGAGGTACGCAGCACGGCCGCTGCCAGGCTGCACACACGCCTCGTGCCTGCCATGCTCAATGCGGCGCGTCGAGCAAAAAAAAAGTAACAGCCAATTAGCTCGAGTTGTCAATTTCGTCCCACCCTACCCTGGGGCCTGGACGCGCCTCCCATCCTATCTCAGATCTCTCATCTCAGATGCTATCGATCTCATCCATCAATGCATCATCGACATCCCTAATATCACGTGCTGTCCAACCGCCGCAGCATCTGCTATCGGGGCACAAGTCACGTCTGCTATCCAGCAATATTACATCTGTGCAAAAGGTGTGGGGCTCTGTTCCGTCCTTGCGCCCCGCAGGCGTGGAACTTCAATCCATGCCCGGTGCCATATGGGCAACGAGAACGACAGAGAGGATAAGTGGCGGTGATATCAGGGGAATATATGCTCGCAGGAAAAACAACAAGGAGGCGGAAGAGAGCCGAAACGGGCCTGCCTCTCGCGCATCTTCTCCTCTCCTGACTCAGCTATACCTACCTATCCTGGCTCTCCCCAGGGGGGTTGCTATACACGCTCGGTAACTAGTGGAGAACAGCGGTCCATGTTTTGTTTTGTCGTCCGTTGTCATTATTGCAGTCTAGCCACAATCAATTACTATAAGTCTAGCCCCAAATCGCCATATCGCGTGGCTTGAGCGCTTGAGCAGCCTGAACACTTCACTTCCCCCCTCTTCCCCCAACCCACCGGCTACCTTCCAGATCCTCAACTGCGTCCTTCAAGCCCTCAAGCTTCAAGGCCTCACTCGGTACTCAGGCCGGACCTCTCAGACTTGAGCTTGACCGGTGACATCAAGCCTCTCAGCAGGGTCTCAGAGCCCAACAACGCCCCTGCCTTTCTCTCCGCATTCCTCGTCACATGTCCTTGAACCCCACTGACACAGACACTACATGGCCAGGCGAGAACCATGGCTCTGATTCTGCTATGCGGGCCTGAGCCTGAGACCTGACACCTGACACACCTGATGGCATTTTACCTCCACAGATATACGACAGTTGTTACTAGGTTACCGGTTGCTATAGACTTACACGAGTTACTCCCATGCAGTTATACAGCTGCACCGTGTAAAGACTATATAAGGCACAACGGGGAAGGGCAGTGTCAGCAAGCCTTTCTGTTACGTGTTATTGGGCACGTCGGTCAATTATAATCAATGGATCGACCCGCCCCACCACACCCAAACCTTCTCTTCCATCAATTGCATCAATATTCAATGGTGGAAAGCATATATTCCCTCTAGAACGAGTGCATAGGTTAGTGACTAGTGACTAGCTGATTGGTGGTCTGTGTGTGGACATCGTGATTTGATATTTGCGCCAAGGAAAAAAGGGTATTATATGAGGATAAAGACATTATATGCACTGTATAAGGTGAATCTCTCTGATCATCATGTGACATGGACACAACGCCTGAAGAGAGATACCGGCGGATTAGGGGCTTAGGGAAGGTAACCGGTAACCGGTAAGCATTCGAAGTTCAGGATTACTAGTGAAATCTGAGATCGCTCCCCCATTGCCCCCCAGCGGTAATTTGATCTGTGTGGGGGGCCGCGGCTTAACTGTAGCGGTTTGATACGCAATTCATCTTTGATGGCCTGTTTAATGCACGTGATGTGTGGGATAGGAGGCCGGTCGATAAAAAGGACTTGGGCCGTGGCCTAATTTTTGGGCAACTGTGGGCGGTAATGTTCCCGCTCTCGTTCTTTGTCGCATCCTTCATTTCCCACCACCATCTCTTCCATCTCTTTCGCAGGAGTTATTGTGAGATACATGCACTGTCGAATCAATATTCGATACTCGCATTTTGGAAGCTGGCTTCGTCTCGTCTCTCCTTCGAATCCATATCATTGACAGAGCTTAAGGCTGAGACAGGGGGAACGCTACTACGTCTAAACCGAACCGTTCATCTTGCGGGGGTTGCTTGGAAGCGCCACCAAGGTCAAGGAACCAGGAGGATCGCCAGGATATCAGGACCCTCCGGTGGTCGCCATCCGGTCCCGTGTACCCTAGGAAGCGCGTGTGGACACGGATGAACGTATCTCTCCTTGTAAAAGCTCAACAGATGTTTTGTGCACATATATATAAGCGCGTCCAAAAGGGCGATGAGGCCTGAGGGAGATGGAGAACCCTTTAGGAAGTGACGGCACCAGTGTCGGTAGCTGACAAGGAAAAAGGAAAGACAGGAGGAATCAAGCTCCAAGCTTGTTCAACGCTCGCCGGAAAAGGTGTGAAGGAAGAGAAAACCAAAAAGAATGGCACGCATCTCCGCCTCGTGTTTTGTGTCCCCCCATCCTCCCTGAGACCAACTGCAAAACTCAAGACGGCCACAGACCTCGATCCTAACAGGTACGCACTCAAGAGCCTATCTTCCCATAATCCGTCATGAAATGCGCAAGTACTTTGCCGCCAATATTGCCAATAACAAAAGGTCCCTATAAACACTGCTGTGGCAGAATCATGCTGTGGGAGCAATCTCCTTTTTTAGAATGGTGCAAAGTTCTCTTCATCGCCCACATGTCCACTACGCTCTTAGTGGTATATAACTCACTCTGTATACGGTTTGGAAGAGAATGGCCGGAAGATGAAGAGGGTCCTGACCCGCGGGCCACATCGTTGGCTTCGTGATCGGAGCTAAGAGTACGCGCCGAATGAGCGAGCCTGGTAGTAATATATAATAGGGGCAGCATTTCTTTGACCATCGGCCTGTATTACGTTCTACACATGGTATGGATATAGTCACTAGGATAGTTTCAGTGAGCTTTGGCCCCGAAAACCGATGCGGCTAGGTGGAAGTCACTGTTCACCGTCACGACCCTGTTGTGCAAGACTGGAGGAACAAAACGGGCTGGGTTGAGAACACCTCTGTTGGAGATATATGGAAATGCCATCGCGAAGGCCGGGGTGGAGGTTTAAGCCGTCGACCACACCTGGATGAGACTGGGGTTCAGACAAGCCGGAGTATACGCGTGTGGAGGCATCGGAGATCAAAAAAGTGACCAAAGGTAATGATTGTGGTGTCCTTTGGCCTATATATGGGATCGCCGGTCCCACACAATTATCAGCAAGTGAGATGGGATGTAGACAGGAGAAGGAATATTGAAGATCAACAACAAACAAAAGGGGCCTTCATCCAAAAAGTATCGATATCAGCGCTCAGCTAAGAACATTGGCCAACAAAAAGAGTCATTAAAGGGAACGTAGATGGGGAAAGCGAAAACTTGGATTCAGATTTACGGAGGATGAGAGTAGGAGGTGTGTGAGGCGAGAGAGGCCAAATATTAGAACAAAAAGAAACAGATGGGATCCTCGAGGCTAAGGGTGCAAGCTGGGCCTATCGGCTGAGTAGCATAAGGAGAAGCAGGGAAGATGAAGAGTATTCGGGAAAATCTACTGAAGTGAAGATAAGCCAGGAGAAGTGGATAAAACTGGCTTGGAGCAAACCCTGTAACAAAGGGATGAACGATATGGACATGCGAATATCCTGAAAAGGTCATGCTTCAGCTAGGCCTTTACAGTGGCCAATCTCATCATTTTAGTATGTGACCGTGCTGCACCATAGTACCCTCGCTTCTTGAGAGACAAGCTTACCGGGGTAGAGGGCATGGAAACGGACCACCGCCTCGGCGTCATGAAACATGTCCCCAGCGGGTACCCACTGACGTCCACGGTTTGAACGGAGTATATTCAATGTGGCCTCCACGGCCCTTGCGGCGGGAGTCAAGGACGTGTTCGACCTCGTGATGAACGGCACCATGATCAGCATATTCGGGGAGAGGAGGCGGAGGCTCAATCAAGCGGGAAGGAACAGGGACCACGTCGTATAGGTACCTAGTCGGGAAGACGGACCTGGTATGCGGCGGGGACCGCAGCACGGACAATGGGAAAGGGACCGAGGTAACGATAATCGAGGCGGTCAGAAGATCGCTGGCTAGACACATACCCATCCCCGCGGACCAAGACAGGCTGGCCAGCAATGAAGGAAGCCGCCTCGGTGCGCTGCTGGTCGGCATAGTGCTTGTAGCATTCTTGAGCCGTGGCGAGCGTCCGGAGGGCCACCACCTGGGCCGAACCCAAATCCTCGAGGTATGACGCAGCGTCGGGCACGGGCGAAGCGGCGGGCTCCAACTCCTCCCGGGGGGAGTAGCCATCAGTGTGAGGACAATTGGGTGCTCGAGTAGGAGGACGAGCTGTAGGCAACTTCGGCCGTGGGGAGGAGATCGAACCAATTGGACTGCTGCTCTTCGGGGTAACAGCGGAGGTACTGTTCAAGTATCTGGTTGAGGCGCTCAGTCTGTGGCTGTCCGTCTAGGGGTTGTGGTACGCAGTGCCGAGGCTCCGACTTGATACCCGAGTCGGCACACAAGGCTTGCCAGAAGTGGCTGGTGTTGAAGTTAGGTCCCCGATCACTCATCAGGTCTGGGGAAAGGCCATGGTAGCGAAAGACATGGTGTGTAAACTGGAGTGCGAGCTGTGGCGCGGTGTCCGTCGTGTGGGTGGGAATGTAGTGACCCATTTTGGTGAACCGATCCACCACCACCAAAATCTCGTCGTAACAATTGGACCAGGGGGAGCTGGGTAATGTCGTTCATCGTTAAGTGGGTCCATGGACCTTGGGAAGAGGGGGAAAGGGCTGAAGTAGTCCGGCGGGCTGGTGGCGAGGCGCTTTGGTCCGTTGACAGCGATCGCCCGAGCGCACGTAAGTCCACACGTCAGCTGACAGGCGGGGCCACCAATATTGAGCCCGGACACGGTCAGCGTCTTGTCACAACCCTTTTCGTGGCCCCCCAAGGCCGAGTTGCGGGCTTGATTCAGAATGGCAGCGGATGGACGGGTCGCCGGGGACGAATACCTGGTTACCGTGCCGCAAAAGACACCGTCGCCGACCGTCAAGGTATGATGGGATGGGTGTAGAGCCGCCGCAAGGGACCAGCCAGGATCGCGGGGCACCAATGACGAATGCGCTGTCAGATCTCGTTGACAGACACGCGCCCTACGCCGGTGTACCGGGGTCTCCCACCAAGAGCTCGAGGGCGGCGGCAGAACGTTCGGACACGGGCTCCACTAATACCTGGGATGCCGCGTCGGCCGGGCTGGACCCCTCAGCGAGGTCGGGGTGGCACGACAACCCATCGGCCGCACCCTTCCTTTGCCCGTCACGGTATACCATAGCAAAAAGGCGGTAGGGGAACAGGGTCTGGCGCCATCGGCCCAGGCGGCGGTTCCATACTTATGGCGGGGATGGTGGAACGTAACAATGGCCCCATGGTCTGTAAGTAATACTTGGACAGTCTGATTACTTTCGACATAGTGGCGCTACACCTTCACGGCCGCCACGATGGTCAAAAGAACCTCCTTTTCGGACGTGGTATAGTTCAGCTCGGCCACGGTGAACTTGCGAGAATGGAAGGCGACCGGCCGCCAACAACGACCGTTACTTTACTAACATCCTGCTCGGCGAGCACCGCGCCAAACGTCGCGTCCGACGCGTCAGTCTCGAGGCGGATGGGGCGAGTGGGATCAATGTGGCAGAGGAGGTGGGGCGAGGCAAAGACGCGCTTGAGCTCGGCAAAGGCCTGTTCGCAGGCTGGGGTCCAAAAGAAAACCGCTGGTCCTTGCATGTCAGGTGGGACAGGGGGGCTGAGATACGGGCAAAAGAACGGACCAAGTTACGGTAGTAGCTGGAGCAGTCGGGGAAGACCTGGATTTGGCGAGAACAAGATGTGACTACCAGGGGTGGCCTTCAATAACAGAACCGAAGCTGACCCATGCCCCCTCCAGAAGGGACCCATGTACATACACCGTGTGCAGGAGGGCTCGCCACTCCTCAATATAGGTCTCAAACCTCTTCAGTTCATTGTTCAGTATGCTTTCGATGTTCGGTCAAAGGCCTCAGACTGGGAGTTAAGGCATTGAGGACCAGAGGCGTGGCCGGGAAGGATCAGGAGTCACTAGTCAGGCTAGGAGAGTACTCGAAACTCACATTATGTCTGGTATACGAGGGCTCATATATCATCGATCATAGATCAGGCAGCTCCCCAGTGTGGCTGATGCATGACGCTATTGCGCCTCCGCTGTGGGGCGAGGGCCAAGCGAGGACTGGCCAACTAGGGACAGTAGGGTTATGATGACGTCAGGAGCGGAATTCTCCTTCTGCCTGGGCAGACTGGCGCCATGGCCTCCCTGAAAAAACAAGTAGGCCACAACTGCGTGCAAACTTCCGGAGCGGCTTCGCGCGGCTTCGCCAATTGCGGTCGTCTGGGTCGTTGGCGCCCGCTCCATCCGTTTCCACCACCAGTCAAACACCATGCCTCCCAAGAGCAAGAAGAATGCCGAACCCGAGACGAAGGCCCGTCTGGGCCGCCCGTCGAACAAGTGCGTCTCCCACCCTTGGTTTTCCTTTTTGGCGCATAGGACCTGCTGCTGATCGCTCCTTAGCCTCAAGATGGGCATTGTCGGTCTCCCTAACGTGGGCAAGAGTTCCCTGTTCAACGTGATCGCCAAGGTCGATCTGGGCAAGTCAGCCAACTTCCCGTACGCTACCATTGAGCCGGAAGAAGCCGTGTACCTGTGCCCGACGACCGCTACCTCTGGCTTGTGGAGCAGTACAAGCCCAAGAGCCAAATTCCCGCCTTTTGACAGTAATTGACATTGCGCGGTCTCACTGCCGGTGCCTCGACGGGCGCTGGATTGGGAAACCCTTCTTGTCCAACGTTCGTTCGGTTGACGGCATCTTCCAGGTGGTGCGTGCTTTGCGGACGATGAAATCATTCACGTTGAGGGCGATGTGGACCTGTGCGTGACATGGAGATCATCTCCAAGGAGTGCGTCTGAAGGACATTGAGTGGGTGGAGAAGACCCTGGAGACGGCTAAACAGCGTGCTCGTGGTGCCGGTAACTCGTCTCTTGAGGACAAGCGCAAGAAGGAGGAGATTGTAACGATCGAGAAGGCGCTGAACGTGCTTCAGTCGGGCCGGGACGTGCGCAAGGGCGACTGGACCCCCAAGGAGATCGACACCATCAACGAGATGCATCTGCTCACTGCCAAGCCTGTCATCTACCTCGTCAACCTGAGTGAGAAGGACTACGTCCGCAAAAAGAACAAGTGGCTGCCCAAGATCAAGGCCTGGATTGATGAGAACACCCTGGTGATTCGCTCATTCCTTTCAGCGTTGCGATGGAGGAGCGTCTCGTCAATCTCGGATCGCCCGAAGCTGAGGCTGAGGAGCTCAAATCGCTCGGCCCCAACGTGACGGGTGCTTGGGTAAGATCACCAAAGCAGGCTACGATGGGCTGGACCTAATTCGTTACTACACGCTGGGCCCGACGAGGGCGTGCCTGGACTATCCGCTCCGGCACGCCTGCCCCCAAGGCGGCTGGTGTGATTCACACCGACTTTGAGAACAAGTTCGTTTGCGGGTGAAATCATGTCGTTGACGACCTCAAAGAGTACGGGTCTGAAAATGCGGTGCGCGCAGCCGGCAAGTACGCGCAGCGGGCCGCACCTGGATCGTTGAGGATGGCTCGATTTGCTACTGGAAGGGGGCGCCTGATCGGGGCCCGAATTGCCAAAACCATGCATTTTGACTTGTCTTTTGCAGTCAAGGTATATGAAGGTATTGTACGGGAGTGATTGCGCTGGACGTACGTCTCACATTGGGTTTGTAAGAAAAGATATGCGATTGGGAGTCAGAAGTCAGAACTCGATGAGGCAGTGATGAGCCACACATTCGTCCGGTGGAGGATGCCCCTGAGAGGACGTAAAACATGCTCAGTCTGGGCTCGAGCGCGAATGCGTGGGTGGACGCGGGGAGCACGAGGGCGGCGAGGGCACATCCATCCGTGACGCGAGAGAGCCGTGGACAAAATGAAAAGAACGGCTCCTGGGCAGATGATCGATGAGGGGGAGGAACAACGCGGAGAACGTGCCTGGAGTGCGGGGGCGCAACGGGAGCTCCCTGCGCTGCACAGGCCATTTGTCCATGGACCGATGCCCACGCGTCCACAGCCCACACCCCTAACCCTACGGTGTGGGTACAGTGGAATTGCAATCGCCCAGGGGAGTGCCCTGGAGTGCTCGGGCGTACCGAGTGCGCAAGCAGACTTGCGCTGTGCCGGGTGGCGGAACGATGCTCGAGAGTGGCGCCGTGCGCCGCCTCGTCTGAGCGCCCGAGCCTGGCCCATCGACAACCGGACTGCGACGGGGACGGCCTGCTACGGCTCACGACGAGGCAAGCCAGTGGCAAGCCAAGCTGGGTGGAACGGACGCGGCAATCAGGCGAACACGTCCAACACCAGCCTGCCCTCTGTCTGCGCCGTCCAACATCCACCCCTCCATCACCGTCCCCTTAGCCTCTGTTGCCCACCATGTCGTTTCAGAACATGGGCAAGTCGGCCATGCGCGCGTCGAAAAACTACATCAAGGGCTACACCGAAACCCAGGTCAAGGTTCGCCAGGCCACCAGCAACGATGCCTGGGGGCCTTCGGGACAACTCATGAACGAGATTGCACAGCTGAGCTACAACCAGAACGACTTTATCGAGATCATGAGATCCTCGATAAGCGCCTCAACGACAAGGGTCGTAACTGGCGCCACGTCTTCAAGTCGCTTACCCTCATCGACTACCTCATTCACGCAGGCTCCGAGAACTGCATCCTTTACTTTCGCGACAACATCTACATTGTCAAGACCCTCAAGGAGTTCCAGCATCTCGACGAGGATGGCAAGGACCAAGGTGCCAATGGTACGCTCCCGTTTCTTCTCACCACCTTGGACCTTCTGTGACTCATATGGGGACTAATCTACCTTCTCTCAGTTCGCCAAAAGGCCAAGGATGTGACCAGCCTTCTCCAGGACGAGACGCGTCTGCGTGCCGAGCGTGCTGGACAACTCATATGCAGGACCGCATGATGGACCGCGACCCGAGTTTCACGACGGCCCTCCCCCGCCCGGCGCCAGGACCCCAATGCCGCCCGCCGCAACAAGGAGGATGAGGACCTACGTCGTGCTATCGAGGAGAGCAAACGTTCGTATCGCGAAAACGAGGGCGCCTCCGTGCTGAGGCGACAGACGAAGAAGAACTGCAGCGTGCTCTGGAGCTCTCCCGCCAGGAGGAGGAGGCCCGTATCCGCGAGTTGGAGGAGGCTAACCGCAGAGCATTGTTTGACGACAAACTGGCACAGCCACTGGTCGACGTTAACGGGGCGCAGAACGCGACATTGCAGCCTCAGTACACGTCCTTTAACCCTTATCTTCAGCAGCAGCAAACAGGGTGGAACCCGTACCTGCAACAGCAGATGCAAGAACAGGCTGCTCTCCAGGCGCAGTGGCAACAGCAACAGGCCGAGCAAGCGCCAGTGGGAACTTCAGCAGGCGGCTCAGCAGTACCAAACGATTATGATGGGCCAACAACAACAACAACAGGTGCAAATGCAACCCATCCAGCCTCAAGCTACTGCTGTGGGCTCTCGCAATCCCTTTGCGGCTCACCCCAGGCGTCAGCTCCCAGCCCCAGCCTCAACCTCAACCTCAGCCCCAGCCTATGTTTTCTGCTCCGGCTCCAACCTCCAACCTCTCTGCCGCCCCGCCGCAACCGATGGAACAGCCCATGTCTAACCCGCACCCTGTGCACGTCGACCAATCGGGTAAGTTCGATGAGCTCAACCGCCTGCTTGCCCAGGGTGATGGGGTGGATACGTTTGGGAACGTGGGAGACCAGCGTCTCGGCCATGGCCAGTCTCGTGCCAATGTGATGTCGACCCAGCAGCACAATGCCCAGATGGGCCAGCAGGCGTTCCAAAACGCGTTTGGCTCTACCCTCAGCCTGCCCCGGCGCAGCAAACGCAACAGCCTTTCTTCCAACTCTAACGAGGCGCTGCGTGTCAGATTTTGCATGCTTTGGCCGCTGTTTGGCTCTTGTCGATGCATCACCCCCTGAAGGCGGCCACCATGCGCTTCCGTTACCCAGTTCTGTTGGCAAGACATTCTGTCGATTCGAACGATTTTTCCCATTGAGCGATCGAGACCACACCCCATCAGCATAGCCTGTCGTTGTCTTTATGCGTAAACATGACTGTCTCGGTTCTATATTGTGTGCAGGCCGTCGGCACGCTCTGGTGTATCCATGTGCGGGAAAAGTTTTGGGAGAAAAAATCTATTTGAGAGCCGGGCATAGCCAAGGGTACTGAGGAAGAACTGGGTCAGCTTGATCATGCCTTCAGTGAAGTCGGTCGAAGGAGCTCAGACGAAGATGGTGATAAGTTGTTTATCCGCACCGCAAGGATTCCTTGCTAGGCGTGGTGCATGAAGATGATCATCTCGGCGAGGGGAGGAAAAAAAACTTACAATTACTACACTGCTTGCCCGGGCACGAGTCTTGTGGTGAGTAGGGCGGTGAAGGCGATCTGTAGCTGGAAAAATAGTCAGTCAAGCCTGTTGGCAAAACGAAGCGATGGTCAGGATGCCATGGATGGCTACCTTTTTCTCTCTCATAAGAGATAGGAGAGACTCCCACAGTATGGTTTCATCAGCAAGATGAAAAGGGGATGAACTTACCTGACGGATGGTGGTGGTTGGAGAGAAAGGCAGAGCGGCTTGCGCTGCCGCGCTAAAAGGAGCAGAGAAGAATTGGCACTGGGTGCTGAGTGGAGGTTTGAGGAAGGGCGGCGGAATAGATGCGCAACAAATCCGCCCGTGCTCACCGCTACAAGAGTGGTGCATGATGCATGATGCGGCTAGTTCGACCATATTTACTCCTCCCCTGTGGTACCGTGATGGCAAGAAAGAGTCCAGGAAATCTATGTCGCACGGGGGCCATGGAGGCTGTGGTTAGTTTTTCACCTTCCATTTTCCCTTGGTCTTCTTTTGGGAGGTACAACATGCTTGCGGGTTTACCCTGATCAAAGCTGTTAGCCCAGGTCACGACCCACCGAGTGAGGCTTCAGTTGACTTGGTAAATACGACTGCAGTTCTTTGTGATGTGAATGCCTCGTCGAGAATGTCAGGCGGGTCCTTGGTCGCAGTGGTCGATCCGCGAGCGCGGTCCATACCGGGCGGCCGCCAAAAAGCCCGTTGAACCGGTAGTAGCGCATCTTGTCCGTCTCAGCGAGTTCTTCATCGTGTCCGTCACACCATCGTCAGCGGTACTGACCGTCCGGGATGAAATGTCTTGTTCGCGAATTTCGTTGGACCAAACCCTTGGGCACAATGCGGATCATCCACAGATACTATTGATGTCGTTCCCCGAGAAGCCGAGCAACCCTCCGTAGATGATCAAGATATAGTCCACTCATGTTTGCGCAGGATAGGATACGCCTTAACTGTGTTCTGGGCTGCTCATTGCTCGCCCGCGGTAGTAATGTGTGTGTTGTTCCAAGTGTTGTTGTCCACCGGCGTTGGCGGTCCACCATTTTCGGCAATCTGGTAGCCATAATCCACCAACTCATCACCTGGCGTCCGTCGGGTATTCTGGCGTAACCAATAGTATGCCTCATGGAAGTCATCGATGACATGCCGCGAGCCATCGGTGCTGCGCTGGCTGTCCCAGCACAACTGAAGGCGAGCTATAGGCCGCCGAGGTGACATAGGTGCAGTGCAACACAAACATGAGAAGTAACAAGTTTAGCCTGTCACCAGCAAGCGGCTGTCTAACCCATAGATCCCGGTCTTGTGCACCACCGTCTTGCCCTCTGCCATGGCTGCGTTCAATAGCCTTGGAGGAAGTGGCATCTTTGGCTCAAAGTAGAAAGAGCGCAGAGAGCGCACCACATGGCACTTCCTTCTTTCATGGCTTTACTATTGAATACATGTAAAATGTCTCATCAGCAAGAAAATGGCCATGGCTTTTCGTTATCGTATGAGCCAGCAATCGACCGGGGATATATATAGCCTGTGGAGACAGCCAGGTGAGACGAAAGAACAGCATAAAGATAACACAACGTACCAGGCGCAATGCCCACAAGACAGCGACAAAAACCCTGCTGCGTCGTCTTTCATGTGTGCTTGGTGAACACCATGTAGTACGTTGCCCAAGCTGCGGCCATCCATTGAAAGCGGGCATGGCTAATCGAAATTTCTTGCGCACAATCTTGCACAGCCTTGCCCACCTTGAATTTTGTACGTAGTCCTCACATATCTATCCGGAACCTTGTTACCAGCATTTTCGATTAGCTATGGGGACAAACATAACGCAAATGTTGCGAATGTCAACCGAGATGTTGAGAGCGTGTACTAGAACATTGTAAATGGTACCACTGCATGGTCACCATTAGGCCAGGGGGGACGGTACCGCCGGCTGCGCGACCCAGCGGATACTAGGCGGTAGGGCCAGACCAGTTCCAGAACCGGTAAAAGCCACTGATCTTTGGCGAGGATCTTGGTATCGAACTCATGGATAATGCTCTCATGGCGCACTACGGCAAAGAGGCGCGACGACATCGCGGCGCCGGCGATGGTAATGATGACGAGACGCAGAAGCAATGACACGTTGCTCGCTAGTACGCTCGGGCTGCACGTAGGAGTAAGCGATAGGCGTAACCAGCGCCCGTCGTGTCGAGCAGGAGGGCGAATGGCAAGGTGATGGCCGCGTGGTGACAAGGCAACCGCGGAGGCAATCTCGCCGCAGTCATTGCGCTTCTGCTACTCTTCCCTCCGTCCGATCCACCGCCCACCTCCGCCACGTGAAGCACAGCTGCAGCATGCCTGGAGGACGCGCAGCGGAATTTCTACTGCTACTGCTGCCTCTCATCAGGCCTCAGGGTGTCAGGATCCCGCATCTGCTCCCCTACCTGAAGTGAACCACACTTTGCTCGATCAACCTGATCTATATCTGCATGCTGATCCTATAGAGTTTCAAGAGGACGTGGGCGCAATGTAGCATGCTGGACGAGATGTCCATTTTGTGGAGGGCACACACCAACTGCACGAATAACCAGTCATAGAAGGATGGGCAAATATGTAGCTGGCCCGCAGCCTGCAGTGACACGTCCCGCCACCCATCGACAGATGGCAAGTAGTGATGAGGACGCCAGTGATTCTGCACAGCAGGCTTCGAGTCGGTACGCACCGACAAAAAGCCAAGTGCCCACAATTCGGGCCAATCGACTCCGCTTAACGGTAAGACTTCTGGCGGCGAGCGCGAGCACCCTTGCCACCGAACTTCTTGGCTCCATGCGGCGGGGGTCGGCGATAGGAGGGTACGGTCATAGCTAACAAAAGCTGACGGAGCTCCAGGGCCGACGAAGCATCGTAGAACTTGCGTAGTACGCAACAAGGGCCTTGGCGATGGCTTGGCGGATGGCGTACACCTGCGAGGTGTGGCCACCACCCGACACGCGCACACGAATGTCAACGGGGCTGCACAAAAAAACGTCAGCGGCGCTAATTTACCGAATCAAAATCAAAGAGAGGTGAAAACGCACGCAAACTTGTCCTCACCAACGATGAGGACGGGCTCGTAGAGCTTCCAGCGGAGCACCTCGGGCTTCATGAGGTGATGGGCTGCCCGTTGACACGAAGCAAACCCTTGCCCGCCTTGGCGTAAGCCACCGCCGTGGCGGTCTTCTTCTTGCCAAAGCACGAAACGGCTTGAGGGTTGGACATCTGCAACAAGCATTTCGTCAGTCCTGCACGACCTCACTTGACTTAACACCACCCGCGAACACAGCACCACACGTTGCCATGCCATCCCGTAAGCCAGGGAAGCAAGAACAACACTCCACAAAAGATGTAACGGCTGGCGTACGTGGACACGCCCTTCCAGACATGATACTCACTTTGACGGTTGGTGTGGTTCGAAACAAGCGAACTTGCCTGATGGTCAACTGAGCCGTGGTGGATCCAATCCGTTGGAACAGGCTGGACAGGCGGCTAGGCGTCAGTGTGTTAAACTTTGCATTTAAACGGGCAGTTTATCCCAGCACTACCGCAGCACAACCCTACTATTCCGCCGACGCCCCCTTTGAAATCGGTGCAACTTCCCCTTTGTGGCATTCGCTGTGTTGTCGTGGATGGCCGGACCTCCTCGGTTACCGATTACCCAAGCAGAAAACCGTTCGTCTCGTAGGAACACATCGAGACCTCCCAGAGCGGACAAGGGCGAGCACATCAAAGCAACCATTGACAGCACCAGGTAGGAGTGCAGTCACTAGTCACTACTTACCGACCTCGCCTGCCCAGGAAGAAATGAATACTTGTCCGTGCCCTTGTACGCAGTGTCTACCAAATGCCTCACGTCTCGTTCTCTCATCTACGGTGCAGTGGAGCTAGCATGACAGCCATGCAATGGAGACCAATCGCGCTGGATCAGCGAAAGGAAAGAATAGAAAGGGGTTACAAGGACACTCCGAGCCTTGCTCTCGGGCCAAAAGGAAAAAATAGCCACGTTCCCCAACCCACGCTGGCAGGGATCCGCAGGGGCCGGATAAGCCGTGCGAGCCGCTTACTTCTTCTTGCCGGCCTTCTCAGCGGCCTTGGTGGTCTTGCCACCCTTGCCGGAGGTCTTCTCAACCGACTTGATGACACCGACAGCCACGGTCTGGCGCATGTCACGGACGGCGAAACGGCCGAGCGGGGGGTACTCATTGAAGGCCTCGACGCACATGGGCTTAGTGGGGATCTTGACCATGGCGGCGTCACCCGACTTGATGAACTTGGGGGTCTCCTCAATGGTCTTACCCGAACGACGGCCATCTTGGTAAGGATGGAGTCGAACTTGCAAGCAATGTGGGCCGTGTGGCAGTCAAGAACGGGCGAGTAGCCGTTCGAGATCTGGCCAGGGTGGTTCATGATGATGACCTGGGCGTTGAACGAGGCAGCCTCCATAGGGGGGTCGTTCTTCGAGTCACCAGCAACGTTGCCACGGCGGATGTCCTTGACCGAGACGTTCTTGACGTTGAAACCAACGTTGTCACCGGGGAGACCCTCGGGGAGCGACTCGTGTGCATCTCGACGGACTTGACTTCAGTGGTCACGTTCGCGGGAGCAAAGGTAACGACCATGCCGGGCTTGATCACACCCGTCTCGACACGGCCGACGGGGACAGTGCCGATACCACCGATCTTGTACACGTCCTGCAGGGGGAGACGCAGGGGCTTGTCGGTGGGGCGCGAGGGGGGGTCAATGGCGTCAATGGCGTCAAGGAGGTCTTGCCAGTGGCCTTGCCAGCCTTGGTCTCCTTCTCCCAACCCTTGTACCAGGGCATGTTGGTGGTGGCCTCAATCATGTTGTCACCGTTCCAGCCCGAGATGGGACGAAGGAACCGACTTGGGTTGAAGCCGACCTTCTTGATGAAGGTCGAGGTCTCCTTGATGATCTCGTTGAAGCGGTCCTCCGAGTACTTGGTAGCGTCCATCTTGTTGACGGCAACGATGAGCTGGCGCACACCAAGGGTGAAGGCGAGCAGAGCGTGCTCACGGGTCTGGCCGTCCTTGGAGATACCAGCCTCGAACTCACCAGTGCCGGCGGCAATGATGAAATGGCGCAGTCGGCCTGCGAGGTACCCGTATCATGTTCTTGATGAAGTCACGGTGGCCGGGGGCGTCAATGACAGTGACCTGGTACTTGGGGGTCTCGAACTTCCACAGGGCAATGTCGATGGTGATACCACGCTCACGCTCAGCCTTGAGCTTGTCGAGCACCCAGGCGTACTTGAACGAACCCTTGCCGAGCTCAGCAGCCTCCTTCTCGAATTTCTCAATGGTACGCTTGTCGATACCACCGCACTTGTAGATAGGTGGCCGGTCGTAGTCGACTTACCGGAGTCGACGTGGCCGATGACAACGACGTTGACGTGAAGCTGAGAGGGGATGGAGTTAGCATGAGTGCAGCGAGACTACTGGAGGGGTGCGACAGGCGCAGACTCACCTTTTCCTTACCCATGGCGAACGATGTGAGTACCGTTGGTGGTGGGGAGAGCGGCGAGCCCGGGCAGGGGCCTTTTTGATGCTGCTGGGCGGGCAGAGGGCGTTTTTTTTTTTTGCTTCTTCCCACAGCATACCGCCAGTGTCATGCTTATCGAACGAATGGAAGCAGTACTCGAACACTGGGGAGGTGCCTCTATCGACTGTGTCCCCACAAGCCGTTTTTGCAACTGCCCCCCTGCCACCCGGAGCGCAGCGCGAGTCTTCCCGCCCTTATGTAACCCCCCCATCCATGTGAGAGTTCCGGCACGTGGAAGGGCAGAGCCGCGAAACGGCAAAGTGAAACGTTAAAGTACTTGGGGCCTGCAGCCACCATAGACCATCGATCCACTCGCAATATTCATGCCGCCTGTGCAAGCGAAGACGCAGCGGGGCGAACCGCTGGACCAGCGCATGGGACAGGCGGACTGTATCTCCCCCCACCACCACCGCTTCCGGTCCTGCAGCATCTCTTCCGCCTCCCAGAAGCGACTGAGACCCATCCGTATTAGTGTGTATATGTATAGCAATCTCGATGACGCGATGACGCCCCATGTACCTCCTATTCTCTAGTTGGACCCAATCGCAAGAGACGGGAACCTCGAGTGATCACTCTCATGCTGTTGCACCCGGATAGGATGCCTAGGACTGTCACATATCAACGTTGAATGAAGAGGATCGCTATTCAGCGACTGGGGAAGCGGGCGGTTACATGCGAGGGCGGAGAATACATGCCAATGGGGGTACAGTTGCTGAGGGGGCAAGGGGGAGTGTCTGGAATACCTGAGGAGAGGATTGCGCATCACAGGGGATACATCGCTCTAACAAACCGAGGGAAAGCAAGGGGTAAAGAGGGGGGGGGAATTGCGCAAATGGAGGCACGCGACACCATCCTTGCGCGTGCCGGGTACTGCTTGGTGCTTTCGAGTCTGGCCACAGTCAGACAACCATGAAAGGGGGGGGGGGCTCGGGCAAGAATTCGGTAAGCTGGGCGTTACATAGCCGGTCCAAACGAGAACCCACCTTGCGGCGCGGCCAGGTCAGTTGAAAGGTGTAGGCGCCTTGCTCGTCCACTGCGGGTTGAGCAACCCCATCGGCTACATCGTCCTCCTCTTCAGGGAAATAGTGGTCCATGATAAAGAACGTCTTCTGGTAGATGTCGTGGTTCTCATGGTTTTGCAAATGGTGAATCGTCACCATACCACCAGCCTCCTCAACCTGAAGCGCATAATGGTTCACCGCTCCAGGTCCAGCGGCTATCTTGTCCTGCTCTCCAACCTTGAGAATGTTCTCGATTCCGTCGAGGGCCACCTGGATGATCTTGTTGTCCATAATAGTCAAAATCGCACAGGGGCTTGATGCAACCCTGATCCACAAGGTAACGAATTTGGGAAGGTTGCTGCAACCCCCAGACGTGGCGTTGCTCAAGGCCCAGCAGGCCTCCTTGCGGGTTCGGAAATCGGCCGTCTTAAGGATCTCGATCAAAGGAGGAATGATTCCGGCGTCAATGACCGCTTGAA
The DNA here is from genome assembly GCA_003971905.1 of Moniliella sp. 'wahieum'. NCBI lineage: Eukaryota > Fungi > Basidiomycota > Moniliellomycetes > Moniliellales > Moniliellaceae > Moniliella > Moniliella sp. 'wahieum'. Next base: position 449,530 of record RSEE01000044.1, on the reverse strand, counting down.
TCTGGTGTGTGAGCCAGCTGTGATGTTCGAGATAGTCCAGCAAGCCTCTTTCTTGATTCCATCCTTCGGAGAAGAGAGGAGGGCGAGGAGAGGAGTAAGCGCACCAGATGCCACGACAACCTGGGTCTGCAAGTCATCCCCCGTGACAATGTTTCCGACCGAGCGCAGAGCAGGAGTCTGAACAGCCGTCGAATCGAAGGCCAGGAGTTCAACCAGACGGCGGACAATTCCCGATTCAATCACAGCCTGAATCTTGTCGTTTGCCCCATCCGACAGGTAGGAAATCGCCCAACAAGCATCAATCAGGATTTCTTCATCAGTCGAATAAATGAGTTTACCCAGCATGGGCAAGGCTGGTGCGACTAACTCCCACGCAGGGGGAGGGTTCTTGCCCCGGCAAAAATTGCTTAGCGTCCAGGTTGCATTTCTCAGCATACCCATCTTTTGGTTCTCATTAAGAAGAGAAAGAAGCGGAGTCATGGCACCTTCGGTGAGGACAAAGTCACGGCATGCGGCGTTGTCGCCGGCGATGTTACCTAGCGCCCAAACTGCTTGCTCCCGCACGTCCACCTCGGGAGAGGAGAGCAGCTGGATGAACACTGGCACGGCACCGGCCATGATCACCACTTGGGTGTGCTCCGACGTACCCGAGGCAATGTTGGTCAAGGCCCAAGCCGCCTCGAATTGGATAGCGCCGTTGGGGCTGGCCAAGCACTGCACAAAGCGAGGGACGACGCCAGCAGCGATCACACGTTCAATAGGAGGATTTTTCTCCTTGGAAAGCAACTTGCGGAACTGAGTGGTAGCTTCCAGCTGATCCTGCTCACTGTCCGACATAAGCTTGGCTACCATCTGAGGCAGCAGGTCCTGAAGCTGTGCAGAGATAAGTCAGTACGGCATTCATTGGTAGGGGATGAAGCAGGTTTGGAGTAAAAAACGCACCCGTTGACCAGAGAGCATGGCACCGACGGCATCCTCATCCTCTGTGTCGTCATCAGTAAGTTCGATCTGAGAGACATCCATCTGACGGCGTTTAGCATGAGTCTCCTCCCGCTTCTGGCGACGGATCTCAACTTGCTGATCCTCGCGGCGGCGGCGAAGATCATCTTGCTGGAGTAGTCCCTTGCTCTTGTACAAGTCCAGACGGCCTGTGTTGCGTCCAGTATTGGACATGTTGTGCAGACGATGCTTATCGAGGACGGGGCAAGGGGAAAGGGAGGAGAGTGGTGGTGGTGGTGGTGAGATGACCCACCTCACGCCAAGCGAGCCGAGCCGCGCGCCGCGCCACCCCCGCCACCCCCGCCACCGCGCCTACGCCAGTGCACTCTGGCTGCAACCCTACCCCCCAGTCAGCGGTTGCAACCCCAAATCAGGCATGAGCGTTACGACTCATGCTGGCGCTGTGCCGCTTCCAGGAGCGAGGGCACCAGTGCTATGCATGATTGATAGCCCCCCACTGCCGAAGGGTTGCATCGGTGCAATGCCCGGAGATAACCTGCAGCAGGTAGCAATTTTTTTTGCCCAGTCCAGTCTGTGCCGTCGCAATCCCAGCACAGTCGCCGTTTCAAGCCAGACACACCCATCGAGATCGCTTGGCGTTCCCACCGCCATGGAAACGTCATTAATCATTCCTCACCGGTAACCTCGTGGCCTGCAGCGATGCTTCACGTTCTCAGATCCAGACCTTCTCAGACCCAGATCTCAGCCATGCCAACCCAAAAGAAGAGCAGCGAAAAGCCTGGCACTGTTTACATGCGATATAGTGAAAGGCCAATGTATAGAGAGTACCCACTGCCCACCGCTATTGCCCCACCCATCCCCATTAGTGCTGAGTTGTGCGAGGTTGGCTCCTCTGAGGCCGCCCCGTGGTGAGCAGTAGCCTCCAGGTGTGGTGGAGACTGACGAGTTAGATCTTCGATGCCTGAGGAGGCCAACTCGCGTTGGTGCGGATGCCACCGGCCACCCGGCCACGCGCGTCCACGCTGCTCACGCATCACGTGCAGCCAGGCCCGGCATTGCACGTTTCAAACCTTGCCCAACGCGCCCCCCGGGGGCCAACCGTGCTCGCCACGCGCAACCACAACAGCAGACCAGGAGGAGAGCCAGAGAGTCACCGCCACTCCTGTGTCCCACGGCCCCAACCTGTGCGCCCATGGCCCAATCGCGAACCCAGGTGGCGGCGGTGCAAGCTTACCTTCTGTCCCGGTACCCGACTCTCCCCCTCAACCGCGAGTGGGTCCAGGACGCCACTGAGTACGTCGCCTCGTCCAACCCGAGCATAGGGCTCAGTGCGCTACAGGCGCGCGTCCACCATGAGCTCCTCCATGCCGACCTGGCCGCCCTCATCGACCCAGAGCACCGCGCACAGAAACGAGGTGGGTTTGACTCGTGTCTGCACCCTCGCCCCGACGGCGGGGTGAGTCGGGCCCAACATGCCTGGCTCAGCTCCTCCGAAGGTCCCAAGAAACACCAAGGACTGCTGGTACAGATCGTGGGCATCACAGGTGTGTTGCGCTTCCGTCTGGATCTTTCCCTACCGCGCACTCACTCACCAATGGATCATGTACTCCACCAGACATTGGCGTCTCCAAACAAACCCTCCTCGACATCACACGCTCTCGTCTTCTTGCTCGACAAACTGAGGCTGGCAAAAAACTTTTAGCAGAGGATGCGCGCAACAGGCAGGCACCCGAGGCACGCTTGCCTGCCGAGGAAGAAAACACTGATGAGATGACAGCTGAGGAGCAAGAAGCGATTGCTACCGGTATCAAATACCCGCGCTCGATGCTCCTCTTGGAGCTGGACGATGGTATGGCCAGTACCGCTGAGCAAAGGGCGGGCGGGGTGGATGCTCCTTCTGTTGTTGGAATTGAGATGGAAAGGATAGAGGGTCTACGGATGGGAGCTACCCATTGGGATGCAAGGTAATGACGCCTTGTTTCTGTTCTACTCCCCCATCCCTAAGGCATCAATGACGGTAGCTAACCTATTCCTACTCATCTCAGTTGCTATTGCGAAATGTCGAGGTACGAGAAGGCAAGTTATTGCTGCGAAACAGCAACGTGCAAATTCTTGGCGGGAGCGTATTTGAGCTCCAAGATGGATGGGAGGTGAACTATGTCAGTCGTCTTGAGAAAGAACTGGGGATCCGACCTAACGCAGAGCCCACCGCGGGGAGGCACCCCGCTGGCAGGCCCCCCACTGCCTCCCAAGTAACGCAAGACTCACGAGCCCCACCACAGGCGACGGCCAGGGCGCAAGACATACCGTTAATAGTAGAAGATGAGTCGGAAGGCTTCATGGACGATGACGACGATGTCATTTTCGCAGCCGTACCGGATGATATTCTCCGACCCACAACTGCCACGGCAACGACAGCACCTGCACCTGTTGAGCCCATCGTATTGTCCGATTGAAATGGCAGTCGAGTGTACACGGCTTGGACCGCGTATACCGAGAAGCAGCTTCGGAAAATAGTGTGCCTCATATAATAGGACCGCGTCAAACCAAAGAGACGGCCAACGCCAGGGCGATAAAAAACTTTAATTGTGACATGGTCCTAAAGCATCTGTTGTACATTGATTACCAGCAGGGCAGGGACCCACTTGGCATTTCCACACCATCCCCCACCTTTGCCTCTAACGCTGCATCCACCCCATGTCCGCATCCAAGTCCACTTCCGACCCTACGGGAGGAATGCAGAACGGATTCGACCCTCGAACCGCTGGAGCGCTGAATACGCACGAGCGTACCATCATTGAGCGCCGCCAACGCCTCCTGGGTCCAGCCTACAAGCTTCAATATCAGCACCCCGTCGAATTCGTGCGCGGCGAAGGCGTGCACCTGTACGACCCGGACGGCACCGCGTATCTCGACTGTTACAACAACGTGGTCAGCGTCGGGCACTGCAATCCCCATGTGGTAGGAGCGGTGAGCAAGCAACTCGCCACCCTCAATACCCACACCCGTTACATGAGCGATCAAATTCTCAATTATGCAGACCGGCTCTTGGCTACATTTGATCACGAGCCCGAGCTGCGCAAGGGGCGAATCATGTTTGCCTGCACTGGATCTGAGGCGAACGACCTGGCGGTGCGCATGGTCAAGCATTTCACTGGCGGCACAGGTATTATTGTCACCGACAATGCGTACCATGGCACCTCTGAGCTCATCGCCTCTCTCTCACCCAGCATGGGTGCCGGCACGCCGTTGCACCCGCATGCTCGCACCGTACCTGCTCCTGACTTTTACCGCACGCCTACCGGCACTGATGTGGGGGCCAAGTTTGCCGCCGACATTGAGTCTGCGATTGCCGACATGACCAAAGCTGGGATCAAGTTTGCCGGCCTCCTTGTTGACACGATCTTCTCATCTGACGGCATGTTCCCCGGCCCCGAGGGATTTTTGAAGGCGGCAGTGGAAGTGGTGCACAAACATGATGGACTGTTCATCGCCGATGAGGTTCAGCCCGGGTTTGGTCGGACGGGGAGCAAAGTATGGGGTTTCCAGAATCACGGTGTCCTCCCGACCTGGTCACAGTGGGCAAACCCATGGGCAATGGGGTTCCCGTTGCTGCCTGCATCGCTCGATCTGATGTCGCCGATACGTTTGGCCGAGACGTAAGGTACTTCAATACCTTTGGAGGCAACCCTGTGAGCATCGCAGCCGCCAGTGCCACACTTGACGAGGTGTTACGTCTCATGCCCCAAGCTGCGGAAGTAGGGGGGTTCACTCTCGCAGGGCTTGAGCGGCTCAAAGAGAAGTACGCTTGTATTGGTGATGTTCGTGGCGCAGGACAGTACTTTGCCGTCGAGTTCGTGAAGGACAGAGGGTCCAAGGAGCCTGATGCCGACCTGGCCAAGCTGGTGGTAAACGCAATGCGGGAGCGCAGAGTGCTTATCTCAACCACCTCGAAGGCAGGCAATTCGCTCAAGATTCGCCCTCTTCTTGCATTCACCAAAGCCCATGCCCAGCACTTCCTGGCCGCGCTCGAGGCAACCATACAGAGTGCATCCCTCACACCATCAACAAATACGGGCGGCTCGGTTCTGGAGGCGGACCGGACCCCAGTGACGGAAACTGAAGCTCAAGAGGTATTGGAACAGCATTTCGGTATCACGGCCGCTCAGCCGCTCAAGCGGCTAATTGGGGAACGGGACGACAACTTTCGAGTGACCGCCTCGGACGGTCAGCGTTTCACCATCAAGTTTGTTCATCCTTCCGAACCAGCCGAGATGTCGGCCTTCCAAACATCGGTCCTACACCATCTCCAAAGGTGGCGCCGCACTTGCCTGTAGCCCGGGTGATTGAACCGTCACCAACGGCCTCACCGAAGGACAGCGAGGGTCAGCTCTTATTCCAGAACCGAGTGGTGAGGGTTGTCACTTTTTTGGAGGGCGACATGCTCAGCTCATCTCCCCGTACGCCCGCTCAAGCATACAATATCGGTCGAGTGGGGGCCCAGATCAGCCTTGCGCTCAAAGGCTTTTCCCACCCCGGCCAAGACCACGAGCTGCTGTGGGACGCCACGCATGTGGGACAGATGCGCAAGTACATGGATGCACTACGCTCTGACAAGGAGCGAGAAGTGGTCGAGGGATTGATTGTCAATTATGAGCAGCGGGTCGCTCCCTATGTGGCGAGTGGTGAGCTGGAACAGTCGGTGGTGCACAACGATTTGAATGCGGCCAATGTGTTGGTCAGTCACACCGCACCCGATGAAGTGGTAGGGATCATTGATTGGGGCGATTCCATCCGTGCCCCTGTGGTACAGGATGCTGCGGTGGGTGCAGTGTACAGTCTCGGTGCACCCGACAGCGATTCGGATTGGCTGGAGCGGGGACTAAGTTTCTTGCGGGGGTACAACGATGTCCGGCCGTTCAGCCCACTCGAACGTAAGTTGATCTTTGATTTTGTCTTGGCTCGGTTTGCACTTCGTTTGGTTATTCCCACCTGGCGTGCTCTGCGCTTCCCCGAGAATGAGGCGTATATTCACCGCAACACGGCCAATGCGTGGGCTCAGTTGGACAGTTTGTTGGCGCTGCCTGATGGCAATGCTGTCTTTGGCTCGTTCAAGCAGTAAAAGTTCTCAACCCCCTTTTCCCCCTTTTATGCATCTCGGAGGATCAAATCAATTAGAATATGGATCGACACGGACTTGCGGGGGTACTTTATACATTTGGTTGCTGGCAGCTCACACACAATAACTCACTGCAGGCATATCACGGGGAAAGGAGTAGAATTGTTCGTCATATATCGCAAAATATATCATGAGGCATCTCCCCGGCCGCCTCCCCCACGATTATGGCCGGTTTTCCTTCCATAAATTAGGTTCCGACGATGCCTCGTCAGGGCGGCAGCAGTTCTGGTCAAACTCTATGGCTCCGTTCAACGTGTTCAACACGTTTGGAAATATGCGGACGACGATCAACGTAACGTATACGTGCGAACACGTCAATAAACGTTGATGCATGCCATGTGATGCATGATGCATGATGCATGATCGGTGGCTCTGGTGCAGTATGGGGTGGCCGAGCGGAATCACAGATCCTGTTCCGCTTCTCTCTTCTTTTTTCTCCTCACCAGCACCTGCCCCTGCCCCAACTTGTGCTTGCAACGACGACATCGGCTTAGACGACGATGGCCACCTCCGACCCCGCCTCTGACGCAACCACCCTCGCGGATGTATCGGTTGTTAAGGCTTCTGCCACCCCTTCAACATCGCCTCCAGGGGAGCCGATGGGTGTTGCCAGGAAACATCTCACGATCCAACCGGGCGATCTGGTGATCCTCTTTGTCTCCCACACTGCCACTCCCTTGCCTCTCACCGTCACGCCTGGTCAAGAGTTTGTGAATGTGTTTGGCGCCTTTCCGCACAACGACATGATTGGGCTTCCATTTGGAAGTCGTATCTTCAGCCGCAACAAGAAGGGCTTCATTCACCTCCTCCGTCCCACAGCATCGCTGTGGACCTTGGCACTGCCCCATCGTACCCAGATCCTATACTACCCTGACATTTCATTTGTTTCCTCTCATCTCGGGCTCACTCCAGGAGCACGAGTGATCGAAGCGGGAACTGGGAGTGGGAGCATGACGCATGCTCTAGTCCGTGCCGTCGCAACCGAGGCCCAGCGGAGTGTCCGCTGGCTGGGCGTGCCAGGGATGGGTTCGACGCAAGGTCGTGGTGCAGGTCGCAATGCTCGTCCTTCTCGGCCCAAGTCGGACAACCCTGACTACGCTGCGGCGGATACGGAAGACCTGGGCTGTGTGGAAGACGACGACACGTCCCCCTCGGGATCGGACAATATCTTGACCTTGGACGAGGCGGGTGGGCCGTTGGTGCCAAATGAGGGACGGGTATGGTCGTTTGAGTTCCACTCGGAACGGGCACGCAAGGCCAAGTACGTGCACTGTTTCTTCCAAAAAAAGTGCTGATTCGCTGACTGACATCACATTCTTTTGTTTTCCAGAATCGAGTTTGAAGCGCACGGCTTGGTACCCGGCGTGGTAGCCTTAAACCATCGCAATGTTTGTCGCTCGGGCTTTGGATTGCCTGAAGGCATGTACGCTGATGCGATCTTCCTCGACCTTCCTGCTCCCTGGGAGGCAGTTCCGTTTGCCAAGGCCGCACTCAACCCCGATGTGGCGACGAGGATCTGTACCTTCAGTCCTTGCATGGAACAAGTTTGCGCACACACCCAAGCTCTATCCGAAGCTGGCTTTACTGAGGTGGAGACGTTCGAGTCGCTCACCAGAGAGCATCAGCCTTTTACGGCTTCCCTGGGACCACTCAAAGATGTCACGCAGGTTGCCGAGCGATTGCGGGAAATTGAGCGGATCAAGGAAATCAAGCGGTTGGAGCAGATCGAACGATCTCGAATCAAGAAGGAAAAGGCTGCTGCCAAGTTGTTTCCCGCCCCGAAACCGAACCGGACGAAAGCAACCCAGCTAGCACGGGAGACAAGCGTCCTGCCGATCTCTCCCGAGAGTAGTCCTCCACCTCCAAGAGGGCCAAGTTGCAGAACACAGAGACGAAGCTATGCTTGTGGATCAAGAGGTGCAATCCACACCACAATCAACCCAAATGTCCCAAGCCAAGACCAACGACCCCCAGTTCCTCGTCAAGCGCTATTTGATCGCGTCGGGCCCCAAAGTATCGAGTGGTACCACGGCTCTCAAGGCAGCCACGTCTTGTCCAAGCCTGCCTCAGAGGTACGTTGAGAATCCAGCCGAGAGAAAGGGAGTGACTAACACCGTTACAATGCAGATGCGTGGCCATACTTCTTATCTAACCTTTGCTACCTTACGACCCCAACATGTTGTTGTTCAGTCGAACCCGGTGCAAGCCAATTCGGGTTCGACCGAGGTGGAGCTTGAGAGCAAACCCTTAAATGAAGAGCAACTGCCAGGACCTTTGCGCCTGAGAGGACTGAGTAATATCTCACCATGCATCACAATATCTGTTACTGCGGCGCAATGATGGACGTGGAATGCATTGGATGCACGACTCTCTGATAAAGAGCGAGTGAAAATGAGAGCAAGTGTGACTATATACTATAGTAGTAGTACAACTGACGATGGACGCAAAGCAGGGGGAACCGTTGAGAGCCCACTTCAGAAGAGTTCAAACCCCAAAATAGGGGGTCAAAAGCTTGGTAATGGAAGGCCACTGGTGAGATGGACCCTGCCAGCAACCCGATATGAAGGTACACATGTGGAGTATGCCTTGTAGTGTGCCATGAGGTTACATGGCACGCATGTTACACCAAACCAACAGAGTGCAATCCAGCCAGATCCTCTCAATTTATCCGCATCGGGGGGGTTGCAAAAATCCTTGGGAAGAGGACGGCCAGACCAGCTGGGCTCGAGTGTTGTAGCCTAACCTATGCCAGGTGTTGTGCAGTGCTTCTAATTGGGACTGAGATCAAAGCAAAAAGTATGATGGTGTGTTAGGATCCCTCTCTGCCACGCAAGGCCGTATGATTTGTGACGTACAGGAGGAGGGAAGACAGATCCGGTTGGCTTGAGCTTGGTTTGGAGCCAAAGGTCTTGCGAAACATGTCGGTGAATTTAGACATCCTTTTCACTTATTGAAAGCTGCGGGGGCGAAAGACAGAGAAGCGGAAGGGGTGAGGGTGGGGGGAGACGGTGCGAATACCAAAGCAAGCAGGGCCAGGGCCGGGGTACTTATACAGTTCTTACCAGGAAGACGATTGCCCCATGTAGACATAACCTCCACACCACGTTTGATGGTTGGTAAACTCCTGTCAGCAGCTACTCCTTCGTTGTGTCAAAAGGCTATGTGCCGTCTGGGTAAACACAGGCACCCAGGAGATTTTGCAATCTCGAGTAGAGCGACATGCAGTGTGTGCAATGGCGAGTACTGAGTTGAGTGCAGCTCGACATGAGAAAGCCACACAAACATACGACTGTTTCTCAGAATAGACCAAACTACACTCAGGTCTCACACTGGGAACAGCAGGTACAGTCGACGGACATGATGCATGAACTGCATGAACGTTGAACCCCTGGCGCCTAGTGGCGAAAACACAATAGGGCTTGCATTTCTTCCTTCCCAGTGCGGGGGGCGCCACACACTGCCCCCGTGCTCTCTGCGCCATTCTGCAAAAGATCCGCTCTCCTTGTGCGGAACAGCCGTGTCTCACACAGCCGATTCAATTTGGATATTCAGCGCATATTCAGCTCAGGCGCTCAGGCGCTCAGGTGCTCCGGCCAGCCGGGTAGACAACCCTGGTGTCGGGTTGGCCATTATGCGTTACCAACGAAACAATCTTCAGCTGCAGGTATAGGAGTTGGGTGTTGGGTGTTGTGCCCGGCCACTCAAATTCAATATTGGATGTACCGTCTCTCCCCGGCATTCACCACATGCTCAGGTTGACGGGAACCACACACTGCATCGTACCAAAACCAATGTCAAAACAAAACAAAACATATGGACGTCCATTCAGTTCATTATTTTTCGTTTAATTGGAGGTTCGACCGTCCAGTCGCCCACCGATCGGAGTGGACCAGAGAGACCAGTGTGGTCCATGTCCGTTAAAACAGGTTCGACAATCATACTTTTGATCCGTGAAAAGAGCTCCCACGGATGCCCTGATGAGGCGCTCAAACTCCTGACAGTCGTTGTTGTTCCTCTCCTGCAATGATGAGGCGCCAAACTTGGTCACAGTACCGTCGTGAGCATCTCGCCAAGTCGGTCATACACAGCCTGCAAACATGTGCAAGATTCGCTGTTACACAGTGACCATTGGACAAGAGCTGTCAAACGCCATATATGATTGCCAGCTCAAGTATCTCTACTGTTCGTCTACGGTGCCTCAAAACATCTATCCCGCTAGGTCTGCAGCCAGTAGCCAGTAGTCAACAACCAGTAGGGCTGGGGGCCATAGGCATCGCATCATCGCATCATCGCCAGACCCTACCATACCATACCATACCATACCATACCATACCATACCAACCATACCATACCATACATACCATACCACCATACCATACCATACCTACCACCATACCATACCATACCAACCATACCATACCATACCATACATACCATACCATACCATACCATACCATACCATACCATACCATACCATAACATAACATACCATACGCCCGAGCTAGAACCGGTACCGCTCGCACTCGCACTATCCGTGCACGCGCCACAGCATGCCCCATGACAAGCACCGAAGTCCATACGGGAATGAAAATGGGAATGAAAATGGGATGGAAATCACCTGAGACCATATTGTGCCCACAGACAGAGCATACCATGACGCTCGACGCAAATCCGGGGACCAAGGACCGAGAACCAGGACCACGTGCCTCCAAGGAAGGCACGCGAACTAAGAGAATGCGAGCCCCCGCGAAACCCAACAAACACAACCGAACACAACCGAAAACAAACGAACACAAGCGAAAATGGAAAAAGGAAAAGGAAAAAAAAAAGGGAAAAGGAAAAAAGAAAACCTAGCCTAGAAGTAGGAACCAGGGGGGTCGGACCGCGTTCGTGTGCGGATGCGGGTGCGGATGCAGGTGCGGATGCGGGTGCACGGGGTGTGGCGGGCCCATCGCACCCGGCAAAGGCGGCGGCGGCTGGTCCAACAAGCCAAACCGGGCCATGAGGCAAACGCGTTGAACATGTGCCTTGCGATTAAGCTTGGCATGGTGATGGGGACCCATACCTAACGTGCGCGTTCGCGTTCGCGAGCCTGGTCGTCGGGCAGGGCACACGGCAAGGGAGGCAAGGTGCCCCTTCCCGAGGTAAATGGTATGCTTGGCGAGACGGAGCGCGAGCCCACTGTCGACGATAGCGACGACGGTGATGACGGGGCAGAGCTTGTGGATCCACATAGCCCAGGCGGACTGCGCGGAGAGGATGATATCCACCCCGACGGCTTCCGGGTGAGGTGGGGCAGTGGGTATGCGTCCAGCCCCCCCTCCCTCCACGGATGCAGATGGGGGCTGAGCCAGGCGTCGAGTTCCCATCCCCATCCCGTTCCGCTTCCGCTCCTGCCTCGGGCCCCGTCGACACGGCACATTTCGCATCGGGGCACATGGGGCGAGGGGTTGGAGCTTATGTTTCTTCGTCCGCGGTACAGGCAACTTCAATTCGTTCTCGTCCCCACGTAGCGAAAACAAGAAGATCGTTTGAGGCTCTGCGTCTGCGTCCGTGTCGAGTTGGAGTTGGAGTTGGAGTTTGAGTTTGAGCCCGTATCCGAGTCCGAGCCGAGGCCATCCGATTCGGTCGCGACCACAGTCTCGTCGTCTCCGTCTGAGGCGGGCGGAGCGGGGTCTTGGACCGTCAAAAGAGGAGGTGAAGGCAGCGGGACAGGCAAGCGCTTGGCAGGACAGTGCTCGCGTTCGGGAGACGGTGTAGGTTTGAGCTCGGGTTCCTGCTTCTGCTTCTGATCCTGCTCCTGTTCTTGATCCTGCTCCTGCTCTTCTTCCTGCTCCTGCTCCTCAGGGGCTAGACCCATTAGGCGAGCTGCGCCCAAGGCCCACATGGCCTGAATACTGTCCTCGACATCCGGGTGGGAAGTCGCCTGTTCCATCTCCGTCTGGTTGGTCGAGGCGATACGGGCCTTGATCCAAGCCTCGCCAGCGCCCGTGCCTGGCGGGGGGAGCGTCCCTATCGTCGTCCTGGTCCTCGAACCGATGGGGCCCCGCACCCAACAAACTTGCCATACCGTGGTAGGCGACACTCGAGGGCCGACGATCGTACTCGCTAGCGCTATGAGTCGCAAACACAGGCACCTCTTCCGCTGAAAAGCGCACGGTCCGTACACTTTCGCACGAGGCCAGCGAGGTGGAGGAGGCGCTTGGGGTCATAAGCCGCGGCACCGAACGCCGCGAAGCTGGTTCCGCCGGACTAGGCGTACGCTTGAGGCAGGAGCGCAGGGTCGGGGACGTGGGACGGTGGGTGGGGACGCGAAGGCCGAGCTGAAAGCGGCTCGGGTTCGGGTTCCGGCGCGTCAGCAGACATGGGAGGGGCGGGGCTGAGGGTGGAGCTGCAGAGCATCGTCGTAGGTTGGTTGGGGGGGGGGGGGGGTGAGGACGGCGGGGGTTGGGGGGAAGACGATGGGGGCGGCTGTGGTCGGTGTGGGAGAGGAGCCTTCTAGGCGGTGGCGGTGCGTATGAGAGCCATGGCGGAGTAGGGAGGGGAGGGGGTGGGTGGTGGTGGCCGAACGGAGGGAAGGGACGTGCCGGAGCGAGAAGAGGGCAGGCCGAGCAGAGCTGCTCTGGGCAAGCAAGGCCGCATATGAATCTGCGGTGCAAAAATATGCCCGGCAGCAGATAACATGTGCCTCGTGGCACGCGCCCTGCTGTGGCCCCCCGTTAATTGCCGCCCCCCCTAGTGCGCGCTGCCGCCCCCGCACCCGCCTGCACCCCCTGCACCGCCCACCGCTTGTGCTGAGGCGGGCGCCGCCACTGCCCCTGTGCACACCACCCACTCCCGTCGCCCACCGGGCGCCGGCGCCCCAGCGCGCTCCCACGCTCAATTCTCACACGTGGTGCGTGACGCGTGACCAAGAAGGCCCCCGCTGCGTGCGTTGCGTGGGGCGCTGCGGGCCGATCGATAGCGGCGTTGAACATTTGCACGGTGATGTTAAGCACCGCTAGTACCCGCGACGTCCGCAGCACACGCCCCTGCTGCCCATCGATCATCGATCATCCACCAATGACTCATTGGTCCTCAGCCTCAGGCCTCAAATTTCAAAGCTCCATCATGAATCACATTCACATCACAGCCCGCATCAATCGACGATCATCCATCATCCATCATCCATCGTCGCCCATCGACCTCCAAGCTATCGACCACCACCGACCCCCATGCACCACCTGCCTCTACGAACGTTGCACGTGAATCCGCCGTAGCAGGCTGGAGTGCACCAACGCCAACGTCAACACCAACGAACGCCCCATCCATATTCCATCCAGCTGGTGCCCATGCGCCCATGCGCCCATTCATGCTCGCGAGCCTCGCGCGTGCTTTCACGGCAGTCGCGGGCCGATTGGACCTGGAGCCTGGACCGAAACGAGGTGGGAACGTGGAATATGGAACGTGGGTGGGACTGCGGTGGAACCAGGCTCCGTCTCGTCTTCTTTCGTGGGCCAGCGCGCCGTGATAAGTGAAGCATGGTGCATGGTGTACAGTGCCAGCGCACCCGAGGAGATGTGCCGCTGCGTCTAAGTATGGAAGCCATTATATCCTCTCAGTTAGAACTCAGTCGAATCATGTATGCACTGTCACCAGCAGCACACCTTGCTAACAAGGCGGTATGGTATCAGAAAGCAAACCTGCAAACTGGCGGGCCGTAGAGGTTCATAATCAGGGCGCTCTCCTACGGTGGAAATGGAAACGGAAGCTCATCAACGTCCAGTCGCATTAACGTGAAGAAATGTAGAAGGAGAGCTTGGGAGTAGTAGTACTAGTTGTTATTGTTGTGTTGTTGTGTTGTTGTAGGTAAAAAAGAAAGATGGATGAGGAGGGTGAGATTAGATCCACTCGCCCTTTTCGAAATGCAGGTCAGCTGCGACGCACAAAGCGTGGAAGATGGAGTTGGGGTCTTGGTACAGCTGAGCGGGGGGAGCGAACTCGACAATACGACCTTGGTCCAGGACACAGACGCGGTCGTAATGAACAATGGTTTGGATACGATGTGCGACGGTCAAGGTGGTGATACCGTCAAAGCTAGTTTCGATCAAACTTTGGATCTTGCGGTCGGTTTCCTGGTCAATCGATGCTGTGGCTTCGTCCAAGATACAGATTCTCGTTCTGCGAATCATAGCACGAGCAATGGAGATGAGCGAGCGCTGGCCAGCAGATAAGTTACCGCCTTCTTCGGAAATGTCCATGTCGAGGCTGAGCTCGGAAAGCGACGTCCGATGCAGCGCGTCCCACAGTCGTGCATCGTCGTACTCCCCTAACGGATCGAGGTTGTACCGCAGCTGCCCGAGTAGATAACTGCATCCTGAGGGATCAGGTCAAACTGCTTCGCAAACGGTGCAGACCCATGGTGGAAATGTCCACTCCGTCAATCACGATCTTACCGCCTGCCAGCTCGAGTGTGCGGAGCAAGAGGGTGACCAGGGTCGATTTGCCCGCGCCCGTGCGGCCTACAAAGCCCACCTTCTCCCCGGACGAATGTGAAGGGTAAGGTCGTCAAGGACCTTGCGTGTTCCCGTCTTGTACTGCGCATCGACATGTTCAAAAGTGATTTCGCCTGTGCTAGGCCAGGTGGGAGCGAGGTGGTCGTCAACCTCGGGGAGATGGTACGGCTGTTCCTGCTCGACTTGGGTGGCATAGTGAACCACACGCTCTACGGCCGACATGTTGTTTTCCAATTCGGCCGAGTGACGGATGACCCAGCCAAACAAGCTCTGTGCGGTCATAATGTAGGACAGAGCCACGCCCGACTGACCGGGTCATGGAAAAGCGCATGCCAGACGATAAGAGCGCCACGGCAAAGACGAGAAGCGATCCTAAAAAGTCCAGACGGATGGAAAGCCAGCGCTGGCAGACTTGAGAGAGCCAGTACGCCCGGTTCTCACGGTCGATCCGTTTACAGTTTTCGGCGATAAACTGGTCGATTTGACCATAGGCACGGATAGTGTTCACCCCGTTGAGCGCCTCGGAAAAGTGCTCGTGCATGTTGGAGCGAAGAACGGCGTCGACGCGACGCACCTCCCGTGCTGTGGAACGATAATACAGCGCGATGAAGAGGTAGATGGATACCACGATCGCCACAGCAAGCAAAAAGTAAGGAGTCAGGACTGCAATCAGCACAATGAGCCCACCACTTGAACAATGGTGCCAATCAGCATTCGCGACATGTCCCCGATCAGATTATCGAGTGTATCCACATCTTTGGAGAAGCGGTGCGTGACGCGCCCTTGGGGCGTCGTATCGAAAAAGGAAAAGGGCGCATGGAGGATGCGGCTGAGCATTTTGTTGTGCAAAGTGGTAGCTGAACAGATGGAGAAACAGGAGAAAATGATGCCCATGCCGAGCAGGCCTAGGGACTGCGTCGCACCAAATACAGCATACAAGCCCATGTAGACCCCTGAGGGCACAGGCAACGAGTCGTTTTGCCACCACATGAGCCAAAGAGGCGATACGATGGTCGAGCCTTGAAAGATCACCACAGCAATCACAAAAGGCGGGAAGAGTAGCCACAGTGGTGCGGAACGGAGGTAACGTAGATAGACCCCTCGTCCTACCGACCCGCTGTATCGCTCTTCGGCTTGCATCAGCGCTTTTGGTGAGGTTTCCTTTGGCGCCTTCTGGGACTGGTCGTCTTGTTTTTCCGACACTTCAGTGGGGACTTTGCCATCCGTCTTCTCCACCTGAGGAACCGCGTCCAAGTCGGTTGCCTTCCCATCTTCCTCCTTGTCGTCTTCTGGTTCGCATTCTCCGAGAGTACAGAACCATATTCTTGTTCATCTACTTCCCGTTCCCTAGGCAGGTCAAGCACGCTGTTCTTGGCCGAACTCTCTGCTGTCGAGGAGGAGCCTTGTTCTTGGTGTACAGATGAAGTAGCTCCGCCACACGGCCGTTGCAATGAAGCAAGTGATCAAACGTGCCTTGTTCCACAATCCGGCCTTCATCCATGAGAACGATCCAGTCGCACGACGAAAGGACATACAGAGCGTGGGGACCAACACGCGCGTCTTGCCCGCCATGGCCGGTCCAGCAATCACATGGGAAAATATGTCGGCGCCGACGCGCGCATCCAACGCCGAGAGACAATCGTCCAACAGCACCGTCTCTGCACCGTTGTAGAGCGCACGGGCAATGTTGATGCGTTGTTTTTGTCCGCCCGAAAGGGACACCCCCTTTTCCCCCACGACAGTTTGGTCTCCTGCTTCCAGCACCTCCAGATCCGGCACAAGCGCACACGCTTTCACCACCTCGTTGTACCGCACTGGATCGTACGGAGAGCCAAAGAATGTTATCCTTGATGTGGCACTCTGAATCCAAGCCACTTGGTTGCACACGGCCAGATCCGTAGCCAACGTCACCTCTCCTCCCTCCTGGCGCATTTCCCCCCAAGGCCGAAAGGAGAGAACTTTTGCCGCTCCCTACGCCACCAATGACGGCGCACAAGCACCCCTTGGGCAAGGTTAGGTTGATGTTGCTAAGCGAGGCGACGAGTGGCTTTTTGGTGTCCACCCCCCGTTGGCATCTTTCTCCTCCTCTCCTTGTTTTTCGCCTTCTGCTTCTCCTTCTTTTCGGTTTCTTCCCTCCAACTTGGTCTTTGGCGCCGCAGCCGACTCCCACGTAAAGCATCCATCGACAATGGACACCCGTATGGGAATTGGGGTCGCGGCGGATTTCAGTGTGGAACACCTCTGCCTCAAAGAGCTTTCCGATCCGGTCAGCGGCATTTTTCGTCGACCACGCGTTCCATGCGACAGGGAGAAACTGGAGCGGGGTACGCAGTAGCTGAAAGTAGACCAGCGAAGAAAAGATGAGACCAGCCTGCAGCCCATGACCAACCAAAGCGTACGTGACAAAACTCAGTACAGAGGCCAAGGTTGGGGTGGCAAACGCGAGTGCCAAGTTGACCGCTCGGAGAAACATGCGTTTACGCTGGAACTTCATTTCCTCGTTCCGAAGGTGATGGATGTGTTGCGCATAAGGTTCTTCCCAGGCGAACTGTTTGATGACGCGAATGCCACCGACAAGCTCGTTGATGGCCTTGTTGCGTCGCTCGGTCCAGATCATACTGTTCTTACGCAACTTGAACAGCTGTTTGGTCAGCAGCGTCTGCACAGGACTCATAATGAAGATGAACGCGATCCCGGGCAGCGCACTGTACTCCAACTGCCAGCACAGGAGCGCAATGCAGATCAAGATTTGTACCAGGCTAGTCCAGGTCATGTGGAAAGAACTGGCCAGAAAAGTCAATGCGGGATGCATCGGCACTGATAAAGGTGACTAGCTTGCCCGTATTGAACCCCTGTCCGATCCGAGCGCGGGACGAGAGCTTCATACCGCGCTGAAAGACAGCTTGGATGATGGCAGCGCGGAGCAAAATGCCCGATCCAAAGCCACGTGCAAAGGCGTGGACGTTACAAAAGACAACGAACGCTTGGACGAGAAAGATGCCGAACGCCAAGCCAATCCACGCGCCAATGTCGGGCGCCAACTCACGCTGGTCCCTGTACTGGTACGAGTGTTGGACAAAATCAATCAGCGCGCATTTGCAACGGGCTCGTGATGCTGCCAATGATCAAGGAGCACGCGCATGTCAGTACAGCGTGGTCAAGAGGGGAAAAGGGGGAAGAGGGGGAAAGGGGCACTAAAATGGAATACGCACGTTCCCACATCAGCCAACAACTTAAGCAAGCCGCCAAACCAGAGATACCCAAACACCACGTCATTCATGGCCCACATGAACGGTGGAATAAGCGGGTCCTTGGATGCCTTTTTCGGATGACGGCGCAGGTACTCGGCACGTTGAGCTTGTCGCCGCTCAAGATTGGAGCAGCGGGTTCCGAGAACGACCGAGTGGCGCTGCTCGGGCAAGAGCCATAGATCGTCCTTTTCAATCGGGCGGGTGTAGCCTACACGAATCAGGGGATCGATCCAGGCGAACCAGAGTGAGAAAAGAGGCTGGCCGACTGTTCGGACTTGGCGTGGCTCTTGGATCGGTGTCATCCAGGAGAGAGGATGGGACGCGGAGTGGCACTCATAAAGGGCACACGGCGCCACCAAGGCCGGGGCGGCCAGGGCTCGAGCGTGGGCTGGAGTGGCACTTGTCCCAGCTCGGCTATGTGCTGTTGCTGGTCGGTGGGCACGTTGGATAGCTTGGCATCAGGATCGGTGTCGGTGCCGCAAGCGTCGCTGCCAGGCCTGTTCTGGGGGAAGGTGGGGCGGCGGGAGCGGAAGCGGGCGGGCAGGGAGGGCCACACCATGATGACGATGGGCACGAGTGCGTGAAACGGGGACTACCTGGCGAGCTAAGGTGGTAGTGGTGGTGCAACGCAGTCGATGGTGGAGGCGGGCAGCGTCGGGGTGGAATGTGTAAGGATGTGCAGGAGGATGGCTAGAGGGGACGCAGGGCCTGCCTATGCTGTTCGCTGGTCCTATGTTTTCCTGAGCAGGAGGGCATACTGCATCCTGAGCACACCGAGTGAGTACTCATACGGATGTGCTGATGCCCCCAGGGCAGCCAGGGGTGAGCTGCATGGATGGATGATCTATTCTGTGCCGCACTGCCTCATGCATGTGGCGGCAGCCATGCATATTGCACACCACCAATGCACGGCATGCGTGATGCAGTGGTACACTACTAGTCATCCACAACCTTGAGGCTGCAAAAGATGCGATGCACGATGGGCTTGCTCGCCGTGCTGTAGCTACGTAGTCATGGATACCCCTTGCAGCTTGAGCTTGCCCCCCCCCACTTTTGGCCGGCCGGCCGGAACAACGCAATGCTCGCGACCGACACCCGGCTGTCGCCTGCCCCCCGCGGGCCAGTGTGCGCCACACGGCGGCGGGCTGAGCCTGCTGAGCACGAATGCATGAGGCACAATGCATGATGGATCTGATCAGATCGCCCGGCGAGCGGAGGTGTGGATCAGATTAATCTAGCGTCTGTCCAAAGCTGCAGCAAGCATTAAGCAACCAAGCTTGCTATTACGTCGCTCTCAGATCTCAGTTCCAATTTCGACCATGCAATCTGATCTTGCGCCGGCAAGCCTCGAGCTTCGGGTGGCATGCAGCCATGCAGCCTCGGTTAGTAGCCTGATGCAGCGCGCTGCACGCACCACGAGCCCCTGGGCCCTGGGCCCTGCGAGGAGGAATATGGAATGCCCGTGCCTGTTTGGTGTCACATGTGCATGTCACATGTCATGCATGTCAGCATGTCAGAAGAACAAACACCTATTATCCCCGTCGCCACTTCCCATCCGCACGACAGGAGACGCCGAGCAATGGCGCAACTGGCACCGCGGCAGCGCAAGAGCCCATGCCGAACATCTCACCCAACCACAACACCATGTCAGATCCCAAAGCTTATTCGCATCCGTCATGCATGCATCAATTCATCATGTTTCATGCGTCGCTCGCAGCCATCATTCATCATGCATCATGCATCATGCATCATGCATCATGCATCATGCATCATTAGCATCACTAGCTAGTCACTCGTCACTACGAGCAGCTGAAGCTCACATGTCGCATGCACATGAGTACACTCAGTACGCGGTATTGAGTGCATGTCATGCATGCCACGCAAAATGCACTCCGATACGAGTACGAGTACGATTACATCGGGTGTTTATACTGCTAGCCTACTAGCAACTGTGGCATTCCACCGTCAAAAGCTTCAAGCGCCGGTGACTGGTGGCCGTGCGGTGAGGTTAACCCAGCCACTCCTTCCCTCGTGACGCGTGAGTACTCAGACTGAGTGCTGAGGATGTGATGCGACTGGAGACTGAGTATCGAAGCGAGACGTGGGAATCGTTAATCACGGCGCCATCTCCGATCCGGGTGTGAGGCACTTCATCATCATCCGTCGCTACCTGCATCGTTGACCACCTTGATTGTGGCTTTCGCCTTGGCCCCACCATCAAAGCAAGAATAAGGACACGTCTTTTTTCTTCGGTACATATCCTTTCACTCTACAGCGTGGCTTCATCAATTACAGTGTGGCCCTTTAGCTTTCTTCTCTGCCCACCACCCTCTCCTCGGCTGCTCATGCCACCCCAACTCACCGTCCAACCATTCCGACTCGGCCAACATCGCCTCCCCCGCCCCGCCCGCACTCCTGGCTTGCGCGCCGACTTTGTCCCGCGCAAGGAGTACAAAGTGTTTCTCTCGCCCAGGGCACCACACCTTCACCCTGCCTGTCGCAAGCCAGTGTGACAGCGGATGTACATGTTGCTGGTGAGGGTAGCGCTGATGACGACAAGAGTGCGCTGGATGCCCCCCAGACCACCATCTCTCTCTCGTGGGACGCGGACAAGAAGCAAGTGTTTGCGCTGTGGACCAAGACCGAACGTCTGGTCAAAACCAGCCGCACGGGATTGTCAATGAGGACCGCGCCACGCGCCAGAACACTTGGAAACTCGACGTTCAAGATCACACCGACACCCAGCGGTCCTTGTGGGCCGCATTTACCCATGTACGTTTACACATTCCTAGGGATACAGGATACGTCCCCTACCTGAGGAAATGTACTTACCATTATGACTGAATGGCGGCTGCATTTTAGTCTGGATCCGGCACAAGGATTCGGATCGTCCCCGATCCTTGTGCACCAGCCCGAGCTGCTGCCGTTGCTTGTGGAGACTGGCTTGGGCTTTGTCAGTCCGACCGACAAGGATGTTGTGCTGCTGGACAGTCTACGTTCTGGCAGCGCTGGGGTGCCCAAGGAATGGAACTGGTGCAATCCACAGTACCTACCACGGGTCTGTTCCCTACACGCAATCCTTTACTCAAAGTGTTTCGCGCGCCCGTCTTACGGACCCATCCGTTGCGCCCGCCAAGCCCCCGCCCCCGCTCAGTCCTCTACTCGCGCTTTATCTTTTCCGTCGGCCAGCACCTGGAACTGATCCACATTGACGGGTCCACCCCCCACTTTGCCGCTACAAGTCGTGGCAGACTCGGAACGGGTGAACCATGGGTGGCGGGAGCGTGGGCCCGACGAGCACCACCGTCAGCATACATTGCGGACAAACTTGCGGATCCGCATGCGATGGGTGTGCTAGTTGCGTGGGATGGCGAGTTGGCAGGGTACGGGAAATGGTGTGGTCCAAAGAAGATGGTATGGCACCCTTTGTGGGCAAACCTGGCAACTGGGACCAAGCCACCCACTTGCTCATTGGCGAAAAAGTTCCGTGGAACATCGGTTTACCGCCTGCATGGTCCTCCCTCCCTCACTGCTTGTTTCCTGCGTGATTCCGAGAACGACAAGGTATGGGCGAGCCACGGTACGACCTGTCCATCATCCCTCTCCTCGCACTTTCTCCCTCAACTTTCGCCGGGAAATTGAGCTGCCGCACAAACGCGCCGTCTTCTTTGTCCTTCATCGTGACGGTTTTTCTCACGCGATCCTTGCTAGAGTAAGGGACCGGGCAGTGCAGCATGCCAACCAGCCCACACGCCCCTTTCACATTGCATCGGCTGTCGGCTCGGGGATCCGACCAGGGCGTCCTCGTGCACTGAAAAAAGCAAGTCCATCGAGATGGAATGTATTCCTCTTCCATGCTTCTTCTCAATTGATTCATTGGATCTTCCAAAAGTACTGAGCACCCAAGCTGGCAGATATTGAGACTAGGCTAGACAAGAATATATGCAGCGTATGTGCAGAACATTGAAGGTATCGACTGACCCAACAACAAAGGCCTTTTCTCGGAAAAGGTTTTCTGTGAACATCTGTGTAAAAGCGTATATCCGGCTGATGCCAATCAATCCATTAATTAGCACTTACTATTGCTACCGAATTCACTCATCTATCTCTGTACAGCAGGTCGCCAAAGTAATTAATTCCACATGCATGTGCAGGTACATTGTAGTCCACATGGAAAAACGTAGGACATTATTTTCCCAAAAAGACCGGCTTGCGACGTTCTTTGAACGCATCCAGGGCCTCGCGTCGATCGGACGTGTCAAGAAGAGGACGGTAGCAGGTCCATTCGAGATCCAACCCACTTTGCAAGTCCTTGCCCAGCCCCGAACTGATCGCCATCTTGGCTGCCCGCAGCGCAAGAGGTGCAGCCGAGATCATTTGTTCGGCCAATGTACCGCACAGGTCTAAGCACGATCCTGACTCGCCTCGGGCAACATGGTCATCAGTCCAGTTCAAGCGCTTGTTTGGCGGTCAGTTGGCGGCCTGTGTAGATGAGCTCCTTGGCACGTTGCTAGAATATGTCACACGAAACAAAGAACGACAGGGAATTGTTGGTTAGCGCAGGCTCGCACATCTCTATTCGGCGCGTGCGTTCCAACCAAAAACCAACCAATACGAGCGCAAGTCATACTGCCCGCACCTGTTCCAGATCATCAACGTACCATACCAATGACCCTTGGTGCCCGTTGCGTGCCTCCTGCTCCCGGGATGATGCCCAGTTTGACTTCCGGGAAGCCGATGGCAGTAACGTGGGAGGCAGCCACGCGAAAGTCACATGCCAAAGCCACTCCAGTCCTCCGCCCAAGGCCGCACCATCGATAGCGGCCAAAGTGGGGATCGGAAGGGATTCCATGCGCTGCAACATGTGTCGCAGCCCAGCGAGGAAGACAGCGACCTCTTCGTCACTCATCCCCGCCCGCTCCTTGAGGTCTGCCCGGCACAAAATGCCACCCCAGTAGAGCGGAGGATCAGGACCCGCGGAAGGGCGCGCCACGTGCGGATGGGGGCGAGTCCAGCTGGTCTTGCAGAATGTCGAGGCAGTGGAGCAGCTCGGCAAGCAGTTGGCGCGAGATGGCGTTGCGTGCCTGCGGGCGGTTGATGAGATGGTACACGCCCTGTCGTTCAGGCGCCTGGTCGGCCTCAAGATACACAAGGGAACTCATCGTGTGTGACAGGTGAGCCGAACTGGAAGGTGGAGGCGGCAAGAGAGAGTAGAATAGTAGAATAGGGAAGATGTTGTGGACCAGCGGATGTGTATAAGGTGAAGAACTAGGGACGAACATGTGCAATCTGATGCAAGAGGATGCAAGGGAATGGAATGGTGGAGCAGGCGGGCCACAGGCCAATCATTATTCAAGCCTCACGCCCACTGCCAGTGTTCTCCTGTAGAGCAGCTGAGGAAAAAGCGTGAATGAGAGGTTTGCTTCTGACCCTCTTAACAGAAGCTTCTATTACTGGGATGTGCATGCGCAGGAAATTAAGTTACTTAGCTTAATTCTCTGCCCCACGCCACACAACGTCGTGGGCCTGTGATCGGGGTCCATATGTGATCGTTGCCCCGAGCTATATTCGAATTGGAGCGTTTGCCGGCTAGGGCGCTAGGGCCTCTTCGGCAGATTCACTGAAAATGAGACTCATGCATGGCCGTGTTTTGACACGATGCTTCATAGGAAGCTTATGAAGCAGGCACTAGCCACTAGCTAGAGCCACTCTAGCTTGGGCCGTCCGATACGTGTGGCATATGACAGAGTGTGTTATTTGGTTTACGGGAAGAACAAGTAGGTAAAAGACGAGAAGGAACAAACCTATTTTTGTCTGTGCAGCTGATGGCTGATGGCCCTGATGACTGATTCACTTTGTTTGATCATGTCGATGATGTCGATGAGGGGACATGTCGCAAGCCTCATTGTGCACACTGTGCACAGCATGCATATGCATGTTTCGCGGTCCATACGCGGGTCGGTGATCTCGATCATAGGAAAAGGGACACGCTCTCATGTGCATCGTGCATCGTCGGAGAAGAGAGAGGTGGAAAGCCACACAGGCCGCAGCGCATGAAACTGAGAGATGGCATCTACGGGACAGAGGAGAAACGGCAATCTCCACGAACGATCACCACGACAAGTTCTTGGCGCCCTGCGGGAGATGGTCACTGGTACTGATGCTCGCTTGGTTCAACGTTCAACTCACCCGTTCGCGTGATTAATGATTGGAAATGCTTGCTTGTGAAGGGCAGCTTCGCAGCTTCGGGAGAGGGCTTGGCAGAGTATACGTCGCTGGTCGCGCTCGGGAGAAAGCCAAGACTACATCAGCCGCAATAGAGTGTGGCGTTGTGATTTTGCTGAGCGCTGAGCCGCTGAGGCTGAGGGTAGAAGGCGCAATCCAAACACAGGCTCAGCTCTTCCCCTTGTTCAGTCCGAGTGCAAGACAAATTAGACAGTGACATTTAAAAGCTGCTGTTTCCGTCGGTGTATACAGAGCCCGTACGGATGAGGCTCAGCGGCTCAGCGCTGATCAATGCTTCTTGTCCTTTTTTTATCAGATCAGATCTAAGATCTAAGACCTCAGATCGCAATAGGAATGCGTTGGCCCGACCCCTATCATTCACCAGATTCACCGCTCATTTAATCACGGTGGAATCTCCTGCCCCCTCCTTGTGTTGGGCGCTGGCCGTGCTAGGGGTGCGATCGATGATCGATGATCATTGAATGGGCCATCATCGACCATCGATCATGCACATGGACCAGCGCATGGGCACCACTTCATGGAACAGCTGAAGCACAAGCCTGCTTGCGAGGAGGGGTGAGTATACTCAACTGAGTAACGAGGCCTTAGGCCTTAGGAACGATGCCGATGATGAAGGACGAAGGATGTCGATGGATGAATGGTGCGCGTGGCTGCCCCGCGGCCGAACAGGGGCGAGGGTTACGGGTTACGGGCTAGGTCTGAGATCTGAGGCGCTGGGGTGGGGGCGTGCGGGCGGTAGAGCAACGCAGAAGCAGAGCGGCAGCGGAAAAATCTGGACTCTGAATATTCCGGGGGGCGTATAGCTGCCATAGTAGCCCCGTGGGTGCCTGTGGGGTGCATCACTGTCTTGGATCTTGCCTTTGCTCCACCACGCCTTGAGCCTTCCAGCGTCAAGCGTCAAGCTTCCAGCCGGCCTGACGCGCCTGACGCCCGATGACGCCATGGCGCCTGACACAGCCAGGGCGGCGAACGTGTGGCGCGAGCAGGAACGCTTGGCATGGCCTTGCCTTGCGGCGTCCATCTCTCAGATCTCCGACCGTCGGACGGCGCAGACGCCTTGGATCCATATGCTCGGCGGGAGCGCTGAGACTCAGCACTCACTAGTCCACACTGCATACCCCCTCTTCAAAACTCAAATCCATTCAAGCTTCACGCCAAGGAGGCTTCAGGCTCAACAGTGCCCTGAACTTGCATACCGTCGCCCAATATACTGCCCGTATTGAGTTCCTAGCACCTTTCTAACTCGCCTCTTGCGCCTATTCTCCCGCTACCAACTTCCTCCCCCACCTTTCGCTCTTCCCTTTTGCTTCGCCCACACCGTTACCCTCACCCTCGCTGTTGGCGCCTGCTCAACACTCTTGGCCCCACAGTTTATTACTATCCAGGCCACCCGGTCACACCTGTCCTCTTTCGCAACTCCGGCTGATTGCTCGCGTTTGTTGCTCTTGCTTTCCAAGCACCCACCTACGTCTTCTCCTTTCTCGTCTACCTTATTGCTCTGCAACTGCAGCTGTTTTCGTCTGCGTACGTATGCCAACCTGTTGTTGGTTGCGGCAATTCACTCTGGTCTTTTTGGGCCGAGGCCTTGTTCGCATCCCTCTTCTGTTTGCTGTGCCACTTGATTAATTAACGCGTCAGATTTTTTTTTCCAGTTCCATGTTGCTCGCGGAGCCCGAACCCGACCAGCTTGGCGGCTCAGTCGCCTTTGCCAAGGATACCGACCTCATTCACGCCCGCGGCCTGGCCAGCTCGCTCTCGGATCTTACCTTGACCAAAGCACCTGAGGACAAACTCATTGTCCACTCGGTCTCGTTTGACAATACCCCATTCGCTCCGTCCACGTTGATCGAGGCATTTGCTGTCGTCTTGGCTCAGTACGTGGAAGTGAACAAGGATAAAGATGCTCATGTGCTCCTCGGCCAGATCGACGAGGATGGCAACATATGCCTCGCCTCGTTTTTGGCCCCTGCCGCGATCGCTGCGCCCCAAGAGCTCAATTCGTCTCTGCTTTTCCAGTCGATCGATCGTGCGACTGCAGAGAGCTTCACTCCCACAGCTGCCATCAGCCTTTCGGAACGGGCAGAACCGTTGCCATGGGCGGTACCGACGCTGGGCATTTGCGATGAAAAAGTAGTCCTTTCGGCCCAGGGCATGTTGATGGATAGCTCGGTCGTGCAGCTCATGTTGCGTCAGATCCTTGCGGTAGCCCAGGAACAAACCCTTACGCTACAAGATCCTTCCCTTATGTCTCTATCATCCTCTTCGTGGGCCGAAGGTCACACCCCGCACGATGACCCCCTGCATTGGTTTGCCCACTGGACCAATGTGCACCCCGAATGGGAAGCCATCGTCGTTGCGAGCTCGGAAGATGGGATGATCAACCAAGCCAAGGTAGAGTCTTGGACCTACGGGGAGCTCAATGCCAAAGCCGACGAATTGGCCGCGCTCATTGACGCTCTAGCTCAAGGTGATGGGCCGGTGGGACTGTGCATGCCCCGCACTCTGATCTCCACTGCTGCCCTCGTAGCCATCTTCAAGACGGGTCGCGCCTATCTGCCTATCGACGAGCAGCTTCCTGGAGAACGCAAGCGGCACTTGGCCCTCGACAGCGGCTGCGCCCTCAGCATTTCAGAAGATAATGTCTTGGGTGTCGACGTTCCCTGTCCCGTCCTTGACGTTTCTCACCCTTTCCCGCTTGTCCCTGAGGCGGCGCTTTCACCACAGCGGCCAACGCCCTCGCCCGAATCGGGCGCCTATTACTGTACACCTCGGGATCAACAGGCAAGCCCAGGGGGTGCTGGTTGGCAGGCGCCACCTAGGTACCTTCATTGAAGCGTATGCTCAAGTACTTGGGCGTGAGTGTCCTGCCACTCTTTCCCTGGGTGGAAAAGGGCGGTACCTGGGCCTGGCCAGCCGGGCATTTGATGTGCATCTGTCCCAAACCTTTAGGCATGGCGTTTTGGCTTGGCACTCGTCACGGGCTACCGCCCACTTTGCTTGGCGACCTTAAGCTACCGCTCAGGTTCTCCGCATCTCTCATCTGAGCTGCGTCCCATCGCTCCTAGATCAGGCCGGGGTCGACCCGCAGAGATCTCTTCGCTCGTGTTTATTGGCGTGGAGGGAAAAGTTGCAACGGGTACGGGATACCTTGACCGCTCTTCCTGTGCTCAATGCGTACGGACCCACAAAACTACCATCATGTGCTCTTTCCGCCCGAGTCCACCCGTTCACCCACACGCCGCGACATTGGCCCCGTTCTGCCTGGCAACACGGCCCGTGGCTGAATTGATGATCCGTTGGTTCAGCATGCTACGAGGCGCATAGGCGCTGTGCATCGTGGGCGACTTGGTCGCTCAAGGTTACCTCAACCGTGATCCTTCCTTGCCCTCAGGCTTCCTCACCTTACCTGACGGTCAGCGATTGTACCGCACAGGGGACGCTGCGCGTATGATGCCGGACGGCCGTCTGCACACCCGGCCGACGGGACGAGCAGGCCAAGATCCAGACAACGGTTGGAACCGGTGAGGTATCCCAATGCGCCCTGGATGGCGTCGAAGGTAAAGCCAATGCCACCACCTTGATCGTCAAGCACGAGCGTCTGGCCACCCCTTTGCTCTTCACCCTGCTGGCTGATCAGGCGTCGATGGCCACGCCAGATCTTCCCGTTTTGTTGGGAGCACAGACAGAGCTGGGGCATTGGCGCTTCATGCGAAACGGTACTGCCAGGAGCATTTGCCGAGTTATATGGTCCCTGATTTGGTTCTGCCCGTATCGCATCTCACCTTACTCGCGATTTCGGGCAAGACGGACGTTCGTAGGCTGTCGGCATGGGTCAAAGAGCTGCCGCTGGAGCAACTTTTCGCCCTCGACGCCGAACCTACCTCGCGCGAGTTGAACGAAAGCGAGCGCGAGGTAGCGGATATTGCTTTGGCTCTTTTGCCCTCCCCTTTCCCTGTCACACCCGAGACATCCATCTTTGAGTTGGGCTTTGACAGCCTGACACTCATCCGGCTTGCTCGGGCGCTCCGGGATGCAGGACGGCCGGTACCTATGACGTACCTCCGCACCCACCCATGCATCTACCAGATCGCTGAGAATCACTCTGTTGACATGGACAACGAGCCAGGCCAACGGGTTCTCCAGGCGTTTTCAACAGTTTGCATCTCCCTGCCGCTCAAACCATCTTGGGCGATCGTTTGGAAACTGTTCTTCCCAGTCTTCCCCTTCAAGAAGGGATGGTTCTCTGTCCCTCATATCCTCCGAACAGGCAGAGCAAGATGTTTACCTAGGCTCCTTTGCCGTTCGCTTCCCTTCTGTCGCACTCGACGTACAGCGGGTCCGTGCTGCCGCCACGGCGTTGGCGCAGAGACATGCCATCCTCCGCACCTCCTTTGCCCACGTTGATGACACCACAATTGCCCAGCTGGTGGCCACCGAAGTTGACTCTCAGGTGCATGTGGTAGGGGCACCCAGAACATGCAACCTTCCGCCCTCTTGGCCTCAATTGCCACGGTGCCACCCTGGCGCTTCGTATTAGAGGACGACACGATCACGGTTCATCTCCACCACGCGCTGTACGATGCGCATTCGCTTCCGCTGCTATTGGACGACTTGGCTGCTCTTTTGGCCGATCAGCCCTTGGACCGTGCCCCACCTGGTTTGGTCGACCTGCTCGTGCACATTTCCTCTGTTGACCAAACGGACGCACAGGCGTTTTGGCAAACCTCCCTGGGTGGGATAGATTTGTCGGCGTCCCCATGGGAGGAGCAGAAACGTTGCCCCAGTTGGAGCGGGTTCAGGCTCAAGTGCCGCTGCGCCCCTTGTCAAGCGGCAGCTCGGGCGCAAGTGACGGTCCCTTCGCTTGTGACGGCTGCTGTGGCAGCGGCCTTTGCTACCGCACTGGGAACTGCCAATGTAGTGTTGGGTCAAGTCCTTTGGGGTCGCACTCTCGACCTCCCGGAGCAGAAAAGATTGTCGCACCTTGTTTGACCACTGTACCCCTCTCCCTTCCGCGCATCGTATCAGATACCTTCCTTGGTCTTGTGCAATCGGCTCATGGGAAAGCTCGGCACAGCTCGCGTACCAGCACACCCCGCTTCGGTCCATTCGCCGATGGCTCGCCGCCGAGCGCAGCTCGCTACCAGATGTCCTGGTCAGCTACCTTCAGCCGGTGGCAGACAAGACTGCCCGCGCGTGGGTGGTGGATACAATTGAGGAAGAAACTGATGCGCCTGCTGCGGTCGAGGCGGTGGCCGAGGGGGAAGTTTTGCGTTTGTCGGCTGTGGTCAAGCATGCGCTACCAATCGGGTCATTGGGGATGTGTGGTGGAACGAATGGAACTTTTGCTGGGCCAGTTTGCCGCTGGTGAGACCATCTCGTTGGGTCTACCTCCGTGCCTAGTACGCACAGAAGCAATTGAGACTGCCGGCGTTGGGAGGTGCGAACCAGCGCAACGGGACATGACCCCGACCGAGCTGGTGATTCGGGACATGGTTGTGGCCTTGACGCAAGTTGATCCAAGCCTCATTACGCTCACCACTCCGTTTTTGCGAGTGGGGATTGATTCGATTGTCGCTCTACGCTTTGCCGCCAACTGCGCAAGCAACATGGCCTTGCTGTCAGTGCCCATGACGTCCTCTCTACGGCTAATGTGGCTGGCCTGGCCCAGCACTTGGCCGAGAAGCAACCACCCAAAGAGATCCAACCGGTCGGGTGCTGGTCCCTGCCTCCTATCCGTGCACCCCACTTCAAGCGGGTATGTTGAACGGAACCTTGGCGTCTCCCAATCACGACCTTTATGTTCACCACCACATTGTGCGCCTTCGCCCGAGGTGAAGGTAGACCAGCTGGGTCGCGCTGTGGACCAACTGGTGGCTGCTCGGGACATTCACGCACGGGTTTCTCGCTCAGCACTACTTGGCAGGCGCACGTCTTTCCAACCGGTCCCCAATTGGAACGGGTTGTGGGCACGCTCTCCCATGTTCCTCACAGCCTCTCCTTTGAGGCACCGGCGCAGTTGGCAACCCCCCGTGGAGAGCGAGGGTGATGGAGGACGAGGAGGAAGGGGATCTTATTTGGTCTTGTCCATGCATCTGCCTTGTATGACGGTGTATCCCTTCCAGCTCTCTTTGGCGATTTGCGTCTCTTGTATCTAAGGGAATCGATCCCCGCTCGGACGGCCTTCTCTGTTGTGGCGACCTATCTTCACGAGCAAACGGAGAGTGCTGTCAGTCACTGGACGCAGACGCTCCATGGTTGCTCCTCTGCCTCTGTCGTGGCGGCGGGAGAGACTGGGTACACAGTAACCGAGCGTCGCCTGACGATGCCTCTGAGTGAGATTCAAGGCCATGTGAAGGTACGTCTGTTCTCCTTCTTACCTTCTTAAGCATTTCATCAACGTACTAACCCAAATTGCTTCCAGAACCAGCAAGTGTCCCTTCAAGCTGTTACTCAGCTAGCCTGGGCCAAAGTGCTGGCCAAGGTCCTAGGCAGACGGGACGTCTGTTTTGGCCAAGTTGTTGCTGGACGCTTTTTCTCCGTACCCGGGTGCAAGTAGAGGACGTCTCTGGTCCCTTGATCAACACGGTTCCCGTTCGTATCGCACTGGAGACTGTACAGTCCAACCTAGAGTGCCTGCAGCAAGTTCAGCAGCATCTCCGTCAAGCGCAAGCGTATGATCATGCGCCCTTGAGTGCCATATTGGCTTGGTGGCGGGCACAGACTGGCTTTGCCAATTTGTTTGACACGTTGCTTGTCTTCCACAACGCGACGGAAGCGCGTCCCAACGCCAATGACGACGTGTGGACCCGTGCGCCTCATCCTACCACCGAAACAGCCGAAGCGGCATCAGAGTATCCCATCAACGTATCGGTCGTGCTCGATGCTGATGGATGCGCATCCGGCTTGGTGCACCACAAGGGTGCATGACGGAAGCGGCGGATGACCTCGCAAAGACGATTGAAGACCTTCTTTCTCATCCCCACCGTCCTGCTGGCGCGTTCCCAGAGGGACTAGCCCACCTGCCTCTGCATCCTGCTGAGCGGAGGTTACAACGACCTTGGTCCTGGCCGCCAGGCCTTGACCGACACCGAGAGGGCAATCGTGACCAGTGCCCTGTCGGCCAAGCTGCAAGTATCGCAGGACACAGTTTGCTCTTGCACCAATCTCTTTCTCCTAGGCCTCGACTCATTGTTGGCCATTGCAGTTGCATTCCAAGCTCGTGCCCACGGCCTATTGATCACACCCCACGATCTACTCGCACGCACGGTGGCGCGTATGACTCGGACGGTCCAGGCCCCAGTACAGGGGGAACAGTATTGGTGGAGGACGTTCAGCAGGGTGCAGCACTGGACGTGCTTGGCCTAGACGCCGAGTTGGTCGAGGCCGTGGTGCCCACGTTGCCTCGTCAAGCTCTGACGCTGGACGAGTTTGTGCTTCGGCAGCGCCGGTTTATGGAAGCTACCTTTGTATGGGACAGCGGGGTTGAGTTGGACCCCGATCTGGTGGAGCAAGCGTGGAGGACAGTGCGGGACCGGCATCAAGTGTTGCGGAGCACGTTTGTGCGCACCCCGATGGCAAGTTGGTTCAGGTGGTGTTGGCGCCTGGTGTGTGGCATCGAGCAGTGGAGAGAGTGGTGGTACCTTCAGATCGGGATCGTGCTGAAGCTGCATTTGATCAGATGCTCCACCTCAACGCTACTCCCACTGACTTTTTCTCTTCCCCCGACGGCTCACGCACCTCTCCAGCCCCAAGGCGACCTGATCCTGTTCACTGCCCACCACGCGCAGTACGACCCTCCAACGATCCGCATGCTAGCTCGGGAACTCAGTGCGATCTTGGGCGGTACGAACTGCCTTGCGCTTCCGCCGCCGGCACGGTGGACCGACTTTGTGGACTATGCTTTGCGATCGATCGATCCCAATGCCGTGTCTTCCTATTTGACTCTGCTGGCAGGGGCAGAAGACACGCTGGTCTGCCGTTCTTCTCCAGGCCAAGCAGATGGCCAAGTACTTGTGCGTGGTGTGCTGTCGGAGGATGTGAGCGGGTTGGAGCGGGTCAGTCGGGCGTACGGAGTAGGACTCGCACATCTAATTACCTTTGTGGTAGGAAAAGTGCTCGCTGCGCATACCCACACTACCCATCCGACACTGCGGTTCCTAGCCTCAGGACGGGCGTGTGGGTTTGAGGGGCTAGATGGCCTAGCTGGGTTCACCACCATTGCTCACCCGCCTCTCGTTTGGTGTGGAGAAGGAGGAAGAAGGACTTGACACGATCCAACGCGCACTCGTTGCCCATGCCCAGCTGGGACAGGCACAGGTCACCTCCCCAGCACAAACGGACGTCACGCTCAACCTACTTCTTCCGCATGGCGCTGGGCCCGAACGACAGGCAGATGAGCTGCTTCGCCCCTATGCGCTCGGACGCGACACTGGATTCTACACTACGCAGCCGCCCATGCCTGGTCGAACGGCGATCGACTGGCCGGAGGATGCCGCACCACCGGTTCAGCCTTCAGTCACGATCGATGTCGCCCTTCGACACAGCGTGCTGTCGGTAGGCATTGTGTGCAGCGACCCCACCATGGACCAGACCGAGCTGCAGGGCTTGGTGGACGCGTTGGCAGACGAACTGGGCGATGGGAGGGTGTGGCGGAGGAGTAGACCACGAGAGCTGGTGTGATGGACACTCGGCTGCTGGGTCGGGACATGCATTAGAGTAGCGTATTCGTTCTTCCGTATACCACCAGTAACTCCTCTTGTTCGGCCTGGAAACAATACATGCAGGGCTTCAAGCTTCAGGTAACTAGTAATTGGCCTAAGTCGTTCAGAGACGCAGCATGCCCTCATATATGCAGCTCATGGGCAGCACGCAGTTGACTCGGCGCTCTCCAACCACCCTGTGTAGGCACTGACAGCTGCCAGCCGCGTGTACCACTGAGTGCCACATCAGCTTGTTCACGTACTGGCTTACTACTTCCAGCACCCATATCCTCCACCGTATATACGCGACGCTGGCCCACGACCCTATGACCTTGCACTGCTTTGTCCGACCGCAATGGACGACAAGTCCAACTCCCGCTCTGTAGCTGCGCGGATACCAAAACGAGCTCTTGGATGCTCGATGCCTTCCATGAAAAGTAGCCACAGGAACGATTGTGAGGTAGTAGAAGGAACGATGATCGATGAGGCCGCAGGACGAACCGCAGCGCTGATACGAAAGGTGAGTGAGTAGCGAGTAGTGAGTGAGTGAGTCCGAGTAATGAGTAGTGAGTAATGAGAGTACAGTATGTAGATTTTCAATCCCGGCCAGGGGACGTGCAGGAGTACAATTCAACCTGAATCATCATGCAGGCATCAGACAGATACAGGTAAAGAGTTCAACAGACAGGGACATCAGAGTTGGAAGCGATAGTAGGGCAGTAGTAGTAAGTAGTAGGTTAGGGTCTGGTAGCGAACGGTCAGCTCAAGGAGAGAAAGGGGCAACGCGACAGTAGGTTGGTAAAATGGGTGAAAAGCCAGTGGAAACAAGGCGAGAAAAGAGGGGGTGGGTGTTGGGACCCAGCTGGGTGCTGGGTGCTGCGTGTTGGGTGGTTTTGGGGGTTGGGGTTGGAAAGAGCTTGTTGGCCTACAGCGACTTCTTATCCGCATACCACATCATCTCATGATGATCGCGACAAGGTGACAGCAACCAGTACTTTGACGCCCAGAAAGCCAATGGCAGCGGGCAGCGCCAGGTCCTTCGGGACCAGTCCAAACAGCAGTTCGTCCTCAGTGGGAGCGAGGTTGCGGGATCGTTTGCGGCGTGGGCGGTCGTCAGAGGCTACAGACCTAACAGAGAGGTCGGTGAGGAGGACGTAGGAACGACAAGAGCATGGTGCTGGTGGTAGGCGCTGTGCCCCCCGCGTGTGGGTTTGGGGTTGGGGTTGGGACTGGAGTTGGGGCTGAAGTTGGAGTTGGAGTTGAGTTTGGGGTTCCAAACACTCGTCGGACGTGCCTCCGACCTTGGAGTTGCTGTCGTGGGTCGTTGAGCCGGCGTCCTTGGCTGCTTGCTTGGCCGCAACGGACGAAACACTGTCATGCGGGGAAGCATCCCATGCCAAGTCTCCCGGACGCCCGCCTGCTTCCGGATGGAGAGATGCATCCGAAAGCTCGGGGTCAACGACAAGTCCTGCGAACCAATCGAATCGACGTCAGCCGATGTGGTCCCATCGACCCCGTATAGGAGGCCAAACCAAGCTGTTCCAAAACTGATTCCACATCGGTCCTCCATTGCCATTGCCATCGGACGCGCTCTCGTCGCCATGGCGTGATCTGCTCCAGGGTCCTCCACGTCAGCGCAGCACATCCACCACGCCCACCAGCCGAGCCCCATGGTCCAAGACAGGCAAGTTGAGGTAATGGCCGTCGTGCATCTTGCGCAGCGCCATCTGGATGCTCATTCGGGCGGCGCCGTGTCAGGGTGAGGAGTCATGACCCGCCCACGCTGCACGTGCGCGGGTCCAGACCTGCTGCAAGCACCCGCAACACAACGTCTTTCGAGGTAAATATGCCTGCGATCCGGGCCGTACTGGCGTCAGGGCCACGCTCCATCACACACACTGCAGAGTAGTGCGGTGCTGTTTCATCATACGCGCCGCTTCAAGTACCGAGGTGCGAACGCCGACGGTGCAGGGCTCAGTGCCTTGGCCCAAACAACTGCCCAGGTCCGGCAGGCCATCTTGTCTCGCAGCGCCTGGATGTACGCCATCATTGACGTCTGAGGTCCGACGGCGGCGGTACCCCATTCGGTCTGGACGCCTTCGATGGCATGGTACAACGTTTGACTACTGGAATCGGCGCGCTCCAGTTTCTCCAGCGCCTGGTAAAACACCTTGGCAATGTCCAGCAGACCCACAATGTCCCCCTCGTCGTTGCACACGGGCAGGTGACGGAAGCCGCGGGAGACCATGGTGTTGAGCGCCTCGGTGGCGGACATGGTATCGCGCGTGACCAGCGGCGTGGGCGTCATAATCTCGCGCACAGGCGTGGAGCGCGTGTCGATGGTCTGGGCGACGGCCTGGGGGGGAGGGGGAGGGACAGCACCGAGTGGTCGGTCAGCACTGCGTTCAGCACCACTACAACACACCGCAAGAGAGGGAGGGCAGACGAACGTACGCGGAACGCAAGGTCCTTGGCGGTAAATATGCCGACCAGACGTGGTACTCGTCTACGACCAGCACACAGTCCGCGCGCTTGGCCGCGCACAGCTGGCTGGCGTCGGCGACGGTGATGTAGGCGGGGACGGTGAGCGCGGCCGAGGGCTGCAGGGCGGCGACGGTGCCGGGCTGGGCGGGGGAGGGGGGGGCGGGGGCGGGGAGAAGGGGCGCCGGGACGGGGCGCTTGCGCTGCAGCTCGAGCTGGGCGCGTGTGCGGATGGCCTGGAGCAGCGCAGAGACAGGGGCTAGGGGTGAGCGCAGGCGCGGCGGGGCGGAGGAGCACGCACCTCGTCCCTCTTGCTGGCGCGGTGGCGGGAGCGGTGGGGCGGGGGCATGGCGGGGGGGGAGTGGCCAGCGCAGCCGAGGCGCTGGGATGGGCGGGGGTATATATACGCGCGGCGTGCTGCGGTGTGGGTGTGCGTGTGCGGGGCGGGGCGGGGCGGTGTGTTGCGCAGTGGCCGACACACGCGCTGCGTCACGTGCGCCGCCTGTCCCTCGCCGCGCCGCTCCACCTGCCTCGGCGCCATGCGATCGATGCCCAGGGCGGTGGGGCTGGAACGAGGGCGCGGCCGGGGCTATGGGGACGCCCGGCGCACGAGCCAGTGCCAACACACGCCCGCGAGCGTGCGGGATGCTCGTGCTCTGCCCTGGGCGGCTGGCCATCGCCCAATGTTCCGTGCGCCCAAGCGCCGGCGCGCACCATGCTCCGTGTGGGCCGTAGCTGCGGCCAGAGGAGCGGGGGGAGGGCTTGCTGGCAGCTACAGGCACCTACGACAGCGTGGTGCCGGGCGTGGCAGAGGAGACGAGCTGTCTGCTTGGGTGGTGGGATGCACGCTCAGCCGGGGGCAGGCAGCCTGCGCCTGGGCGCGGAGGTCCGCGTGGGCCAAGCCAGAGCAGCGGCGAGGCGCGCACGGGGGCAGTGTGCGGCGCTGTCCCCTGAACGTTCACCTTGAACGGCGCGTCGTCCTGCAACTTTCAGACACCCGAGCCCCCACGCGCCACTCAGTACACCGCACACCGCCCGCTGCCCAGCCGCCAGCTGCACTCCTTCCCCCGCTGCCCTCCTCGTCCCCATCTTCATCCTCCTCCTCCTCTTCTTCCTCCTCCGCCTCCTCCTCCTCTTCTTCTTCCTCATCCGCCTCCTCCTCCTCGTCTTCTTCCTCCTCCGCCTCCTCCTCCTCCCCATCCTCCTCCTCCCCCTCCCCCTCCCCCCCTCCGCCGGCATGTCCCACACCCCACGCGCCTTCTCCGGCTCCTCCGCCGACTGGTACGCCGCCCCCTGCCCCCAGCCACTGCCTCTGCCGCCGCCTCCCCCGCACCCTCGGCCTCCCGCCCCATCACGCACCCACGCCCTCCTTCCACACTGCCCTCCTCTCCCACTCGCCCCCCACCGCCCCGTCCCTCTCCCGCCCTTCCGCACCCTCACTCCCCGCACCCCCGCCCCAGAGCATCGCCCCATCGCCCCGCCCACCCCGCCCTCGCCGCCTCCCGCCCTCGGTGCCCCACCCGACCTGCCTCTGCCCTCCATGAGCCCCCTCACCATCGGCCTCCCTGGCCCGCCCAGCTCACATCCGCCACCACCGCCACCACCAATGTTGCCGGTGCCGGTGCCAATGGCAAAGGCGCCTCGCGTGCCGGCGCCGCCCGCCCGTGGTTAATGTCGCCCTTTCGTCCCGCTCCCCATTTGCCCCCGCCGCTGCGGCGCCTTCCTCTTCAACCGCAGCGCCTGGGGCCGCTGCAGCTGGGCCAAATGCCTCGGCCATGGCACCCTCCGGGCCTGACTACTACTCTGACTCTGAATCTACTGGCGGTGTCAGTCGCGACTCGTCGCCGCCACCTGATGGCGAGGTGCAGCGCGCGCCGAGTGGGAACAGAGACAACTCCTCAAGCCAAGGCCAAGTCCTCCTCGTCCCGTACCGCCAAAGGAACCCCCGCCTCGCCCGGGTCCAATCAGCCTCTCGCCGCAAGGACAGAATCCCCATGATCCGGTCCTCGCGCATGCGTTGGGGTTATCCCCGCGACCGCGACCGTACAGAGACCGTTCCAGTCGACCCACCCTCTGCCCCAACCGCAGGACCCCCGGCCCCTTCCTCCCGACCAAGTCCTTGCTGCCGCCGACCCCTCGGTATTGGACGGCTCATTGGGTGTTGTCACGCTAGTGGGCGAAGGCGCCCCGCTGGCTGGCACGACTGGCCGTCCTTGGCAGTCCGTTCCCAATCCATATGTGACGTCCCCTGCCGGTCCCACTACAGCTACGGAGGACATGCCCGTCCCCCAAGTAGCGGCGGGTAGCATGCCGATATCAGCGGGTGTGCCATCCACAACACCTCGCCAAGCGAGCTTGACTATCCCCGTGTCCACGTCACCTCGGCCTGCCACGCCCTCGACTCCTCCTCCCCCAATCCCAGAAACAAGTGTTCTTCGAGCCGATCCGTCTGCCTTACCTAGTCCGGGCTATCCCCTAGGGTCCTCAGCCGTCCCGGCTGCCCAGGGGATCCCTGCGTCTTCTGGTGTAGCGGGGCAACCTCGTCCGGGCTCGAGGGACCGACCCAATATTGTTTCCTGGCTGGGCCACCTACTGGGTCTGGCGGCACTGGGATGACGACGCAGCAGCTTCAGAAGCAACAGGCCAAGGAGCAACGTCGCTCTGTGGCTGCCATGGGTCGGGGCGGGCCCTATGGTGTAATGAGTACGGGAAGCATGCGCGGTGCATTGGCTGAGAATGGGCCGTACCCAGCGTTCGGCCGAGCAGGAGGAGTTAGCTCAGGGTCTACAAAACTCACACCGGCGGCGCTCAAGTATGCGATTACTTTGCAAGCTCGCTGCACGCCTGTGGCGCCATACGAGCTGCCATCTGGTGCTCTTTTCCCGGCCCCTCCGTACCTTGCTGCCCTCCTCACTGGGCTTCCGTGCGAGCCACCTCCGCCTCCGGACGCCAACGTGCTTGGACCTCGGGGGGAACCTGTCTATTTGGGTCTGCTTCCCCAGCGGACCATGGTGGCGCCTTTTGAGATTCAAGCTGCGACGAAACGGGATGCTTTATCTCTGTATGCTGCGCATGGCTTCCCTCCTCCTCCTGCCGTTGCCGAAGAGGAGTCAAGCGACCCGGACAAGCCCAAGTCCGGCCGGGACGAAGCATGCCTTGAATGTCTGATGCGCGATCAGGACATGGTCGATGTGATTGTCTGTGGCCCGCACGTATGGGATCGGCCATCGGACGCAGAGTGGTGGGCCACCTGCGCAGCCGAGGAGAAACTGGATGCCCAAAGCGTGCAAGGACCGGCCAGTTCCCCTTCCCCTTCGGGAGGGGAGTCTACCTCGCACACACTCTCTGCCACCCATTCCAATGCATCGGGCGCAAGTGCAAGTGAAGAGGAGGGAGCGCATCAGGCCCGCCAGCATGGCCCACGTACGTGCCTTGCGCTCCCGCCTCAAGGTCAAACAAGTCCGCAGTGGGGAACGCCTCACCCTCGAAGCCCTCAAGCGGCACACTCAGATGGTACGTTTCTTCTTCTTTCCCTTTGCTTGCATGACATGTGACAAGCCGACCACTTCAAACTGACTTCCCCGGCCCATCAGAATATCCCAGCCACCTCGCATCGCCAGAA
Organism: Moniliella sp. 'wahieum'; assembly: GCA_003971905.1. Taxonomy (NCBI): domain Eukaryota; kingdom Fungi; phylum Basidiomycota; class Moniliellomycetes; order Moniliellales; family Moniliellaceae; genus Moniliella; species Moniliella sp. 'wahieum'. Next base: position 410,597 of record RSEE01000044.1, on the reverse strand, counting down.
GACCCTGCAGGTCTACTTGGCCGACCAGGCGAGGTACTTGGCTGAAGCTCACGCTCTTGCGCAAGCCCAAGCCCAGGCCCATCCCCTCACACCCTCCACCCACCACACCGAGGGGGGCAGCATTGGCAGTGACCGTTCGGGCGTGCGGATGAGCGGTCCGAGTCCCTACACTACCCCAGGAGGCATCGAGTACGACAATGTAGTTTTGCGCACCAGTTCTTCTCCCTCTCGCGAGCGCTTTCGCCACAAAAAGGGCCACCTCCCCCCGCCACTAGTGGCGCACGAGGCGGATCGTGCATGAACTTACGCTGGATGAGACCGAAAGGAGGGAAAAGGAACGGGACATTGCCCTGGCACAACGTGCGCGCACCAAGTTGACAAATGGAAATGGGGGAAGTGATCCTGACTGGCCTCAAACGCCCCCTGCCAGTGCCAGTACACCAGGACTGGGACCACGCTCTTTCTCAGCCCAACTACCCAGGGCGTACGAGTACGATGGGGAGGACTTGACACCGCCTGTGGCACCGTTTGCGCCGCACTCGTCTGCGCCTGGAAGCCCTCGAGCCTAGGCCACCACGAGGATCTTGGCCGTCGCCTAGGCCTGGATCAGGAACACCGCTCAGCTCTATCCGTCTCGGCACCTCCCCGCCCCGTCCACCTCGCTCTCGTTGATGGACATGCACGTTGCCTTGTCCCCAGAACACCGAGCCACGCCACCTGCGCTGTCTACCCTGGCTGGCCAAGCCCAAGCCCAAGCCACACGCTCAGGCTGACGCACCACCGGCCACCCACGTTCCCCCTTCCGCATTGGGACGTGATCTGAGCCAAGGCGCCTTCACGCCAGTCCCGAGTCCTCTGTACGCTAGTGCCTCCAACTCGCTTTCGGACGCGGTGCGCGCACCGCGTCCCACCAGCTCGCTGGCCACAGCTGAACCAGCTAGCGCGCGTCCCCCCTCCGGGTCCGCGGGGACAGGCAAGGTGAGGAAAGGCTGGAAAGCGCTTTTTGGTAGGACGAAGCACTCGTCCGTGGTTTCCCCTGGCTCTGTCACACCGTCTCTGTCTCCCGCGGCGACGAGCCAACCCAAAACGGGACCAATGGGCACATCTACATGTCCGCGTCGGATGTGGATTTGTCTCGCCGACCGGTGGCTTCGTCGAGCGCGGTACCTCCCCTCACCCGATTTGGATGTCTTGTCGCCCCCTCAAGCACCGGCCTTGACGGGGTGGATTCAGCGCGCTCGCCGATCCACCGCCTCGCTCTCCAATCTGCTCGAGCGAGAACGTGAAGGTGAACGAGAACGAGAACGAGGGGCTCGCGAAAAAGAGGGCTGGAGCCCAGCGACAGGGACAGGGACAGGGACAGGGAAAGGGAAAGGGAAAGGGAGCAGCAGATGTGCGTCTCTCAAAAACAAAACGAGTCCCCAACCCCAGCGCCAGCTATGCTGCTACCCGATCGACGGTGGCCTCCCCACCCTTACACGGCCATGCCCCTCAGCCTTAATGGCTCCACCCACCCCACCACCACCACCTCCACCACCAGCAGCACCGCCCAACGTCTACCCTCCGCACCGGACGAGCGGGACGGAAGCGACGATCGGGTGTTACCTCGTCCCCTGAGCGGGGGGACGTTACGCTCGTCCTTATGCGTATGGCAGCGCCTACGAGCTCAGTACCTGGTTCCGCGCCCGTTTCTGTCTCTGTCTCCGTCTCTGGCTCCCATCTCCGCTCTTGACCCCTGAAGAGCCCTGGGACGCGCGGGACCGACACAGGTCATGCTTGACACCCGACGTGCGCACTCAAAGTCCCAATCCCAATCCTAATCCCAATCCTAATCCTAATCCTAATCCTAATCCCAACCCTGGGACCCCAGGCTTGGCGTGCCACAGTCCAAGTCCCACACCGTACTGCCCACTGTACCCACCGGTCAGGCGGTACCGCACGGCCGGTCCTCCGTCTCGCTAGCTTCCTCTCTCGGATCCACATCTTTACCTTACCCTTCTACTGCATCTTCCCTCGCCCATGACCTTGCCCACGGCACGCCGTACCCGCACCCGACCCGCCACCCCAGCACCAGCACACGTACCAGCACCCGTACCAGCACCCGTACCAACACCCGTACCAGCACCCGCACCCTGCCCCACTGGCCAACCACGCTCCTGCTCCTGCCTCCTTCCCCTGGCTATGCCAGCCCCAACCCCAACCAAACTCACCTGCCCGGACCAGCCCCAATCTACACGCAGGTCTATGGCCCGGCCAGCGGAGCGGGAACGGGAACGGAACGGGAACCGGGACCGGAGCGGGGACAGGGACGGGGGGCTACGCTTCGTTCCCGCCCGGGTGCGGGTTCGGGTTCGGGTGGCAGACCCAACCGTGTCCAGTGCTCCACCTCCACCGCAATTGGGAGCACGGTCAACCGCCTCCACTTCCCCTGCTTCAACGTCTCCTCTCGTCGGGGCTCAACGGGACCGCCACGGGAATGGGAATGGGAATGGAACTGCGACCGGGAATGGGAATGGGCGGACGAACGCCAACTCGCATCGTAAGTCCATCCTGCCCAGACTGCCCTTTGGACGTAAACGGGACTCGATGGCGGTGGAGCCGTAAGTTACGTGAAAGTGGACGTGCAAGGGAAAGGGCAAGGGGACGCGAACGTGCAAGAGGACGTGGAAGTGGAGCGGAAGCGGAAGCGGAAGCGGACGTCTTGCCCTTACATGGTTCATGTTACATGCTACATTACATGGTACATGGTACATGGTACATGGTACATGGTACATGGTACATGGTACATGGTACATGGTACATGGTACATGGTACATGGTACATGGTACATCAGTACCGGTCCCGCTTTGGGTTCGAAGACGCCTCCTCTCTTGTCGTATCCTGTCTTGTCGTGTCTTGTGTGTTGTCTTCTTGTGTTGTCCTTCCTTCAAACTTCAAGTCTCTTCCTTCCTTCCTTCCTTCCTTCCTTCTTTCTTCCTTCCTTCAAGTTCCTCCCTCCCTTCCTTCGTTCAGGCTTCGCGCGCCACGGGCGGTCATGAAAATTACTATGTTGCTTCGGCCAACCAAATCAACCAAAAATGAATTAACCTCCCGATGGAGGTTTGGACACTTTGGCCACGTGCGGTCAAGCGCTTTAGCCACACGAGGCTAAGGGTTTAGCCCAAATGCGCCCAAACGCTTAGCTGTTGATTGGATGCGTGCTTGTAGGCTCTCTAACCGACTGGCTGATTGAGGGTGGCATCGATGCAGAACTAGTAGAAATTTACAGGCAGGACACAGTTATTTGTGTAGGTATAGAATGCATTCGAAGATTGTTGGGAAGCAATTACACGGCAACCACGGTTAGGTGCGACGTAGTAGAGCAGTGAGCTGCACAGCAAGTGGCAGGTTAGTAGTGGGGGAGCGCGCACTAGGGAGAAGCTGGTCAAGTCAGCAGCAGCACAGAGGGCTAGCGAGAGACACAGAAGATGTGCGACGGACTCACAGGTCAGGCGATCAAGTCAGCCAGTAGCGAGGACAACCTGGATGACGTCGGAATGTACACGGGTAGGACAACAATGTCAGGAACAGCGTCGGCATATGACAGATGGGACGTACGACGGCGAAACAGGTCCGATGAGTCGAGGCGAACAAGACGAGACGACCCAACCGTGGGATTCCGTGTACGCAGCAGTTGGGCAGACAGCGTAAGTGGCAGGACAAAACTCCAAGCGCGAAGTACCGGGGACGTACGATGGCAAGGCAGACCAGCCAAGCGAGAGGACCACAGGCGAGACAAACCATGTGAGCGAGACAGCCAAAGTGAGCAGAAGGACAAGGGTGGGTCGAAGGCGAGCGAAGCGGTGCATGCACATCACGCATGCGACCCACAAGGGCAGCAGAAGTGAGGGGAATGCTGAGGAAGCGGATACGTACGATGGCGCTGCGGACCAGATGAAATGAGGACAAGATTGCCCGCGAGGGGGAGTCTGTGTATTCAGGCGGCAGGGCCACAGGTCAACCACAGAGCGCTGGCGAGCAAGGGGAAATGAGCACGTACGGCAGAAGCAATGTACAGACAGTGAAAGGGGACAGGGTGATGGGGCAGAGTGGGGGGGCGTCCAACAGCGATACAGACGAGGCGAGGAGGACGGAGTGTAACGGGGAGGGAATGGAGACGTACGGTAGCAATGCAGACCAGACGAGGAGAACCGAGCGATGGGGGCGGAACGAGGAAGGCGGGCAGCAGGCGGCGCAGGCAACAACGATGGTGGTGTTGGTGGACAGGGGAAGGAGATGGTGCTGTTGCACCGTGGCACAGAGCACTCTCTGAGATGTGCTGGCTGCAGAGATGGGATACCAGTTGCTACGGGCGCAATGAGAGGGGCGGTGGTGAGCGACCCGGATGCAACCACAGAGGAGCAGGAGATTAAAAGGAGGTGCGCGTGCGGCGCAGCCAATTTGGGCGCACAGGCCAATCTGGGCCACGGCAGGTGCCTAGGCAAGTTATATCTGTCCTCCTACGCCGCAAGACTAGCGGCACTGCCGCAGTGTTCCAGCGCCAGGCTGTCTCGGCTAGAGGCCGGCACCAGAGGGCAGACCAGATCGGCAATGAAATGACTAACGACGCCTGAGCACAGTGTTTCTCAGAGGGAGGCACCAGAGGGCAGGCTACATGCCAGCACCAGAGGGCAGAACAGCTCGGGAGTACTTTAACACATTAAGCGTGCGCGTGAGCGCCAGTGGCTCGCTCAGTGCGAAGCACCAAAGAGCAGACCAGCACGGCAGTACAGTGACTAATTAAGCATGAGCACAAGAGACTCTCTCAGTGGGAAGCACCAGAGCTCAACCTGTCTCAGCCGTACATTGATTAAGGAAGCGGGAGAACCCAGAGGCATAGCTCTCCTCACCATCTAGTGTTGTCTGCCACTTCCTCCTTCTGTGCCGAAGTCCTGTATACTTCAGACACGTTACTATCCGGCCCACGCCGGTGCAGACGTAGCCTTGCCACATGTGCAGCCGTCCCCCGCCGCATCGCCTCGTCCCTAGCTCTGCTCAGATCCACCAACTAGCCCAAACCCGAAACTACCGCCAGTCGACCTACCCTCTCCTATGGGATTGTACCCCAATAAACTCGGTCCAGACCTCTGCGGGGCCCACCCGGTGGCACTTGGCTCAGATAGACCTCGTTTTGTGTTGGCAACTGAGCAAGCGTTTTTTTCGTGGGATGGAGATGGGATTAGGACCGGAACGGCTATGTAACCCACCGCACCCTCTAGCCGACGCGGCATCATCCTTCACATGCCTTCATCCGCGCCACGTCGTTGGAGGAGTGGCACCACTGCAATCAACCCTAGGATCGCGCCGTTGCCCATTCGGAGCGCAATGGGGAACCAGCATAGCGGAGCAGGGCGAAAGACCAGAGTGCACTGCCGGCGAGAGTCATCAGACGATGACCACTGTAGGTCCGGGGGTGGGGGTTGGACATGGAAAAGTGTACCGTTTGCCACTTGCCACGCACAGTATCATAGTTTGGCTGACCTCGCCCCCTTTTCCAATTTCTTCGTCTCGAGCGTCTCGCTCCTTCCTGTTTCTTCCACTTCGCACCATGTCCTCTGTTCTTGCTTCTTCCCCACGAATGATTGCTACACCCCTTGGCCTAGTCCGATTCTGGTCTCCCTCGCCTTAGCTCCGACTCACACAGCGGTGTCAATATTCTTTGGCCGGACTATACGTACTACGTGGGCAGACGGCGCAAATCAGAGCCAGTCTACGGTAGAATCACCACAAGAAGAGCAACCAAAAGAGGGCCATGACCATCATCGCCATCATCACCACCACAAACGGATGCGAGCACAAGACGTTACGCGTTATTTTTCTTCAACGAATGATACATGTTACACTCTGGTTGCTCCCCCGGATCGAGCCAAGTCGGAGCGGACAGTATAGACGGGGATGATCGATGAAGCTTGAAGAAGCACAGTACATCGGGCCCCCTCCAAGCTGGAGTGCTGCGTAGAATGGGCGCTCTGCACCATTTATTTTTTGCCAGATACCCGTCCATTATAGTCACTGAGCTATTATAGTCATCGATAATCTCAACCGGCCATTTTGCAGTGCTATTAAGCTTCAAGCCATCCGCTGCCGTCGGATCGCCAGTGCATGTTGCATTGCATTGCATTAGTGAGAGATGATCGATGAGATACGATCGAAGAAGAGAGATGCCTCGGCCCCCCTCAGGCCTGCCTCAGGCGCCCTCTGGCCAAAGGGGTCTGCCGGCCCTGGAGTAGATAATAGATCGAGGAGGGGCTAGCCGATCGGCAGGCTGTGGTTATTGCGCACAGACCCAGCGGGAATCCCACAAGGCTTGGCGCAACCTGCAGGTGCTGAGGCACGGACGAAGGGTGCAACCGGCATGGTGACCGGTGACATTGGTTGGTGTGTGACATGGAGGTTGGCAGGTGTCCCAGACAGCCCCTGTGCGCGCCCCGTTGGGTGGGCTAGGTAATGCACACGGTTGCACCGACCCGCTGGGGGCCGGGCGGTAGATGATGGAGCAAAAAGCAGGGGGGCAGTGTGCGGCGCGGCCGGCCGGCTGGACCAAGGGTCGAGTGGTTGGGTGCAGCCCAGCAGCCCAGCAGCCTCTCAGAGGGGGACACTCTAACCTCGGAGCCTCTGCTGGCCGCCTGCTGGGCTCCCGCCGCCCACCGCCCGCTGTCCGTCCCGAATTCCAGCTGGCCAGCGTAGAAGAAGCGACAACCACACCTGCCACCCGTCAGCTGATGCGGTTGGGTGTGGGTGTCTGTTTATCTATTACCCCACCACCTTCCACCCCGTCTGCCTCTCCCCACCACCTCTGCCTCTGCCTCTGCCTCCGCCTCTGCCTCTGCCTGCTCTTTGGTACGTCCCCATCTGCCGCCTCCACCCCTCCCACCCCTGCCTCCGGCTCGCCGCCATCTAACCCCCTTTCCCCCAGGTCGCCCCCACCCCACCATGTACCAGGAGGTCACCGCAGCTGTCTTCCACCTCTCCGAGCAGGTCCGGGAAACTCTCGCGTCCGTCCCGGGCTGCCGGCCAGCGAGCCGCCCCGGGCAGCCCAAGTATTTGCTGCCACTCTTGCCGGCACACTCCAAAAGCGATACCAACACCTGGCTTGGGTGTCCCACCAGCCCATGCTTGATGCTTCCCACCGTGATTTAATTTGGGTCCCAGCTGCCCCCGCGCTCCCCCATCAAGCCTCGTCGCCCTCCCCACCTTGATCCGGCTGTGCTGCACGCCTGCTCCGAGGCGATGCCAGCCATGTTGGCCCCCGTCATGGGCCCTGCCAGCTTCTGCCCTTCTCCTTCCTCCTGCACATCAACCCAGGTTCAGTTTCCATCGAACGCGCTTCTCGTTCGGAACCAGGCGCTCCCTTCGACTCTTGGAACCACATCTGGAGCGGCCAGCCTCAGAGTGTGCCATCTCCCTTTCCTACCGTGATTCGGTTTGGTCCGGGCAACAATCCCAAACCTAACTCGGTCGACTCGGTGTCCCATCCGGATTGGCTCGCGCAGGCAGGGCCGGCACGTTCTTGTCTCAGCAGAACCTCAGCTCCCTGCCTAACGAGATGGGATATTCATCTCACCCGTCCTCAGACCGAGGCATTAGCCGTCCCAGCAGCGTGCTAAGCAAGGCCTCTGCCTCGGACTTTACTCGCGCTCGTCGCCTTGTCAGATGACGAGGAGGAACAGCTAGTTGCACCAGCCGAGCATCTGCGGCATGCGTCTACCCACTCCGCTGGGGTCCACCCGATCGCCTCTCCTCTCCGTTCTGGCACGGGAGACGTAGGGGACGACACGATGCTGCGTCAGACGGCCGCTGACTTGGGCCTGCTCAACTTTATGGCGGGTGCGACGAGTCGATGATCCAACGCTTTGGTGACGACCCAGCCGAACGCTCGGCCGACCTGACCATCACGGGATCCTCCCGTCTCAGACAGGGCTGACTCCATGCCCGAGGCCGCCAAGCTTTCTTTTCGGCGGGGAAACAGCACCTGGCTTTCACCCGCCTGTTGACCCCCACCCTCCCGCTCACAGTCACGCTCCCGCTCGTCCGTCGGCTCCGTCGGCTCCGTTGAACGCAGGCGTGAGGTCTGCCAGCCCTACGCGCAGGCACCCTTCGCGCCAAACTCGGAGGGAAGCCCGGCGGGACAGCAAACTGGGCCACAAACTCTTGCTCCATCTCGTCCACTTTGTCTTCCGCGTCTTCCTCCGCTTCTCCCTCGTCTGGGTCGGACGCGCTTCCGTCCGCATCTGCTTCTGCTTCTGCATCGGCATCCAACGCGTCCGCGTCCAAGCCCAGCGTGGCCACCGCATCCTCCAAGCCTGCCCCCCCTGCATCCGACGAGGAACAAAAACTGCAAGTGTACGATAAGGGTAACGTCCATGTGCTCGGAGGAGGCGTCAAGCTAGGTATGGCCGCTAGTCGCGGTACGGGCGCACCTTCCGCTCTTGCGCACACGTCCAGAACCCGCCCCACCCTCATGCTCATTCTCATCCGCTTCGCTCTCACAGCCGCGCGAAAAGTATGGGCGATTGCTTTGTGCCTCGCGCCCAACGTCCCACCCTGGCCCACTGTTCCTCTGCCTCTGCTCGTCCGCTCGGTCATGGGTAGGTCATGGTCAAGGCCACGCTTCGCGGCCCAGCCAATCGCTCCGTGCCAATGCGGCTCAGTGGTACCCTCGCTCATTTGGAGCGGAGGCGATGGGCAGGACGAACCAACTACCGGTGGACCGGGTGCGCCGCTGCCCACGCCCACGCCTACGGCTCCTAAGAAACGCGGGTCGGCACCGAGCTTGCGTGCTGCGCTCCGTCCCGCCCGGGCCCGGCACCGGCTCGGCACGTGCCTCCGAAGAGCACGGGTCTGTCCGTTCCGCGTCCACGGGCTCGGGTAGCCAGCCTCGCACGGATCGCACAGATCGCACAGAAACGCACGGACCCAGCTGGCCAGCGCGGCGCACCCCCACCCATGGTCTCGTCCGCCTTGGCCGCCATGGCATCCAGTTTGAGCTGGGCGGGACTGGGGCTGGGACAGGAACGGGGGCTGGGCCGGGCCCCAATCCCATGCCCATGCATCCGGCGCACCCGTCTCGCCCGCCTTGCCCCTGCCACGTTTTTGGCTGAACAGGCGGAACAGTACCTGCGCACTCAAATGGCGCGTCCGTATGGCTCGGGTCGCCGACCCGCTCAAGCCCAAGGCACGGGCGCACGGCTTCGCGCACTTGGGTGGCGGCTTGAGGTCTTTCTCATGCTGGCTTTTTGGGCTCAACTTCTGCTTCTGGTCTGCTTCTGAATATGCCTTTTCTCCTCCTTCTTGCTTCGACTTCGCCACGAGCCAGGTTGCTGTGCTCCTGCTTGGCCTTCTTGGCCTTCTGGCCTTCTTGGCCTTCTTAGCCGTTTTGGTCCCTAAACCATGCAAGCCATGCACCATCTACATTCCGTGCATTACATTGCATTACTGTTGCGCTTGGTCCTGCTGCCAGTGTGCTGCCCGCTTCTCTTCACATTCTGTTTTGCCCCCCCCCCCCCCCGCACCCTTTTGGCCCGGTTTTGGGGTTCTGGTTTCGGTTTCTTGCGTCTTCCTCTTCTCTTTCCTTCTCTTTCTTCTGCTTCCTGTCTCATCTCTTCTCGTCTCATTTCTTTGCCTGTCTACTTGTCCGCCTCGCTCGCTCGGTCTACATTGTTCCACCTTTTTTGACTCTGATCTTTGGCCATGATGCATGATGCATGATGCATGATGCATGAGTGCATGTGTTGCCTCTCATCTTCCCTGTGACCCGCCCACGCCATTTCTATTTCTATCGTATCTCTCTTTGAGCGCTTGCCTTTTCTTTTCTTTCTTTTCTTTTCGTCTCTCAATCTCAATCTCATCTCTCGTTCTCGTCTGGTCTCTCCCTCGCTTCAATATAATCCCTCGGCTCGTATTGGCTGTCCACTTGGCACTTGAGGCTCAAGTATAATCCAGCTCGTGTCCTCTTGTGCTCTGCGGCATTCAATATTCCACATTCACACAGAGGTGAATGGATAGGCCTTTGGGGCTTTAGTACTACTACTACGTAGTTCGCCTGGCTAAGACGTTCTCCCCGTTTCGACCTTCCACGTTCCCCTCTCTGCCGCCCCCCCCCCCCGGTCCGGCTGCAACAGAGGCAGAACAGACGGAGCGGCAGCAGAACAGACAGGAGCAGCAGACAGCGGCAGAACAGGAGAAGTACTGCTGAGCGGGTGGAACGCGTGGCAGCATGGCTTGCAACAATAGATCCCATTCGATCATTGATCATCGATCCGACCTCGGCTCCAAGCTAACTTCGGATTCTGAGATCGGCATCTGTGATCGTGATCGATGATCGCATACAATCAAGCTCACGCTTTCACCTTGACTTTTGTCGTAGGTTGGACTGCTACGCGCGGGATCTGCTTGGAGCGTGGACAGACAGCATATGATGGGCCCCCAAGTGGAAGAGAGGGCGGGGCACCCTCTGCTGCTACGGCCTACATCCTCCCACGCCCCCACGCCCCCACACCCACTCCCCGCGCATGGTAGTGCGTGTTGCACCTCGCGCGAGCGGCGGGTGGCATGGCGAGGATGGCCGAGCAAGATGCTCATGGATCACGCGTGTTGGCTCTCAGGGTCTCGGGCGTGAACGTGTGAACGGGGAACGGGGAACGGTGGCTTGTTGCAGGCTAGCTGGATGTTCTTTTGGAGGAGTATGCTGCTCGGTGGAATCTTGTCCCGGTTGTTGTTCGCACGCACCAGGTTCGTTCAGCGTTCATCAACGTTCACTAGCTGTTCACTAGTCACTAGCTCACTATAGTACTGGTTGTCACTCAATTTTGGCTTTCGGTTGTTCAGCGATGCAGGCATGCGTGACAGGCCATGTGATCTGTGGCATGGCAGCCGCATGCCACATGTGCTGCCACAGGCCAACCACATGGCGGTCGCATGTCCCAGAGAAACCCTACGGGGCGCAATACCTGCTGTTTGTATGGCCGTGTGTGGATGGGCCAAACACGGGGTCATCGTGGCCATGGATGACTTTGATGGCTATGCACGTTGCGTGGTGCGGGGCGGCTGGGGAGCGGTACTGATTAAGGAGGCCTGAGGCTGAGGTCTGGGGTTCTGAGGGGAATGGGAGAAGCGCCGAGAGAGTTCTCCACAGCACACTGGTCCAATAGCAATTTCGCATCAGACACCCGCACATGCGGCAGGATGCACAATGGAAAGCGGCATGGCAGGTCACCCGCTTGGCCGTGGCCACCTGCCCGCCTCCCGATCGTGGCGCGCGGGATCAGGCTGCGTCTCGGCGGCGACGCTGGGCGTGGCGGTGGCGGTGATGTGCCGGGCGAGGTGTGGCCAGTCGGGGCGGGAGGCTACATGCGATGCGTGCAGGCTGGCAGGCGCATGAAAAAAGACAAGTTTGATTTTTTGCAGCACGTGGTTCTCCCGGCCTTCCCGCCGCTCCGCCACATGCTTTAGCATTGCAGGGCTCGGCGCTCGGCAGACGCCAAGATCGAACCCAGCGCCGCTGCTTGCCGCGCTCGCCCAGCCCCTCCCGCCCTCCCGCCGCCCGCCGGCACGCTCCTTCCGCCCACCACCCCCATCCCCATGTCCGATGCCGGCAGCCTCAGCAGCAGCCCCACCGACCCCGCCCTCGTCCGCAGACGCGCCCCCCGCGCTGCCCCCCGAGCCCAGCCACGCGCCACCCCCGCCCCCGCCCCCCCCTGGTGTGATCCGCCCGCCAAGGCCACGCACGAGCCCGATGCCGAGACGGACGCGTGCTCCTCCTCCATCTCCTCCCCGCTCCCTCCTCCTCGCGTACGTGCCCCCCCATCTGCGCACCCCGGGTCCGCATCCGCGCTGTGGGGCTCGCAGCTGAGCAGCGCATCCTCCAGCCGCTCTTCTAGCCGGAGCCAAAGCCGTGGCCGGTCGCAGTGTACGCCCCTGTTGGCGCCGCCGGGCCCCGACTCGGCTGCCTCCGCCTCCCCCCTTACACCACACTCGATGCATCTCCCTCCACCCTCCCTTGCACCTCGAACTCCCGCCTGGAACCGATGCCGGTGTCCCCTGCGCCCGCCACGTCCGCCATGATGTCATCTGTTCCTTTGTCTGCACCTGCACCTGCCCCTGCCCCTGTCCCATTCACCTGCCCGTCCCTCCCTCTGGCCGACATGCTCCAGACATTGTGGATGAGCCGGTGCTGGAATTGGGCGGGCGGATCGGCCCGCATGAAACCCATCGTTCTTGCCGTGTCCGCGTCGTGGCCCTGCGGCACGATGCCCAGGGCCCAGCCCCGACAGTACAGGTGGTACAAAGCTTGGCGCACGGCGAGTACTCTAGCATCTACATGGTGCGCCAAGTCGCCGGTGCCCCTTTGCCGTTACCCCCCGATGCTCAAGGCGATGGCGAGCAGTTATTCTTGCTCACTTGCATGTCCAAGTACCACATGTCTCCTGCGTTGCTGGCGGACGAAGTGGCCGACGCACAGCTCCATCTCTCTCTCCCAGTTCACCCCAATCTACCAACCAGTTATGCTGTCTTTGACACATCCCACTTCATCTTCTTTCTCGCCGAGCTCGTTCCAGGCCACGACTTGTTGACTCTTCTCCAACAGGGGGACGCTCTCCTAGGACACAACACTCTTTCACGAAGCGGACACAACTTGAATCCGCTGGCTTGGCTGGCCGCTTCGATGGTCCTTCGCTCCTCTCTCGACCCCGGGTTTGTTTGGTAGCCGATCTTTTTGCCCAGCTCTGCGATACGCTCCAGAACCTGCATGGTTGGGGCTTGGCGCATCGGAATGTGACTCTGCAAAACTGTGTCGCCATTGTGGATGCGCAGAGAACCGCCGGGCCTGAAGAGATTGCTCCAGACAACCTGGCCGAGGAGGAGTGCGATTGAAGACTGATGGAATTGAGCCATCTGACGGATGAGGTAGAAGCTTTGATGACGACTGCATCCCCCGCGTATTTGGGCTCCCGAATGCTGTGCCCCCGAGGGCCTTGGGTACGATCCAAAAAGGCCGACATTTGGTCACTTGGCATTCTTTTCTGCTCAATCTGCTGTTCCACGCACACCTTTCGTCTAGCTCACCAACCTGCCTGTCGTCGTACACTTGCTTGTTCTGATCCCGTCGGGTTTCTCTTGTGCGTTTGACGGTTACGCCCACAACAGCGGCGTTTTGGCACAGCATGTGCTCACCCTAGAGCCTAGCCAGCGTGCTTCGCCGGCCCAAGTGGGTCTCTGGGCCCGCACAGCCTTGATCTCCTCTATAGCCCTTCTGACTCCCCCACTCTGTCCGTGGCGCGGCAATGGGCATCACCCTACCGCTGGCGAGTGACCCAGTGGCCCAGTCTCGCTCTCGATCCCTAACTCGCTCCGTCCGGTCCGGTCGGTCTTCTTCTCGGCCTACCTCGACTTGTACTGCACGGTCGGTGCGAGATGCGGTCACCCCGGTCCGTGGCCGCTCTCGTACGCCGGGGTGTGTGTCGGACGATGAGGGGGACGAGAGAGGGGGGCAGCCTGCCAGCCCACATCCGTCGGGACGTAGGCGCAAACGGGGCAACCGCAGGGCTACCTCGGCGCATAAAGGCCAAGCCGCTCCTTCGGACCGCAGCTCGTACGAACAAGGATCGGACAGGATGGCTCATTTGAGTGCCGAACTCGAATCGCTTTCCCCGCCTTCGCATTCGCCTCTGCTCTACCCACATCACGTCCAGCTTCGAGCGTCAGCTCCTATTCCTTTCAAGGCGCGCAGCGGATTCGGGATGCTGGGACGTATCCCAGTCATGTGCCTGAAAAGGCGGCTCAACTCTTGGGCACCCCACTTCCCTCGCGCCCATCCCGTGCGAGCTTGAGCACAGCCAGCTTGGGAAGCGGGGACGATGCCCGTTCGCTCTGCTCAACGTCTCCTCCTGTTTCGGCCCCGCTATCCGTCGGTCGGCCGATTCCTCCCGGTCTCAACGGCAGAGGCAGACGGGGCTATGGAACCGGAACTTACACCCCATCTCTGAGCTGCGCCCTCGCTCCGCCCACCTTCCCCCTCCTCTTCCCGCCCTTCCTCGTCCTCGTCCTCCTTCTCTTCTCTGCCTCGTCCCGCCACGCTCTCATAAGGGCGCTCCACCACCTCCCCCGCCCACATCTCATGCTCGCACTCAACTGGACGCTAGCTACCTCTCTGAAATTTTCGGTGTCGCACCCACCCCCCGACAAACGGGACTCGAACGACAACGTTCGTTGCCCAATATGCCCTTGTCCCACCCCAAGTCCAAAACCCCGCTCTTTGCGCCTACCTTGCCAACCGCACCCGCCCAAACTCAAACTCAAACTCAAACCCAAACCCAAACCCAAACCAAGCACTCGGCCTCGAACACCTCCCGGTCCACTTCAGCTAGCTTGTCTGCCCCCCGGCTCAGCGCCGAGGCAAGTGCCCTGACCCGCATGTTTCGTGCGGGGCGCAAGGATGGCTGTCTGTAGTTCTGCCTTGCTTAGCCTAGCCTAGCCTCGCTTTCTCCCCCCCCCGTTGCTGTTGCCCATTGTAACACCCTCGTCTTGTCTTTCGCCCCCCGCCCCCATCCCCATCCCTCGTTTGTCGTCCCCATGTGTTTTTCCCTCGCACGTTGGTATACCATACAACACGTTTTGTTTGCCTTGGCTTCTTTGCTTGTCGCCCCCTCGTTGCAGCCTAGTTGGGCACCTTGCGGAATCTTGTTTTTTGCTTTTTGCTTTCATCGGCCCTGCCCTTGTCGCCTCACCCTTGCGTTCTTGTAGCCTACTGGGCAACTAAGGTGGAGTCGTAGATGAACATGTAGAACCCACGGGGCTTGGGGCACGCGTGCAGTGAAGTGATTAGTGACTAGTAGCGCGAGCAGCGTCACAATTTAACCCGGCGACGTACCTTTTTCAGAGAGAACCCTGCAACCCCCCGTTCACTTCACAGGCCGCTTGGCAACACTTCTCCCCCGCATTCTGCCTCTTTCGCTTTTCCCTCCCCGTCCCAATACCACCACGCAGGGGTACAAGCTGCAACGCTTTACCCTGTAGTAGGGGGGGGACAGACGCAGATCTCTCTTTTTCCCCCCAGAAATTGAACTAGCACTATTGTAGTATAGCTCATCCGCACCGCGCATTATACGGTGTCAAAACCCCTTTGTTTTGTTTGCGTGTATCGTGGAATGTGCCGCAGTATATTAGTCTTTCCCCCGCCCCCCCCCAACACACACACACAGAGACTCTAGCATCAGATCTTCTCCCCCTCCTACAGAGCAAGCCGGCGTCGGGATCCCAATATGTTCAAGGGACAGAGTGCGTCTAATGCGATATGGCTTCTGCTTCGCGCTGCGTTTGGGCAAGCAATATTGGTGGTTCTACTACAAGCTCGCAGTTTGATCAACGGGACAGAACATTTACTGATATGATCGAAATGCCCCTCTATCCAGTCATGGCGTACGACAAACCCATCTTTCTATACTTTCGTCTCTATCGTGTGACGGATACGATGTGTGATAGCTTGATCACGTTCGGGACATCGGTACAGGCCCTGATAGTACTGAAGTTGACCCTCTGCCTGTCCATCCCCGCCGCATCAGTTGACGAGAAGGGGAACGTACTGAGTCTCTTCTTTTTTACGGAAGATCACTGTGATCTCCATGTGATTCGGTAACGGGATTTGCAACGGATGTGGCACTGGCCAAGTTGGGCATAACGTTGTGCGCAAGTTAGTGCCAGTCCATTGCATACATCCTGGTCCTATGCCTGCGTTAGCAAGAGCGGTATTAGATGTTTTAACCCATATACATCCCAGGTACGAATGCGTATCTTGGTAGGTCATTCAGAGGGTTGGCCAGACGCCGAGTTGATGGAGAGAGAGAGGAGACAACTTTCTTCTTTGTCGGGATCAGACCCACCTGGTCACCGATGGTTACCAGATTGACTGAACCCTGTTTTGTTCTAGACCCTGTTTCCCCTTTGGTCTATGCTCCCCTTTTGTTTTCTCTCTGTGACTCAGCTCACCTGTTCTCTCTTCTCCGAGGTATATATACCTCGCTCCTATGCCACTCGATGAATATGATCTCTATCCTTTCCTCCATCTCCATCTCCTGAATTCTTTGTCACCTTTTTTTATCCTGTGGCTTGTCCTGGGACTGGGGTTTCTGCGACACAGCTCAATGCTCGAATGTCCAAACGTTTTTAGCTCTATGACTCGCCGACCGGGTGCGACGAGTCACGACTGTTTTGCCCGGTAACAAGGGTCAGACTGTCACATACCTTGTAGCCACAGATTGGTTGGGCTGCGGGATACGCAGCTGCATACTATCAGTATACAGTGTGCATAATACCTGACGGCTGAAGCGATCTTTGATCAACGCTCTTCCTTTGGGTCGTATGGCAACTGTGTGTTGATCAAAAGGCGATGGTGATCCGCAGAACCCCCTCAATGCCCTTTGCCTAAGGGTGGACAGCCACTTTGTTGTTTGTAGTCTACCCCCATGGTCCTCCACATTACCCTCTACCCGTTTCTCTCCATCCCACCTCGGACTGCGAGTCTGTATCCGTTAGTCTGTTTTTGGTGCTTTACCACCCCGCGTGTACGGCGTTATAGAAATGCTTCATGGGGATGTACATTCATATGTAAGCGCTTTTGGCAACCCGCGACAACCCACCTACCGTCCCGCGATGAGGTGTGGGTGCAACATCTAGCACAGAAGGTGTTGAAACCCTCCTCCGTGAGCACGACTACAATCCTGGCTCAACTATAGTACACGTACTACAACACGCAACCGCAACCAAGTCGCGTCTTTTCTCTATCTACCTTTTATCTCTATATACTTTGGTGTGAACGGAGTAGGGACGGGTTCGGATTACACACAGACGAGAACCGATACTTTTCTTGTTCGTCTGGCCGGGCCTCTTGCTCTGCCTCCTTCCACGCTTGTTCGCCTTTGCTTGCCGCCCCCACCAGCACCGTGGGGGAGGAACAGTCCAAGGCCAAGCCCAAGCCCAATTCCCTTCACGTACCTCCGCCGCTGGAGCCAAGCTGATTTCGCCCGCTCGCTTGGTTCGAGTTTGGCGCCGCCACCCCTTGGTAAAATTCATTCAGCCATAAAGCCCTCTTAACCAACCACCCACACAGTGCATCTCCTGTCTGTTCTGTATACCCTCTACCGTCTCCTTGGCGGTCGGTTTCTATCTATGTGATGCATGCGAGCTGTAGCCATGGAGATATTGAGGCCCTTCAAAGCTTTCAAGCTGAAGTCAAGCTCGAGGTCGTAAGTTTTGCAAATGCTGAATTGGCTGATGATCGATGAATATTGAATGCAGCAGCTCGCTTGACATGCTTGAAGAAAGTGTGGACGCCGGCCACTGGAGCAGTAGTGGCTAGACCTGGGTAGGCAGGCTAGATCGGTCTAGCAGGCGTGTGGCTACTATTACTACGTACCAAGGCGCTATAGGAATTGTATGTTGCAGCGCTTGCCTCTCTTCCGACACAGGCACGTGGGTTTTGGACTCAGGGTCTCGCTCCGTAAAGCCCCCATCGGTTAGAAGGTGCTGCTCGTCGCTCGTCGTTCGCCCTCTCGGATCTCAGACCGATCTCAGATCTCCTTAGTAATTAGCACCTACGGCCTATACAGGCGCCCACACACTACCTTTATACTACTGCCCAGAACAACGAGGTCTCGCTGGTCAGCTGGTCAGGTGACATGGTGACATGAACAGCCGTGGTAATTTAACCGGTAGCCAGTAACCGGTAACCGGTAACCGATCCCAATCACCGGTGAGGTTACCTGTCAATGTCATCGCACCAGTCACCATGTCACCCCACCGGTGTCGCGATCCGAGCCCACTAGCTACTGGTAAAAGACAACCGGTGGAGTCGTGGCCTGCGCACTGCGGCGCCCGCGGCGCCCCGCAGCACCTTGCGCACCCCCGTGCGCCACCCGTCACCAAAAAGCAGGCTTTTCCTGAAAACAACCTATACATGGCGAGGCCCAGACCAAAATGCATGATGCATGATGCATGATATATGATACTTGAAGAGCTTGAAGCTTGAAGCTCGAAGGCAATGGTAGCAGAAGTTGGTCGGTGGGCAGGCAGTTGGTGGGCGTATGCATGTATGGCTTTCGACCCCCCTATCTTTTGCCTGGTCGGCCTGTGACATGCGACATGTGACATGTAACATGCGAGGCGTGAGCCGCTTAGCGGCTCTGCGGCAGAAGTGCCGAAGCGCTCAAGCTTGAAGAACTGATGCCCTCCCTGATGCAGTGCTCAGGCTGAGCCTGATGCGCTGAGCAAGAGGCAGGATGGCTATCTGGGTTTCTTTCGTGTGAACGCATGCTGTTGAACGATGGCGATGGCAGGGGGAAAAGTACGTACCGTGTCGGAGACTTTTTTGGCACTGCCTGTGGACCTCGTCCCTTCCTGACCCGTCCTCTCTCCACACGCACCATCACACGTGTTCAGTGTTTAACGTTTAACGTTTACGTTTATGCCCCTCACTGTGTCCTTCGACTGCTTGAAGAAGAATTGAAGATTGAATTCAATAACTTGGACTCAAGATGGGGGGGCAAGGTGGCTTGGGCGGGGGAGTCTGGACCGTCGCGCGCGAGCGCGTGACGCGTGACGCCTGACGTGCGCCAGCGAACGCCCTGGAGCGCCCCCATGCACCCCGCCTCTGAGACGCGGATGTGACGTGTCTGTGACATGCCACGTTTGACAAGTGAGATGGATGATCGATTAGATCTAAGATCGAGACTGCCTCAGGGCCTTAGGGCCCCAGGCCTCATGCGCCTCACCAGCTCAGCCCCAGCAGGCCAGCACCTTCAGTGCCTGAGCGCCTGAGCGCCCGTGTCATGCGAGCCATTGAGCAAGTAGTGGAGCTGCTTGGCCACATGCCTCAGCCACTTCGCGTATTGGGTGCCAGTGGTACTCAGTACTCACTGTACTCACTCATACTCAGTCTGAGTACTACTCAGTATTCAGTCTGATCGATCTGAGTACTCTTGGCGAAGCCCCCAGGGCAGTGACTACTAGTGACTGTGACTACTATCCCCAGTCTGTGAGCGCAGAGCACGTGAGATGCTCGATGCTCGGCGATGTATTTTGAAGCTTGGTAGCTTGAAGGCGAGGTGGCGAGATGGTCGATGGCTGTGAGCGCGGTGAGCCGCTGACCATCTAACGTATATCTATCTCGCTACCTCTGCCATTGTGCAACCATTGAATACGCACGTCACAACGTAGTGTAACAAGTGACGTGCACGCGTGCACGCCTCAACGTCTCAACGTCTCAACATCTCAACGTGCAGAGCTGTCAGGGCGTCACGCGTCCGCGTCTGAGTGCTTAGGCCCAGGTTTTGCCCACCATGCCCTGACGCGTGAGGTGTGACGACCAGACCTATGGTCCTGTCGGAGCAAAGCGGAAGGAGGGTAACCGGTAACTGGTAAACGTTAAGAACGTTAAGATCGCCAACGTTAAACGTTAAACGTTGCGCGTTAGCGCGATATCAAATCCCCAAACAGCGGCACCTCGGTAGATGCCAATTGTAGAGCGTCCGCTTCCGGCTGAGGCACGCGCAAGTCAAGAAAAAGACAAGAGCGGACTCGCGATTTCACACACTCTGGTCCTGCTATACCTGCACCACTGCACGTACCGAACGTGCAAGTTGAACAACGAACATCGAATGTACGTACGGGCATGGTAGCGCAATAAATCTGTTGAGGATGTTGGGTATACGTACAGCGTGCGTGGGGTTTGAAAGTTGGATGCCTCACCGGCCTCACCGGTCACCCAAAGCTGCGCGATTCATCGAACATCGACTCTGCATTCAGCATCAAAAGCAATGCGTGTCCCATGTTCAGCGTTCAGCCTGAGCTTCAAGCGTCACGCGCCACGCGTCAAGAGGAGAGGACTAGGGCCATATTCGGGAGGGTGCAGGATGCCACATCTCAGATGCTTGATCTGGGCGACTGTGGCGGCCCAAGGTGTGGCTGGAAGGTTGAGATCTCATCGACATCGATCATCTGAGATCTGAGAGCTTCAAGCCAGAGGCGCTGTGGGTTTCACCACGTCCACTGGTCTTTTCCCATTTTATTGGCGGGTGCTGGTGTGAGCGTCGTGACCGGTGACGTGCAGCAGGACCGAGGCCAGCACAGCAACGCAGCGTTTCCGCTTGCGCTGAAGGACTGGCAGCTACTTGCTACATCTGTCGTGCAGGGCGCTGCAGGGAGGCAGCGTGCAGAGCTGCGCAAGATGGACACAGCCCCCCTGCTGCACCCCGAGACTGGGGAGATCAAGCTATCCCAGTGGACCCTGGTGGACCCGTGCTGCAGGAGCGCAAAAGGAACGCAAGCCACAGTGCTAATACGCACCTCCGCGCCCAAGCCCGGGGCGAGCAGGGGGCAGGGGGGCGCAGTGGCATGCCCCGTCCTGCAGCTGCACGGCCTGCGCAGTGCCTATCCGGGCAGTGTTAGCGCGTCAATTGTAAAGCTTAACGCGCAACGCTTCGCGCTTAGCGCCTTGGAGCTCAGTCTGAGCGTTAACGTTTAACGCGGCAACGCAAACGCTCAAGCGCATAGGCTCAGCCTGTCTGCCCCCACAGCAGCCAGCTGCTGATCCAGCGCTGATCGATCAGACTGATCGCTGACCGCTGATCTCTCCATTACTCCATCCATCCCTCTCCGTCCCTCCATCCCTCCACGCCCGCGTCTCTCTGTTCGTTCTTGGCCCCCGCCTTCTCATCGACCATCGATCACCACCACATCCTCCTCATCAATAACCGTGGCCATCGCCTGTACGCCTTCCCTGACCGCTCCAGCACCACCCGACACTGCTCCATCATGCATCACATGGCGTCTGTGCTTGACGCGTCCGTTGCCGTAGCCGTGCACCGCCGCTCGCATCATCCGACTTGGCCGTCCCCTCCGCCATCTTGACCAAGCCGCTTGGCAGCCACTCCCGCCGTCCGTCAACCACACCGCGCAACGCCAGCACCCGCTCTGATCTCTTCGCCCCGTTTGCTGGCGCAGCTGATTCTCGGCGGGCCAGTGGCTCCACGGCCTTCTCCTCGGCGTCGGCTTCACATGGGGAGTGGGCCATGTGCCCGAGCAGACCAAACCCACTCCGCCTCACTCCACCTCTGCCACCAGCAGCCCGCCCAGCTCTAGTCCCATCCCAGCCTCGCTCATCGTTCCCCCTGCTGTTGGGCCCGAGTCTTCTATCAGTGGAGCCACAGGCCGAATCAGGCCTTGGTCCTCGAAGTTGCCTGCCAGCTTCCATCGCTCCGCTCCAACTCATTTACTTCCACTCTCACGCCCTCTTCCACCGATGCAAACCATCTGACCAATCCCTGCCCTTCAACTCACCCGTCTTCTTCCTCTTTGGCCGAATCAGAGCGTCTTCCCTACTTCACCTCACCCGAACCCAGCGCTCTTCGGCCAAACTCGCTGTCTCCACCCTCCAACTTGAATCGCTGAGCACCTCCCCCTCGCTTTCGTCTGCCTCAGCCCCTGCCGACTCTACACCTCTGTCCAGCCCCGTGCACCCCGAAATTCCCACCACTGCACCAGCCTCATACATGCCTTCTGCTTTTCGCATCCAATGGGCCAGGAACGCCGTGAAACGGCAGCAGAACCCACGGTGCCATGGGGGAAACCCCCAATGTCCGAGGGCCTAACGGCAGCAAGCTCCGTCGCCACGCCCGCCACTCATGCTTCGTCCTTGCCCTTTGATAAGGAACCCACCCACGAGAGTGCATCGGTGCAGATCGAGGCGAGTGCCAATGCAGAGCAGATGTATGAGACTTCTCCTCATCAGTCAACTCTCAAAGAGACTGAGAAGCAGAAGCCATCTCCCCTACCACTGCCGATCCCTCCAAGGACCCCCACAAGTCACCTCCAGGACGCGGCAGGAAGAGCCGTCGGGACACCAAGGGTCTGCCACGCCAGTTTGCCTGCAACGTCTGGCGCAGCATTTGCGCGCAATCACGATTTGCGCCGGCACGCTCGGATCCATATGGCCAACAAACCCTATGCATGTCCCACGTGCCTTAAACAGTTCTCCCGCAAGATGCGCTCACCGTCATTTGGCTGTCAAATCCGGCTGCCAGTTCCGCGGACGCTCTTCGCAGGGATCACGGCGCCCCCTTCACTCGGATGGGGGGGAAGTGGAGCGAGGACCTAGTATCTCGCAAGCACCGTATCAGCCACCAGTTTTCCATCCCAAACTCGAATGCCAGAGTACCAGCCATACACCGTCGGCCTCGCCAACCCATCTGCCTCTCCTCCCCTTCAACAACGCTCAGGTGCACCGCTCCGCTCAACATGGAGTTTGTCTACAACCCAATTACCTCCTCCCTCTATCCTTCGAATACCTCCCCGAGCGAATATGGGCAGTTGGAGATGTATACGTCCAGTGCGGCCAATCCGGTGCCCATGATGACCTATCCCTCCTCCCAGTCCATGCCTTTGCTCTTTTCTGACAATCTGCCCGGCGCTCGGCCGCGCTCAGGCCCGGCCCTGGCCCAAGTCCGGACTTGTGGCTCAACCCAGGTCATGCCGCGCCCGGCCCATGGACAGGGCTTGGGAGTACACAACGTGCCCTCTCATCCTACTGGATCGGCAGGCCAGAATCAGAATGCTGATTCGTCCGCGCCCGTCTCACTTGGCTTTATGCCCGTTCCATCCCACCCCACACCAGCCCAGAACCCCCAAGGTAGCTCTGGCCACTCCATGTGGCGCTAATTCTTGCCATTTTGCCCTTTGAAGCTTGAAGCTTGTACTTTTGTCTCTGATATCTGATAGGCTTCTATGTATCCTCTGTCCGCACCCTTCTTTCTCAGAGTGGTGGAGGCACTTTTTGTTGCTTTGCTCACGCGCTCACGTGCCTCTCCCTCTCCCTCTCCCACTGTCCCTTATCGACTGTGTGCGGCCTATGCTCCGCATCCTTTCGCTCCCAGCGATGCCGCTTTTCCGGGCACCACTTCTCCGTCCCTCCCCCACTCTCCTCTCTCCATACCCTTCGAACTACCAAAACAGCCGCCCTCCTCCCCTCTCTACTCGCTCTTCTCTTCTTTCTCTGCGGTGCTTCCTAATAATGCACTAATGCACGAGACTCCTCGGCCATCTTGTCCGCTCTCTTTTCGCACCGTGTTTTGTGGAGCAGAAAAAAAAAAGCAGACGAGAGTCGAATCCTTGATGGTTGCTCATGAGTATTATACTACTACCTCTCCACCCTCTTCTTGCCTTGTTCTTGTTGTTCTGTTTGCCCCCTTCCCTTGCCTCTCCCCCTACTATTGCTGCCTATTGCAGTTGTTTCCTCTACCCCCATTGCTCTTCCGTGCTGGCCACACACGTTACCTCCGCCCCATCCCATGCCACATCGAACCCTTCAAACCATTCCCCCTTTTTTGCTCCATGTATACATATGGACCTGTATCTAGCCTCTCCATCTCCCCTCTCCCCTCTGTCATCCATGTGATCCATGCGATGCATGTGATCCCTAGCATCGTGTCCTCACGCACTGACTACGCGACCAAAGTGGCCCTCGACCTTATCAGGCCCTCAAGCACGCCCAGCTTCTCTTTTCCCCGGTTTCTCAATTGACTCGACGTATACCACTCGGAGACCCGGAGACTCGGAGGCCCTGTGAGCATGTGAGGCTGGGCCGATCATCGATCATCCTATATACCTGCCTGTGTTGTGCTGCTGCTAGGCTGGCACAGCGCGATCTTTTCTCGGATGGTCAAAGGGGCCCGGAGGGGGGGAGGAGGGGGTGCATGTATTCTGTGTGTACCACCGCCCCAGAGACCAGAATCGAGCGAGAGAGCGTGGTAGGGCACAGTGCACATGCCAGAGAGAGGCAATGCATGGTGTTCATGATGGAGCTGTGGGGTTAAGTGATGTGGACTGAGTATGAGGAAGGGTGGGAAAAGGGATCGGGTGTTGAGTGTTGACAAAAAGGCATGTTCGAGTTGATGCGGGTTTGACGTGATCGTGATCGTGATCATTGGGCTCATCTCCTTCCTCGCTCGAGTGTAGTGTAACATGTAATGCTCCATGTTCCTTGGCACCGTGCAGTGAAGTGACAAATGACAAGTAACAAGTGCCCAGAGACAGATGCTATAGGAGGCGGTGCAAAGCTAGTGGTAGAACATGTAGTATGCACATGCACCCAGTGCGCCTGTTGGTATGGAGCGGTCGGAATGCCTCCCCAATCGGATCGGCACTTTTGTGCCTTGAGATACGTCCTCGTTCAAGCCTTATGTTATACTTACTAGTACTACTGAGGCGTACTGATACTGAGGAGAGCACCGGCGGGTGTACGGAACGGCTTGAGTACTTGGCCACCGTAGCCACTGTTCCACCATTCCATCGTAACCACCATTTCATCGCCCATCGGCCGTGCTGGGCTACCGGATTGAGCCGTCGTTCCATCATCGTTCCACCGTTCCACCGTTCCACCGTTGGATTTGGTTTCTCACTCACATGCTTCGTCACGCGTCATGGCGGCGGCTGGGTGCGCTGCGTGCCATGCGTGCGATTACATGTCCCAACTGGCGTCAAGGAAACCGTCCTGCGCACTTTACTGGTTTCTGGTGCCAACAAGCCACACATGCCAGATGAATAGAGGTCGGTTTATAGGCGTAGTGTGTCTTTGTCCAGCGTTACGCTCTGTAATGAATGATAGTATGGCGGCAATATACATTGCGCTGCAAAAAGCTACCAAGGCCGTCCTCCCATTGAATACAAGGACAGTCAGTAGATTTGCATGGGGGCAACTAGGGCTGCCTCCTAATTCCTTCCTTAGTTCTTTTTCCCTGCCGAGAGCACCGTCGCTTCCTGCCATTGTCCTTCCTTTTTGAATACGATTCATTGGTAACCCCCGGCTCGCTTCCAGAATCACTCTCACATGAGCGTTTCCCGCGCCCCCACGGCATCAGGAGCATTGCCATCTGGGAAGGCGCCGTCACGCTTGCCAGCAAAGGAATTGTAAATCTTTTCCAACCTCCGCTGCTCTTCCAGGGGAACACTAGGTCGCGTTTCCTGCAGCGCAGCACGAATGTGCTCATCGGTCACAAGGCCATGTTTGCGACTGGACGCGGTGGGGGACGCGGTCCGACTGGAGATGGCAGCAGTGGTAGGTAAAGTATTGGCCAGCATCAGTGCCAAGCGGCGCTGCAGCGCCGTTTTTTGGGCCCCGGATAAATGTTCGTCTGAACCAGCCCGAACAAATTGGATGGCGGTAGGATCGTCCTTCATCTTCTTTTCCTTTTCCTCCTCTTGAGAGGAAGAAGGCAGTGTTTCATCCAACCCCTCGTGGACCATGGACAAGTGCGCATTGTACAGCAACGCCTGGAGATCGGCACCTGAGAAACCAGATGTCTGCTTGGCCCACCGCGCCAGGTCCACCGACGCATCCAGCGGAAGCTTGTTGGCCACCGCCTGCAAAATGTCCCGCCGATCTTCCTCTTGCGGCATGTCACACAACAAACTCTTGTCCAGCCGACCCGGACGTAGCAGCGCGGCATCAATCAAGTCTGGTCGCGACGTGGCCGCCAACACATACACCCCATCCAAGCCCTCTGCGCCGTCCATTTGGGTCAGAGCTGGTTGACCACCCGGTCCGTTACCCCGGTCGAATCATGCCCACGTCGCGGTGCGATGGCATCAAACTCATCGAAGAACAATACGCATGGCTTGGCCGCCTGCGCACGCTCAAACAGGTCCCGCACACTCTTCTCCGACGCACCAATGTACTTGTTGAGAATCTCAGGGCCCTTGACACCAATAAAGTGAAGCCCACACTCTTTCGCCACCGCCGACGCAAGCATCGTCTTGCCACATCCGGGGTAACCGTACAGCAGCAGCCTGAGCGCAGCCGAAGTGGGCAGGAGGCAAATATCGGACCGTACTTGACTGGCCACTCGAGCGTCTCCCGAAGCACCCGTTCGTCTCATGCAGACCCCCAATGTCGCTCCAAGACACATCCCCTTCTTGCAGCGCCACCTCACGCAACGATTGCGGCACAAATCCTTCTTGCGCCTTGGCAAAATCCGTCATCGTCACCTGCAATGCATCCCCATCGCGATCATCTTTGCGCCCGGCCTCGCCCGTCACACGGATCGCAGCCGCGGCCACTGCCCGGTCCAATAGATCCCTCAGCAGCAAGGTACCCCTCGGCCTTGCCAGCAAGCGTAACGTAGTCCACTGGTCCGATTCTACCCCTGCTCCAGGCATTGTCCGACGCTGCAGCAGCAGACGAAGGATGTCTTGCCGAGCGGCCTTGTCGGGCGCACGAAGGTGAATGCTGTCGACAAGAGGTGACCGCACTGAGGACCGGATGAAGCGACGAAGAGTTCTGCGCTGTGCAGAGGAGGAACACATTGTGGTCCCGTGCCGCCTCAAACGCTAGGCGTAGTAACGTTTCCGCCAATTGCCGCGGACGCGAGCCATCCGCATGCTCTTGTTCGGCCGGAGCAAGACGGTCAACATTGTCCAACAGCAGCACTGCAGGGGCCGACCAGGCGGCAGAAGCGAGCCAGCCATGGACTTGGGTCCGAAGCGACGGCGTCCGGTCCTCCCCTGCGCGGCACAGTCTACGTAGTGGGTGGCTACTGCCAACGCGCCGAGCCCGTGCCGCGGGGAAGGAAAGAAATCTGTCGTGCCACTTCGGTCGCGACCGAAGTCTTGCCTGCGCCAGGCCCCCCGGTCAAAGCAAGCCAGGCGGGGAAGCGACAGATCGGGCGGGGGAAAGGGTGCCTTGCACTCCAGCATCAAACATGCGGCGCGCCCCAAAGTGGTTCTCTACCGCTTGGGTTGCACGCACCAGCAAGTCGTCCACCCCAGCCACCCGTTTCTCCTTCGACGCAGTCAGGCTCAGCCCCCACGTGTCGGGCAGCGGCATGGGAAGCTCCAATTGTTTGTCTCCTTGGCCGGGGGCGAGAAGAACCAGGTCATAATCCTGAATCTGCAAGGCGGTTCGTAACCCCGAGCCCAAGATGACATGCTGCGCTGGCAATTCCACCGGTTGTACCCCATAACCCCCTTGGATCTTACCCGATGGCGCTGGCGCTGCAACCGCTTGAACAATGGACCGCTTGGTCGGCTCGGCGCCGAATCCACCGCACTTTCCTCGTCCCCGTTGGACACGGCGGGAATGACTTGCGTAGTAGCCCCCGTAGGACACGAGATGCGGGTCACAGTCACCCGCGGAGCCGAGGTCGGTGCTGCCGATTGAAGAGTTTGGAGCGTCTGCGGATCAACTAGGACGGCATTGTAAGTCCACCCGGGCACATCCTCGCTCGGGTCAGACGAGGTGATGGAAATGCTGCTGGCATGACACGGAAGAGGGTGCGACCAAGCAAGGCGCGCGCCTTGGCTGCCTGCGCCGCGCCGGGCGACGACGAACCAGCTGCTGTGGGGGGGAGGTGGTGCCCACAGGCTCGGGCTGGCCAACTGGCGCCCGCTGCTTGGGGCAATAACTAGCTCAGTGTCGGTAGACAGGCGCACGGCACGAGCACCTCCTTCCCTTGGCCCCCTTGGGCGCCGGCGCCGGCGGCGGCAGCGGCTCCAGTACGCTTTGCGTGGCGGCTCAGTCGAATCGACGGTAAAGCGGCACACTGAACGGTTGCCACGCCCAACAAAGACGACTAGCGTCATACCCTGACAGGCAGCACGGCACTGCGAAAGTAGGTTGAGCTCCACATCCTCCGCGTACGTCGACAGTAGCTCCCAGTCGTCGGGGCCAAGCGGGGTGACGTTCACCCGCTCGCCACGGGCAAGGGAGGACTTCGTAGCAGGGTGATGCGCACCTGCGCAGGCGTTTCGCTCCCAGGCGGAAGGAGCGGCGGGGCAAAGGCAGAGGCAAGCACGGGGCTCATGGCGAGCGTAGTGTCGAGAGCAGCACCGGCGGCACCATTGGACTCGGGTAGTGTCAGTGCCGGCGCAGAGTGGCCCGACCAGCCGCAGTAGTAGGTCGCAGGAGGAGAGCCTGGCGCCAGAGAAGTGAGCTCGACCACGATCGTTTGTGGTGGCACGTTGCGTTCGACCAGGGGGCATGGAGCGCCATGGGCAGGTGCACCAGGCTGGAGCGCAGAGACGGGTCGAGGCGCACATGCGCGACCAGGCCACGCCCGGATCCACGGCCACGCTGAGCCATGGCCATGCTGGGGGGAGTGGGAGTGGGGTGGGTGGGGAGGAGGGAGATGGAGGAGGAGATGGAGGAGGAGATGGAGATGGAGGCGGCCACACTCGGTTTCATTCAGGGCGTCTGGAGTTGCACGTGCTCCCCCACCGGGAGAGACCGGGCCGGGGGTGCAATTTCAATTCGGTTGATCCGGTGCGGTGAGGGTGACGTCAGAGGCAGCGCATGTCACGTGCACTGACGCACGCAGACACACTGGTGGGGTGCGGGCGGGCGCTGCTTACACACCCGTGCCGGCCCATCGCCACTCGTTCGCCTCGGCTGCTCCACCTTTGCTGCTGCGGGGGGGGCTCTTCCTGTCTTCCACCTCGTCTGCCTGCTTCTCCCTCGCTTCTCCCTCGCTTCTCCCTCGCTTCTCCCCTCGCTTCTGCTCCTCTTCCACCGTTGCTCCGCAGCACTGCCCCCATGCGCATCCCCGCCGCCTGGCGGCCGTGTGTGTCGTCCGCGGGCGTGCTCGGGTGCCGCCGCCCGCCGCCGTCGGCCCGCCCCGCCCATTCCCACTCCCAGCCCCCTCCGACTCCGACAGGGCCACGCTCGCCCAACTCCACGCCGCCAACAAGGCCGCCCACGTGACCGCGTGCCTGTCCTGCCCGAGTCGGCGTGGAGCAAGACGCTGATCGATGGCCCCGCCCGCAGCAACGGCGCAGCCTCCGTCGCCTCGTCTGCCCGTCCAGGCAAGCTGTCCGCCGACGGTACGTGCGTCTCGCTGCCAGTGCCCCCGTTCCCGCTGCCTCTGGTGTGATGTAGGATGTTCCTTCTGACCTTGCTATCCTCTGTGCGTGCCCCCCCCCCCCCCCCCTCCAGGCCTGGACAGCAGGACACGCCCGCACGCTGCTCGACGCGACTATCCTCCTGTCACGCGCCTGCCCGACGCGGTGGTCTACGACCAGCCTGCAATCCCCAACCCAGCCAGACCGCCGAGGCACACCGCACCCTGCGCAAGCGCGGCTATTTGCTTGCCATGGTCCTCCTCGGTGGTGCCGTGGTGGGCGGCGTGGCCTACCTGCTGCTGCCGAACGCATCTCGATGCGCCGTCGGGATCCCGCGACCTTGTTCCGGTCGCGCCCGAGACAGAGGAGGAGATTCTGGCGCGCTTGACGCTGGCCAATCCCCACCTTTCGGCCCAGGAGCTCGAGCGGATCCTTGCGGTCGAGTTGCGCAAGCACAGGGCCCAACTGGCTCGACACTCTGCCCCAAGCACGTCCGAGCCGAGCAAAGCGAGCTACGTGCTACTCAGTATCCAGCGCTCCTCTACCATCGCCAAGGCTGTGGTGGCAAGCATGTGGGACTACCGCAAGACGCTCAATGCTTCCTATGCAGACGAGCAGACGGAGCGCACGGCCCTGAGCCGCTGCCACACCCGCAGTGCGAAACGTGTCCTGCGCGCCCTCCAGGCCAACGCGGAATCTATATCAAACTCGGCCAGCATGTCAGTGCCACGCTTTTTATCCCTCAGGAATGGAGAGATGCTGAAACCTTTGCAAGACCAAAACAAACCCACGCCTCTGCCCGAGTTGGAGGCCAGTTCCAAGCGGAAACAGGCAAGTCGTTCGAACAAGCCTTTAGCGTTGTCGATGTCACTCCCATTGGCGTGGCCAGTTTGGCACAGGTGCACCGTGCGGTCGAACGTGACACAGGGCGGGAGGTGGCGGTCAAGATGATGCACCCGGACGTAGAGCGCTTTTCGGAAATCGACATGGCGACGGTCAATCGTCTCACCGCATTGGTCAAGCGTACGTTCCCGACGTTTGAGTTCACCTGGTTGGCGGAGGAGATGAACGAGAACATGCCGCTCGAGATGGACTTTGCACATGAGGCAGGCAATGCGGAACATGCCCGCCTCGACTTTGCAAAGTACAAATCAACCCCCGTGTACATCCTGAAGTGTACTTTGCCACGAAGCGGGTGTTGGTCATGGAATTCATCCACGGTCGCCGCCCTGATGATCTCGAGTATCTGCGCAAGCACCGCATCAACCGTAACCAGGTTGTCGCAAGAACTGAGCAAGGCGTTTGCCCAGATGCTCTATATCCATGGCTTTTTCCATGCCGACCCTCATGCGGCAATGTCCTGATCCGCTCTGTGCCACCTAAGAGCTCTCTTGCTGCCCACACGCGGTCTTCGTACAACTTTGAACTGGTGCTGCTCGACCATGGTCTCTATTTCCACATTCCACAAAAACTTCGGGCCGACTATGCACGCTTTTGGCTTTCCCTCCTGTCCCATGGCACCCCTTCGGTCCAGCGCCAGCGCCGCCAACTGGCAAAACGAGTGGCCAACATTGGCGATGAACTCTACCCATCCTGGAGAGTGCGATTACTGGTCGAAGTGGATTGGAAGGCAGCGACCCTAACAATCCTTATGGAGTGGGAGGAAAGCGTCGACCCTCCTCGCTCCTTGATATGGACGGCGGTACCAAGATGACGCGCGCAGAGAAGGCTCACATCAAAAAACGATGATGGAGCGGGAAGGGTTGTTTGAGGATGTGCTGCGCATGTTGCGCGCCATGCCACGTCAAATGTTGATGGTGTTAAAGTTGAATGACCTGACTCGCAGCTTGGACATGGCTCTCCACACTACCCATGGCCCCATTCGTCCTTTATTATCTCGGCCCGCTTTTGCGCCACGTGCGTATGGAACGATGATTGGAACACTCTCCAAGCCCAGCGCAGGAGGGACGGATGGAGTGTCGCGTGGACCAAACGCCTGTTGAGCGCTTGGTACAACTATGCCGTACGTTTTTCTCTTCCCCCCCCCGCCCCCTTCCCTTGCTTTCTTGCGTTCGGTGTAGACCAAAGCGGAAGGAACTGAACTAAACTGAGTACTGAACTGAGATGATCGATGAGCTAACTTACCTGCTTGCGCCCGGGACAGTACTTTAACTACGGCTTTGGATTGCTGGAATGTTACTCGGACATACGCGCACGCATTGGGATCGTGTCGTTGTACCTGCGCACCATGGTGCTGCATGGCTTTACTGCCGCTTCTCGTGCCGCGGCTGGGATCGACGAGGACCAAGACCCAATCCCGTCCAGCCGACCAAGCTCCAACTGATCCTGATCCTGATCCTGGTACTGATGGTGAGGCGCACGGTACCGATACGATGCTGGAAAAGGGTATAAGGGTATCGATCGCCTGTACCCGCTCCTCAGGCTTGAACCTTGAGAGTTGAACAGGACTGAAGCAGTGCCTAGTGCCTAGTGCTAGTGCCCAGTGGCCTGCCCTGCCCCTAGTGCACAGAGCCTAGTGCCCGCTCACTCTAATCTACATGCTGTTTTTAATGAGCGTGTTCAGTGGGCCAAGTAGCAGCAGGAACGATAAGCGCGAGGCGGAGATAGGCAGCACGCGTCACGTAGACCAACATACACACTAACGCCATACCACACTACACACCACACTACACTACCCACACCACACTACATGAAAAGGGAAAGGGAAAGGGGAAGGGAAAGGAATGTCCACTAGCATAGGGAGGACCTCGGATCTCGGACCTCGAGGGCCGCCCATGGTGGGGAGTAAGTATGCGCAGTACAATGGCATAATGCACCGTGCGGTCAGAGTAAGGAGCGGGTAGATGGCATGTACGATGCCTGCTTCGCACGCTTGACTCACGTCGGACTCGCACGACTTGACTCGCACGACTGACCAAGGGCAAGTGAGAAAGTGGGCAACTGGGCAACTGGCATGTGGGCAGATGAGTAGCATGGGGGGAGATGAGGGATGCAGATTGTTTTACGCTTCGGAACGGTCCAGCAGCGGCTGATTGGATCGAATGGAAGGTCCAGACCCAAGGGCAGGGAAGGGAGGGAGGGAGGGGAGGGGAGGGGAGGAGCAAGGCAAACGTTTACGTGGGCTTGCCCTCAATTGAGGTACGCCACCACTCCTTGAGACACGAATAAGGGTTCTCATCAAACGAGTCCTTCGGGTCGCATGCGCACCTGCCCGTGTCGTGGTACTTGGCACGGTTGGCCGGGCAATGGGAGAAGGGAACGTGGTAATACCCCACCGAATCCATATGCACGACCCGGCTCCGGTCCATAAAGAGGGCAACTGCAATGGAATGAACCGGGGCATCTCCCCAACGCTCGTAAAAGAAGCCACCCGCCTTGTCGAGATGGTCAAAGTACTTTTGGTACGCTTCACCACGCCAGAAACGCAAGTCGCCAATCTCAAAGTTGGACCAAAAGTGGCACAGGTTGTAACCGGGTTCCAGCCCCTTTTCCGGCTCGTCCGTCATAAAATGAAGCCCGTTGTCTTTGGCCAAGTACTGCGGGTTCTTTGAACAAATTTTTTCGTCTCGTCCCACAGGGTAGGAATGGTGTCCGGGTACTCGTGCAGCGCCATGGTGAATGCATAGGACTTGTTGTTCATCTGCATGAACAGGAACGGGTCAAAGTCCATGTCGCAGTACAGACGAATCCCCGGCTCGACACGCCAGTAGTAGTCCAAGTCGAGCGTGAGCGGGTGCTGGAAAAAGAAGCCGGATTGGAAACGGCACATGTGCCGGTACGATTCCGACCAGCCATAGATGATGTTCTTCATCTTTTCCCGCGTCTCGGCCGCTTTGGTCTGGTTGATCCACGACGGGTACCCCCAGTGCTCCGGTCCAACCTTACCAAACCGGATTTCAGAGCGGTCATGCTACGCACTCCCTTCTTAAATTCATCTGCCCAAAGCAAGACCAACGTCTCGGGTTAGCCCATCCGAATCTGCAAACGCTTTGCCTTTGCCTTTGCATCCCCTGCCCCTCCGGCACCCGACCACGTACGTACCTGTAAAGTCATCGTCGTTAGGAAAATCCAGGGATATCCGTACTTGCGGTTAAATTTCTCCTCCACGTCACGCATCGAGCTCTTCATATCCTCCAGTTCCTGGTTGCGAACCAGGACAATAAACGCCGCTTTGGCGCGCGGCGCCTTGTTGGCAGCAGCGGGGACAAAGGCAGGAGGGTAAATGTTACCGTCATCGCCCTTGACCCCCCACGACGCCAACTCTTCCACCGAAACGGGCGGCGCACCGGCCGGAGACTCGTACAGCCAGTCTCCGGGACTAATCTCGCCACCGGGGACCTTCATCGTGCTGGCCGGACGAGCAGAGGCGGAAGGAAGCTTGGTCGACGACGGCGGACGCTGGAATTGGTTCCCTACCCAGCGGTGGCTTGTCCACCAGCCTGCTGCGCAACAGACTTCCACTGCTGCGCATGCTGCGCGCCCTTGTCGGTAAAGCCGACCCAAGAAACGAGGCTGATGGTGAACAGCACGCCGAGGGCGAGCACGACGAGCCGGATGGGACGCCGCACCACCGCATCAACAATGCCCCGGGAAGAGGAGGGCCCAGAAGACGAGCCAAGACCGCCAAGTAGCTGGTAGCGCGGGGGCATGGCGCACAGAACTACAACAGCAGACGCGGCGCGAAAAGAGGCGGTGGCAAGCCAGACGACGAGAAGAGGCAAACCGCAAACGCAGCCAGCCAGCGGGGACTGCGACGGGCCAGCCATCATGCATCATGCATCATGCATCACCGGGCACCACCCAGTACCCACCACCGAGAAAAGTGAAATGTACAGTCGGCCGTGCTGGGCGCGAGCAGGTCGCGGGCGCCAGCGCTCCCCACGGGGGCAGCCGCTACCCGCCGCCGCCGCCACCACTGCGCCCCTGCCTGGCAGCAGGGGCATGCGCCACGCTGGAGCGCCGGCACCAGGCCCAGCAGAAGCAGTCGGATTGGTCAATGATTAATGATTGCTATTGCAGGTGCCGGCTTTGCGCCTCTTTGCGCGGGGGATTGATGATATTGATGACTGACGCTTGCCACAGTTGGCGTCTGTCTATAGGCCCTGCTCACCCCTCTTCTACCAAGGGCAGCCACGCCAATAGGTTGGCAGGCGACGCATCGATATGGATCCATCCAGCCGTCCGCCCTGCTCTACTCTACGCCACGCCACGCCACGCCACACCACTCACAGATCCTCGGGCCGTCTCCAGCTCCTCGTCTGCCTTGGCCTTGTCCACCTTGGCCTCTCCCGATCCGCCACCGTCTTGAGCGACCGCGCCAGTCTCTCGTCCACCGTTGCGCGCAGAATGTTCACTTGGTCGTGATCTGGTCCAGCTTGGCCCCGCCCAGCCGACGTGCGACGCATTGTCGGCCGACTTGGCTAGGATCTTCTCCAGCCGCGCAATCTCCTTGCCACCCAGCTCTCTGACTGCGTCACCTTGTCCAGCACGCGACCATAGTACTTGGCCGCTGTCGCCTTGGCCTCCCCGCTGGTCACCTCGCCCGATCCAACCTTGGTCAAGAGCCGGTCAATGTACTCCCGTGCCGAGCCCGCAATCTCCGTTAGCTCCGCGCAAACCCATCGGCCTTCTCGGTGGCAATGCTAATGTACCGGTTGAGCATCCGGTCCAGCGCGGGAGCCGGCCAGCAAGGTTCGACAGACCTCCACCGGGCTCGCGGAACGTGCCGGCATTGGCATTGATGTACGACAGCAGACCTTCCTCCTGTCCGCTCCCCATTGAACGGCTGCGACGTCTTTTCCTTGCCCTCGGCTTGCTCGGCCTGCGTCAACGCAGGGAAGTACAGAAGCGTAGGGAAACTCTGGATATTGAACCGCTCACCCAAGTCGCGGTACTTGTCCTGCATCCACCTGCGCCAGCACCACATCTGCATCCCGCTCAAAATCTTTCGCGGCGCATCGTAGAACGGAGCAAGCCGTTTGCAGTAGCACCACGGGGCAAAAAACTCAACCAGCACATTCTTGCTCGGGTCCAAAACGACTTGGTCAAACGTGGCTGGGTAAGCTCTTGCGCATGCGCAGCATGCGCCTCACTCTTCTTAGGCGCCTCCGCTTTGATCGGCGACTTGATCCCAATCTTGCCCGAGACGTAGGTGGCAAGCGAAGTCAAGTCGCGGCCTACCTGGACAGTTTCCGCTGCCTCCTTGGTCGATCCATCGGCCGGGAACCAGAGCAAGGTAGGGAACCTTGAATGTCAAACTTGGACATGAGTTTCCGGTTGCTGTCGCCATCCACTTGCGCAATCAATACCTTGTCTCGTACTTGGAGAAGGAATCGGCAAGCTCGGCATACGTCGGAGCCAAGTTCTTGCAGTGACCACACCATGGCGCGAAAAACTCAACCAGCGCAGGCTTGCCCTGCCCAACAAGTTGCTTGAACTCCTTCTCGCTGCTGATCACTACCGCCTCGGCCGCACCAGCAGCGCACCGACCAGCGCCCACGCCAGCAACAACACGCTCGAACCACAAACTCCACGCATACCACACTGAGTACTGAGACTGAGTACTGAGCCACACGGAGGGCGGGTGATGGAGGGGAAAAGGGTGTTGGGCGGGCACCGGGCCGAATTGCGGCGTCGGGAAACGCTAAACGCTAAACGCCGAGAACGGCCACGTTGGTGGGTGCCACGTCACGGAATGCAATATTGCAATGCCCAGCCCACAGCGGTCACGTGTCGGCACGTGACTCGTGGTCGATGGCCATCGATCGATGATGGCTGACTGGCTGTCCTGGATCGGTGGGTCGGTGAGCCTCACCGCTGGGCCTCAGCCGAGCGCACCTGCTGGGGTAGCCTCTGGTCTCCGGTCGCTAGCAACGCCACAGCTAGCTCATGGGGGGGGGTCCTGCTGCTACACATCCAAACGATCCGCGCCTGGGACAGGCTGCGCGTAGGCCGGTTGAACGTACTGAACGTTGAGGATGGTGGCGGGAGGAGGAGACGACATGGACTTGGCCAATGTGGATCAATCGATCGTGCCGCAGATCATGGCCTGGCCTGGCGGCCATGGTATGCGTCCCCGCCAATCGCACGCGTAGCCAGTGCCCCGCTGGAAGCTAAAAGGGAAGCTTGTAGCTTGAAGCTTGGAAGGGCAATGCGGCGGCAGCCCAGGGCCGTGTGCACGCGCGGCTGCTGACTAGTGGCGAGTGATGAGTCCAGCACCCTGGGTGGCGTGGACGGTGGACGGCGGGGAGGGTGGCGGAGGGCGTGTCAAGCCGGCGGTGTCATCGAATGGGCCATCCGATATCGACATAATCAGTACTCAGGCTGAGCTCAGCCTGAGCGCTCAGCCTGAGCGCTCAGCCGCTCAGCCGCTCAGCGGATGATCGATGACCGATGAGGCGCATTCTGCTCTTCGCGCCCTCGGCCTGCCTGCCTCTCCACCCTCTCCTCCCCTCCGCTCTGCGCCACCACCCTGCGTCGCCTGCCCCCCCGGTTCTGCAGCGCATGGGCGGACTGACCACCCCCTCCACCGGCCGGTCCACCGCCACCGGCACCACGGCCACTACCGGCCGCAACGCCCCCAAGTCCCGATGGTCCGGATGGGCCAACACTGGCTTTACCAAGTCCATCAAAGTCTCTGACTGGGCGCCGGATACGTCAATGCAGCAAGCCACAAGCTCGGCAACGAGCGCTTCTGGCCCAGCTCGGGCGACTACGTCGAGGAGATTGCCAAGTGCACTCGCATCCTCAATGGCTTTACCCAACAGGGCTTTGTTCGCGAGGAAGAGCAAGTCGTCGCTGATGACGACCCCAACGGCAAGGTCGTCGTCAGGAGCAGACCGTAGGTCCCGACGGCCAACCCATGACCAAGGAGCAAGCTGCCAAACTGGCTCCGAGCGAAACACGCACCCAAAAGATCACCAAGAAGATCAAGAAGGTCAAAATCATCGCAAGGTTCGTCCTCCTCCCGCGTCTTTTGTCTTGTCACCACTAACCTCGCCCGACGCACAAGATTCCTCCTGATGTGTTCAAAAAGGCGTGTGGAATTGCTATCTACACCTCGATGCGCAGTGGCATAGCACCCTTTGGGGGCTCGGCGGCTCGGGCATCGTCATGGCTCGTCTTCCCGATGGCTCCTGGTCCGGTCCTTCTTTATCACACCACAGAACGCTACAGCAGGACTCATGTTTGGTGTCGATGTTTACGATGTGGTGTTGCTCATCATGTCTCCCACTGCTCTCGAGGGATTCAAAACACACAAGGTCACTCTGGGCGCCGAGACTGCGATTGCAGCTGGCCGGTAGGTACGGGCGCTGCTATGGATATGAGTGTCAACGGAGTGGACTGGAGTAATTCCAAGATGCAAGTTCCGAGGGAGAGAAGAGGAAAATTGCCAAACCTCCTGCCCCTTTGTTCTCGTATACTCGCAACCGTGGGTTCTATGCTGGTCTCGAGGGCATGGCTATGGTCTACCTCACGCGTTTTGATGAGAACGAAAGGGTGTACCATTGGCCGGTCTGACCGGTCGAGATGTGTTGGAAGGAAAAGTACGCAAGCCCGTCGAGGCGCGTCAGCTCTACGACGCCCTGGCCGCAGCTGAGACGGGACAGGCCCAAGCAACCATGTCAGATTTACGTGTACCCAAGGAACTGGATAACGCGTCTCTGGCCCACCTGTCATCGCAAAGCAGTTCGTCCCAGGCCAGCATGGTTGATACTGACACAGCCTCGACCATCGGCTCAGTCCACGACAGTGCATCCTCGATCAAGATCGGCTCGACGACAGTGCGACGACGGAAAATGGCGGACCTTTGGTCTGGACGACGGTGAGCGGCTCCGTTTACCGCCTACACCCGAACAACTTGACTTTATGGAACAAGCGGGCATCCAAGACGAAGAGGATGAGCGGCTTGACGCAATTCACAAAGACTATTTGGTCCTTGCCACCGCCGCCACGTCATCCCGGTGCTGTCAAGCGGGCCGAGGCGATTACCGCACCAAGGCCGGACACCGCTTTGTCGCTCCTGCCACTCTGCCACCGATGGGATCCACTCGCTTTATTGCGCCCGGTCCATTGCCAGATGCCAAAGCGGTCTCTCTGCCGCCCTTGAAGCGCTCCCCCTCGCAGGAAAGCACGGGACCCTCAAGCCTCTCGATCTTGATTCGCCTCCTCCCTATACGTCCAGTCCGGCCGGCATGTTCCCCCTGGGCCAGGACAAGAAGACCCCTGAGCAAGAGGATGACAAGCTAGAGCAGACTACTTCGAAAGGTGCCAACCTCGAGGCTACCTCAGAGCTTTCCTGCACCCGACTCGACGGACAACAGCATCAAAGCGAAAGGTGTCGATGCCAAGACGGACCTTGAACTAGACACAAGCACAAACACAAACAAGTACAAGCACCGCACCTGTAGGAAAGGATGCGGCGCAGTCGTCCGATCTTGCGCAACAGGACTCGATCCAGTCTGCTTCGGAAGATGTCGTCCCTGTTCAGACGGCCGACCAAGCTGAGGAGCCTGCTGCAGCGCCCGACGCGCCCCATCCCTCAGCAACGGAGAAGTTTGAGGGGAAAGAGTCCACGTCCACTGTTACTTCGGCGGTAAATTTTCGTAAGGGGTCGGCGGAGGAGGAACCGGCCCGAATCGCCCGTACTATTGACGCCAAGGAGGGTAAGCTCAACGACGAGACCGACCTGGCACGAGGGGATGAGCAGAACGACCAGCAGAACGATGAGCAGAACGATGAGCAGAACGATGAGCGCTTGAGTAGTCAACCCGATGAACCTGATTTCCAAACAGTCAAGAAGTCGAGGCGCAAGACAGCT
Organism: Moniliella sp. 'wahieum'; assembly: GCA_003971905.1. Classification (NCBI taxonomy): domain Eukaryota; kingdom Fungi; phylum Basidiomycota; class Moniliellomycetes; order Moniliellales; family Moniliellaceae; genus Moniliella; species Moniliella sp. 'wahieum'. The sequence goes on along the minus strand of RSEE01000044.1, from coordinate 371,839 downwards.
ACCGAGTTGTTGCTAGACTCGATGTGGAGCGGGCGCTCGGGCACTCCTGCTTCAGGCTTGGGACTGCTACCTGGGGAAACAGGGCAAACATCGACATCGACGTCCACCTCCGTTGGGCGGTCTTTCACTCCGGGTCGTTTGTTCGCCAAGCAGCTACCTGAAGAAGATGAGGAGAAGAAGAAGGAGAAGGAAGAGGATGAGGTTGAGGTTGAGGAGCCCAAGACAGCGACAATGGCTACTGAGCCCAACCACCAACAAAAGATTGCTGTGCCGGTGGCTCGGAGGGAAAGCCTGCACTTAGGCACGGACGATGATGACCTGGATGACGAGGAGTTGGAGCGCCAGGGATCCAAGGCTGCATCAGAGTCGGGTCCTAGCACGAGGCATAGCATCGACTCTTGGCGGCTGAGTACGATACGGACGAGGCGGAAGAGAGCACGACAGATGCATTTGCGATCATTTCCCGTCGGATCTCCAGTATGCCTCCCTCACGCGAACCGACGTCGCACAACACGGCACAGGAAACGCAACAGGATGAGGATGAGACGGTACAGGAAACGCAACAGGATCAAGAAGAAGCTCAAACCCGGCAAGAGTATCTGTTTTCCGCCGCACCCACCCCGGCCCCAGTGCCTGCGGAGCAGTCGGAGCAGTCGGAGCAGTCGGACGGGGAAAGCTCCGATGCATTTGCCGAAGCCGAATCGTACGACCACTCTTCCAACCCAGCCACGGCAACGGACACAGCTCCGAACGGTACTTCGATCAGCAAGACGCCCGAGCCTTCTACTGCTACTGCTACTGCTACCCCTTCCGTCGTCCGGCCCGCAACCGGCCCTTGAGCTTCATTGCCACTCTCCCCGACCGACCTACCACTCCCACCACGCCCACCACTCCCACCACTGCCGCCACACCTTCCCCTCCTATCACTGCGACGCCCAAACGCCCACAACGGTCCGCCTCCCGTGCCCTTCGCCCGGCTCGCAACGCTAAGCCCCTGCTAGCACGGTGCAGGCTCAGGTGGCGCCGTCGGAGGCCGACTCCGCGTAGCTGTCACGTATCAAGTGTCAAGTATCAGGTTGAGGTTGAGGTATGAAGGATGGGGAATGAAGCTTGAAGGATGAAGGATGTGGTGAGGGGGGGGGGGGGGGGCTAGGGTGGCTGACGGTATGTTGGACCTGCGTCAAGCTTCAAGCTTCAAGCTTCAAGTTTTTCCAGCTTCATGCTCTTCAAGTTTTTCAAGCCTGGATTGATTTGGGGGCGGACCGTCACGGTCGCCTGTCGGAGGCTCGATTGCTGGCTCGCCCGTCAGGCGCCAGGCCTGAGCCTCAGGCCTCAAGCTCAGGCATCCTGATGATGACGACGTGATAAAACGTGTAACGCGTAACGTTGATTGATGTGTAGCGTGTATACGTTTTGGTTTCCCTTGGCGCTGCACACAAGCCCAAGGAGCCGGGCCGACTCTCTCGTTTCTTTTCGTTTAATTGATGCATTTTTTTTGTTCTTTGTTCTATCCAAGCAACCCAAGCGTAAAGCCGCTGTGACATGGGAGGGTGTGGTGCAGGTAGGGACATGTGCATGACATGTGAGGCGCGCGAGGCCCAAGCAGGAGGCTTGAGTACTTCAGTTGAATATTGGATACAGAGTTATTTAGTACAGATGTTCGCAGCAGATGCGCCTCGCTCCTAGCCGCCGTTGTCGGGAGATCACACCAATAGGATTGAGATGGAAGAGGACGCGGGAGGAGTCGGAAGGTGTGGTGGAAATATAGACACTTGGAGCCGTACACAGGCGCGGGGAGGGTGGCACAGGGGCAGTATCAAGCATCCCGAGGAATGGGCTGATGCTACCCACTGGCGCCGTGCGGCCCACGTGACTGGGGCTCCGCATTGGCAAAATCAGACCACGGTACGCCAGCTGGCCCAGGGGCGGGGGGCTATCGACTATCGGCTATTGGCTATTGGCTATCCCATCCGTCTCGTCGCTGGATCAGCCCACCTCCCGTGCTCGATGCTCTCTCCTTTGCTCCGGACCGACCCGCGCGGATAGCCATTTTGTGCATTGTGCATTGATGATGATGCCCTCCGCTCTGATCTCGGTGCGCGACGTGGGTTTGGCGCTTGCCCGTCGCCCGTTTGTCAGCATGCCGTTGAGCGCACCCAACTGGGCCTACAAGGCGTACTCCTACGGTGTGCTACTACTAGTATTCACATATTCACATGCAGTGCCGCAACAACGCCGCGCCACCCGCCAAAAGTACACACACGATCATGATCCCACAGTATGCAGTATAGGCCGTAGGCAGCATCCCTGCTCAAAGCTCAAACGTGATGCTACCATGCATGACGCATGACCGGGACCCAAGACCGCTGGACCGTTGAATATTGGTTGCGGGACACGCCGGGAACGCCTAGCGACTATAGCGACTGGCGGTGGCCCTGCGATAGCAAGAAGCATTAAGCAACCCCAGTCCGTCATTCCACTCAGGCAACATTTTGTGGGGGTGCCGGTGATGCAGTGACTAGTGACTGACTAGCTTGAAGCTTGACTGGTGATGCAGGTGCATGGGCACTGCAGGGCGGATACGGCGCATGTGTGCGAAGATCGTCAGAGATGCTCACCGGACGGTCATTTTCTTTGCCCACTTCTGGCATCTCAAGTCCAGCTACGCGCGCCATAGGTGATACCCCGTGCCATCTGCCCTCTTTCGGCACGTCCCTGAGGCCTGGGGCCTGCCTAGTGACTAGTGACTTGTGACTGTAGAGGGCATTGCATCAAGCATGATGCACATGTCTGGTAACGCCGGTGGTACGTGTGCTCGCCCGTTTTTTTCAGGGGCTTGGGAGTATAAAACCACCCCCCTCTTTGGCTGGCTCTACAGATTCCCCACCCTCCCACCGCACCACATCCACTGCTCTTCCCCTCGCCCTCCCACCTCTCTCGCCTTAACCCTTGTCCTGTTCGCCATGCCTGCCACCACTACCTTCTTCAAGTACTGGTACAGCCACGACGCTGTGCCCCTTGCTGTCCTCATGTTCGGCGCGGTGTCCGGGGCCAGCTACATGGCGTTCCGCGCGGCCCATGCCCCTGACGTCGTGTGGGACAAGAAGAACCCGACGCCTTGGAACTCGATCAAGGAGGACGAGGGTGTGAAGATGGTTCAAATCAACGTGCGTATTGCTCCCCTCTATCATCTATCCCCACGTTGAACTTCATACATGCCTCACGCAGAGGCCCCATCCCCCATCGACCATCTCACTAACCTTACCTTTGTTTCCCCACCACAGCAAAAGTTTGACCGTCAGTGGCACCGCGAGGGCCTCTAACCGCCTAATCGGTGGTCGTAACTTCAGTGATGCACCAGCTCCTTCGGTGCCCCAGAACCCCCAAGACTGAGACCCCCCCCCCCACCGTGCTTTCCCTTACGACATGAGTTGGGCTGTGCACTGCGGCCCACATCCTACGCTCTGCACGATCGAACTCGTCAACGTCACTCTTCTAGCTTGAAGCTTACAGCTTGAAGCTTGAAGCTTGACTAGTCACTCCCAATGTACATCACGTTTGCAACTCGACTTGACGCTTCCATGCAGTGCAAATAGAAGACGAGAGGCCTCTCCCCAACATTCTGGGCTGCTAGAGCTGGCTGCACTGGTCCCCTAGGGTAAAGTACATTGTTGGGAAAGAGTACATGAAGACGGACGACATGCGGGAATGGGAGAGTGTAACCGTCCAACCGTCCAACCGTGTGAGAAAATGCATTAGTTGCGGTAATGGTCAAAAGTCCGTAAAAACCCCATCGGGCTGTGATGGATTCAATGAGTGTTTGGCCCTATAGACAATCTGCAAGCAAGTGTCGCTCCCCTCCTATCCGCACTCGACAACGGGAAAGCGCCACAGCGAGCAATCCAACAATACCGTGACGTCTTCTTGATATCACTTGTTCGTCGCGTGCCCGTCGAAAGGGGTTCAGGTTCTGCAGGAGAGATGCTGCTCATCTAGCAGTCTGGGGCACTGATAGTATAGGTCAATGATTCGTCGAGCGGGTACGAGTGCAGTGAAGGGGGTGTGGATGGGGTGTGGGTGTGGGTGTGGGTCGGAGCATCAAAAAGACGGGGGGGAGGAACAAAAGTGAACAAGAGAGGAGGCAGGGAGGCCAGCTTCTTTTCCCCCTCTGAATAGTCGGTTGGTTACTAATTGTGCCGACTGCTCGTGCCACAAAGGTGGGGGTATAGTACTAAGTAGGGTCTGAATAGGTTGACCAGGGTCCTATGGGCCAGCCACCTCTGCGGCACTCCAGAGGCCTGACCGGCCTGACCGGTGACCGTCTTCCTCATCCGGGCACCACGCCAGTATCCCTATCCCCTGGCCTAGTGCCGCTCTCCTTCTTCTCCTTCTTCTGATCCTCAGTCTGGGTTCATTGAACGTTCAACTGAACGTTCAACCCAGCTCCTGTCTTCCCTCTGCCATTGCATAACTGCACTTAGGACATCGCGGGTAACCAGGATCATTAGAGTTGCAATCTGAAGCTCACCCTGAGCCTACGACTCTCCGATCTCCCCAACCCCCCAGTCCTGAGTACCAAAGTTATCCCACCCTCACACCCCAAGATTAACCCACCCCAAGGCCACCTCCCGGTTGCCCACCCCACCCCACAAGGCCACCTCCCGATCGCCCCCCATCACCAAATCTCCCGATTTTCCCTTTCCCCAGACCACCCGGTCCCCCTCCCCGAAGACCCACAACCCGCCCCCCGGTATACAACCCACAACATGGTCGCAACCTGAGGGCAAATCCCAAACCGGACGCGACATGAATCCGCAAACCAGATCTATGAGATGCTGATGGCCCTAAAGGAAGTGCCAGGCGCCGTTCTCAACCTTCAGCAGCTGTGCGACATGGAGGTCAACAGCACCAAGGCCGATCTTCTCGCGTCCAAGGACGAGAACCTCGATGAGGAGGAATACCTTAAACAGGAAAAGCTCGCCTTATTCAAACGAGTCATGACACGCGTCGTCGACCACAAGGCCCGACAGCGCCCTGCAAACGCCACTGTGGATGATACCACTGCATCCGCAATCAAAACTATCACCAAACTGATCCTAGCCAAGAAGATGGGATGGTCCGCCCGTGACCTCCAAGACCCGCATCGGTTCAACACCGCCTACCAAAACATTGTGGCGGAGCTGAAGTGCATCCATCCTGACGCTAGGGATATCATCGAAATGGGAAGAAGTGCTCGCCACTTCAACGAGGCGATCGACGCCAGCATGAGGCATGCCTTAGGATCGCCCTGCCACCCCGAGCCCGAAACGCATTCAACCCCCAAACGAGGAACCTGCGACCACACAGGATTTCCTGGAAAGACTCCAACACAGATACGGCCCGGTACCGAATGCGCATCCCAACGGGATACAGCCAATCCAACGGAGTGGCAGAGCGTGCCATCCGCAGCATAGTTACGCGCGCAAGGCAGCTCATCCTAGCCACAGGCCCCCCGACAGCAGACAGGTGGCATCACGCCCTCCACGCGGCCCGCTTCCCACAATCTCATGCCCCCCTTTGTGAGGACATCCGGAAACTCTTTGATGAGAACAAGCAGGGACAAGCTTCGGGTGCGGTTTGGCTGGAGCGTATGGAGGAATTGTATGGGAACGTCGTTGCCACATGGGCGCCCAAGACGAATGGTACCGCCGTGCACTCCTCGACGGCATGAACGACCGCAACGTGAGCACCAACCACCTAAAATCGGACCTGGAGGACCTGCGCCTTATTATAAGGGAACTGCCCGCCCCCACGCACAAGCCAATCAACAAAGTGGCGGGAAAGAATCCCAACTCTGATGGCCGTCCATTCAATGACAGCTACGGCCGTACGGGGAAAAAACCCCAACGCGACAAGTCGAATGGCGGGAGCAAGTTCCTCAGCGGGGGCAAAGATCTGAGCGGGGGCAAGCCGCTGCGCCCGATCCGCAACCCGGGTCGAGACCAGCCTCAGTCGTATGCGAATGTTGCTACCGCCAATCGCGCGGGAGAAGCCAAGACGGAGGGCCACGTCCCTCTATACCTGCAGGACGAATAGGAACTCGGGGGCGAACTAGGGAACATCCGAGCGCTCTTCGACAGCGGCGCTTAGCTACACCTCCATGGCATGTTTCATGTGCCCCGCTTTCATGCCTTCACCCCCCGGGTGACGTGGTCCCTACCCGCTTGATCGATCCCCCCTCCTCTCCCCGAATATGACGATGGCGCGATTCATCACGAGGTCGAATACGCCCTCGATTCTCGCAGCAAGGGCCGTGGAGGCCGCATTAAGCCCTTCTGACAGTTCACTTTCGTGGCTATCCCGTCCACAAGCGCGAGTGGGTACCCGATGCGGATATGCCTCATGATGCCGGGCGGGTGGTCCGTTTCCTTGCACTCTACCCCGATAAGTCTGTCTCTCATGTCCGCCCTTTTCTCATGTCCGCCGAATCACCTTTCTCTCGCCTCCGTCGCCGCCCGGGAGACGAGATCTGAAAGGGGGTAATGTCATAGTTTGGCTGATCTCCTTGGACGGTTCCTGTCTCTTCAGACGGATCGGCCGAGATTCTCGACGGCCCCAGGTGGGATTTTTGGATCTAGCATTGGCACCCCCCCCATCGTCTCGGGCGCCTGAAGATCTCAGGGGTCATTCCACTTTTCTTGAATTGAATCGAAACCGTCTCTTCCGAACTGGTGTGGGAAGGAAGCATGTTCCCCTCAATGCCAACGCTGCGATTGTTGCTCAAGCTCGTCTCGGATCGACTGTGGGCGGGGGGAAGGGGTAAAATGTGAACAAGGGGCGTTGAGTTGTTGCTTTCGCAGTGGAGGGAGGGGTGAACCAACTGCTTCGGGATGCGCAACATAGGAACTGGTCGAGCGATGGGGAGATGGTCTGGCAGAAGAAAATACACTGTTGAGACGGAGGACGTTGAGCAAGTGCGAGGGGTCCAGAAGTTCTGAAGTATAAAAACGAGGTTTACTAGTAGAGAGAATGGGTAAAACGCTGCCCACACGCTTTCAAGGCGATAGTGCGTGGCATTCAGTGCGCAAAAGACAAAGTGTGGCGGCCAGACCGGGTGCACAATGTTCACGCGCGAAGCAGTGGAACTTTGGGCTTTTGCCGTCATAAAAATGGCCGTCTGCGGAGGATTCCGCGGCATGGGCAAGTTTTGCTCGATGATTTTCTTACTTCGTCTAACCGCATTAGCGTGTTTCTTTGAAAGGTCTAGCTTCCAGGAGAACTGTGGTGGGCCGCGAGCGCGTGAGCATCGGTCTCTAAGGCCGGCTGGCTCTCGGCGCTGTCACGTGCTGTGCGCATCAACCACTAGAACGCGCGTGGCCAACCCTACTGTGCCATGTCGACATGCGTCTGCCGTGGCTGCAGGCTGCACGCCGAGGTGGGCACTGGGCCTGTGCTGCGCCGGCCACGCACCCAGCGCGAGGCACCGGCAGGCTGTGACGTCATGCGGCCGCGTGCATCGATCATTTTCATCCCTCCCGAATCCTTAATCATTCGATCACTGGCGCTGTGGTGCCTGTCACGTGCCAGTGTGCCCAGGCACGCTCGGCCTCGTCAGCGTCGTCAGCGTCGCTCGCCTCGCCCGCATTGCCCCATCTTCCGTCGGCTTCCTCATCTGCGCCTCCACCGCCACCAGCTCCCTCCTCCAGCATGTCCGTCCAGCTCACCCCGCCCGCGGTGCTGGCCTTTGAGCGTACGTGTCTCCCCATCGCCTCCTCTGCCTCTCGTGCGGCTGACCGTTCGCGTCTCGCATCTCCCGCCGCCAGGCCCCCTCACCCGCCTCATTCCTCGCGTCCTCGCTCTCCACAACCCCCACACCCAGCCCATCGCCTTCAAGATCAAGACCACTGCCCCCAAGCAGTACTCTGTTCGCCCTAGCGCAGCCCGTGTCGAGCCGGGCGAGTCGATTGAAATCCACAGTACGTCCTCCCCTCTCCCACCCCCCCCCCCCCCCTCCCCCCGCCCGCTAATCATCGCTCCTGTCCAGTTGTACTGCAGCCGCTCAAGGAGGAACCGCCCGCCGGCAACCGGAGCCGGGACAAGTTCCTGGTGCAGAGCACGCTCTTGACCCCAGACCGAGAGACACTCGGCATTCACGACATCTGGAGTGTCGTGCCAGGCAACGAGGTGCACGAACAGAAAATTCGCGTGACTTGGACCGGCGATGCTCCTGAAGGCGCGACTGCCACTGCTCCCGCATCCTCTATTCCCCCAGGAAACGGTGTATCGAGTGTGCCTGCGGCCGCCCCACTCGCGGCGGGTGCGGGTGCGGGAGCCGGCGCAGCGATGCTTGCTAGCCCGGTCAGCCCCGTCTCTGCCACAGCGCTATCGCCGAGCAGTGCAGGCGGGCTGGGTGCGCGTGCGTTGCCTGCCCAAACTTCTGCTGTGCCGGCAGACAAGCCACTGAGCACGTCCGAATACGAAGCACAGATCAAGGCGTTGCAAAGTCAGCTGGCGGTGGCGCAGTCAGAACGGGGTGTGCCAACGCAGACGGTTGCGCTCGTGTCGCTGTTTGTGTTTCTGTTGACGTACCTTTTCTTTTAAGACCGATCAGCATCTTCTTTTGGCAGGTTTGTCCTCAGTTTCATCCCATGGACTGTTGTCCTGGGTTTGGAAACCATTGAATGCGCCCGCTTGCCTGCCTGTCTGTTCTCTGGCCATCACATTATCTGCTAGTAGTTCCCTGGCAATACGATGACGCCCTTTGGTCGCGCTGCTATGCCCACTGTCGAGGGTAGTAGGAAAACATGGATGAAGCGCAAGGAGAACAAGGGGCTGCCCGGCTCCCTTCCCACACGCATCTGCATCTGCATGCTCTGCGCTGGGGTGGGTACCTTCATAGGCTGACTGCCGGTCACATGCCACATATGGCCTAGCACCGAGACAGCGGTGGTCAGCCCTTCCTTGCCCAGTACTGGATCGGACCCAAGAAGGGCGAGGCAGCGGATACAGGGATCCGACAGACGCCAGCCGAGCGCAGTTGCTGGTGGTGTTGACGATTGGGCTGACCATTCAGCTGAATTCTCTCGCCTGTGCTCGATCTGATGTCAATGTCCAGTCCAGCTCGTCACGCAGGCGCATGGCACGTGACACTCCTCGGGCCGGCACCGGGTGGATCGTCTCGTCCCCGCTCATCCTCCGCGCTCATCCCGATCTCCTTCCCTGCGGTCTGTCCACCCCATGCACGCCAACTACCCATCCTATATGTCTTTGCAGCCCCCCGAGAGCAGCCAAGGCGGAACAGATGCATGGCGTTCTGCATATAACCACCACCCCACCAACACAGACCGAACGAGGGAACACTGCGAGTGCCCGATGCCCTGGGATACTTGCCAGGCGTGCCGCAGCACCAACCCAGACCCGAGCTAGCGAGCCAACTCGCGCCGAGGCGAGTTGACCACGTCGGTGCGCGCGGAAGGCAAGTTGATGTACAGGGAGGCGAGGCAGAGAACAGGTGAGAATTGAGGACCAGGACAGAGAAGTAAGACAAGATATGGGATGACATGGGGGGATACCGGATTTGGGGCCGGTACAGGGACAGGGAAACGGCTAGATGAACGGAAGGGAAGCAGGCGGGCAAGAGGAGAAACAAGAGACAATGAAAAGGCAGCCAAGCCAAACCTAACTCAACCCAACCGAGAGGCATGAGGGGGACGGCGCGCGGGGGGTGAATGAGGTTTCGCTCTTACTCGGCGCGCGTCCACACCCCACTTAGGGCCCGCTTGATCGAACCCAGAGCCTGGCCCGTCTGGGCAGCCCGGGGCGACAGCGTGCCCGTAGACGCGGCCGGTGGCACGGACAGCGTCACCCTCCGCGCCACCTTCTTGTCGGTTGCTACCGTAGCCACAGGACGGGTGCCATAAACCAGCGCAGGCCGCGGCACGGGCCCCGCCTTGCCCGCTGCGGGCGGAAGAGCCATCTGCCCCGCCCGCCGGGCCAATTCCTGAAGCGCATCTTGGTTGCCGCCTTGGGCTTGTTTGGCCAAGTACGAGGGATAGTACGGCGGTGCGGCAGGGTCGACCACGTCGACGGCAGACGGGGGAGGTCCGCGCGCATCGGCCTTGTTGGCAGTGGCCAGCACACCGCCCAGCGCGGAGGCTGAGGCCGAGCTGGTCAGGCCCCCTATGCTGGATGGCGCGACAGGCGCATTACGTCCCTTTGTGCTGGCAGCGGGTGGGAAGGGACCGAATGCCCAGTCGGCCCGCGGCACCGGCGCCACCCCGGCCGAGGCACGGTACACACGGGCAAACGAGTCGCGCAGCGGCGACTGGAAGGCACGTGTGACGGCATGCGAACGAGCTAGGTGCGAAGCTTGGTAGGTCAGCGCCAGCGCACGCGCCGTACGACGCGGGAGCGTAAGAGAAGGTTGATACGGCGCTTGCATCTCCTCCAGCGCCACTTCGCCCGTGGCAGGATCGATGAGCAGCGGCGGCTGGGCATACTGTTGCAGCTGCGGCGGCAAGTCGTCCACATCCAACGCACAGGTTTCCTGCGTTGTGACCAGCGCTTGGGTTGCGTACATGGGCACCCCCAATGGGTTGGGCGGCGCGTGCTCCCACTCTGCAAGCTTGGTGCCCATACGCCCCCGTGCCTCCCAACGGCGGCGGAGGCATCGTGGACTCCATCCACCCGTTAGCGGTGATTGAGCACCGGCTCTAACAGTGCATCTGTGATCTCGTTATTAGGCAGCGCCGGCCCCATCAGGTGCCCCCCACCCTCGGCACGCACATACTCATACATGTCCGGCGGCGGCGGCCGTACCCCCGCTTGGGCCGCATCAGCACCGCCCCGTACCCTGGACGCCAGGAAGAGTACGGCCCGACCGTACGGAGATGAAGGTGCGGGATGCTGGACAGGAACGGGTTTCCGCCCTGCAGCGCCGAAGACATGCTCAAATCCTCGCTGGCCGCATTGGCCGAAATGGAAGTGGGGGGTACGCAGGAGCGAGGCGCTGGGGCGCGACAGGACCGGCGAGCCAAACGCAACCGGCGAATTAGGCCATGTGCCATGGTCCACCGAGCCCTTGTACGAGTGAGAACGGAATGTGTGGATGGGGGAGGGCTTCGAGGGTGGATCGCATGATAAAAAGCGGGGAGCCAGGTGCGGTCTGCACGCCGCCTTTCCGTTAGCCAAAGGTTGGGGTGTGTGGGCGAATGAGGGGTCCAGGCGAGGGAAGGCGAATGGGAGGGATCCAGATTGCCTTTTCCCTTAGTCGCCCCGCGATCGAAGCAGACGAGCTCACCGTCCGCTCCCGCGGGATGTAGGATTGAGAGGGAGAGACGACATGGGGAGTCAAAGACTGGCGCGAGTCCGCCGGGTAGTGCGACGGCCCACAACCCACCAAGACGGGAGAGACATGCGCCTCAGTGGGCGAACTGCCAAGGTAGGTACGCGAAGGCGACTGCCCCTGCCCCCCTCCATACCCGTCTCCGGGGCGACGCAGCTTGACGATACGCAACGGGGCGGAACGAGTGGCGCATAGCGCTCGTGTTCTCACCAAGGCTGGCGCAGCAGTGGTCGCCTTGCGTTGAAGGAGCACGTCGGCGGGAGAGGAGGAGTATGAGTTGGACAACGGTGGGTTAGGTTCAAAAGCGAATGCGAACGCTTAGTCACGGCGACTTGGATCCCTTGGGCGTGGGGGGAACATGCGCGATAGCGGCCGTAGTGCTTGTTGTGCCTTCGGAAAGACGCGAATTCCGGGTTGAAGGGAGAACTTCCGAAGTTGAGGCTCGCTTCTCAGGCCCGTCCTCGGCGCAGGACGGTCGGAAGGAGGTTGGCGTCGGGGGCAGAACGCTTTGGGTCGCAGTCAACTCTTGCTCCTTGACATTCGGGAGGAGGTCGGGGGTAGGAATGGCCGTCGAAGCTGCCGTAGTGTCACTCTGATTGTCCGTCAAGGCGCGGGACGGGCATCTATCCTCGGTTACCGCAGGGCCTGGAGTGGTGGCGGGGGAAGATGAGGAGCGGGAAGCAGACGTTGAAAGAAGGGCAGGCTCAGGATTGTCCGAAGAAGTCTGAGTTCGTCCAACGTGCCTCCTCTGCCCCTCACGATTGGGCCCCGATGACGGGGCTGTAGACTGCTCGCGATCAAGTAAGGTCCGATCAGAGGCAGTGCCGCTCACGATTGAGGGCGCGCCAGGTGACGAGGGCACGGCGTGGCAGTGTCCGTGTCGGACAAGGGCGTGTCGTGCATGCCACCCAATTGATGTCGAGCGACAAGGTACTCTGCCGGAGTGGCGCTGGGACGAGCAGTGGGGGCGGGAGCAGGGGGCGAGGAGGGTGTAGGGGAGGAGGCCTCCATGACTTGAGGTTGAGGAGGGCGAGGGAGGTGTGCGGGCTGTGGTTGAGACGGAGGATTGGACGGGAGTTCGGACGCAGCAGTAGGGGCAGCTGCGGTGGTTGGTGCAGAAGACTCAGCGGCCCGACGACGAGGAGCCACCATAACTAAACCATCGTGACCATCTTCTCGTCGTCGTCGTCGTCCTCGTTGTCGTCGCTGTCGTCCTTGTCGCCACCAGGAACTTGGCTGTGGGGCCGGGGGAGAGGGGGTGGCGGGGGCAGCGGGGTAGCGGGGCAGCGGGGCGGTGGGGAGGTGGCGAGAGGGGCTTGACGGCGGGCGAGGGAAGATGCCGAGGGGGAGGCGGCCGGCGGTGGACTGCCGTCATAAAGCCGAGGTTGGCGCGCGCGGAAAGAGAGCCGCGGGAGCGGTTGCGCGGAAGGGAGCCGTGCCCAACGGTGTGGAGACGGTCGCTGCTCTTGCGCGAGCGCAGGTCGGTGGAGCTTCCGCGGGCAGGACGAGCGGGGCGGCGGCGGCGGCGGAGGCCGAGGCGGCGGCGCGGAGGAGGTGGTGGGCATGGGCGATGGCGGTCGGGGGGCAGGAGGGGGCAGCAACGGAGAGATGAGATGGGCGGCGGCGGCTGGGCCTTCAGCCGGCTGTTGAACGTTCAACATTCAATCGCCAGCGGCTGCCCAGGTGCTGGAACAGTGGCCAGATCAAGCCATGGCGACGGACTAGTGACGGCCACGCGTGACGCGTGTAGAAGTGATTCTAGTGATTAATCGATTATCGATCGATTACTGGTTCTTGTCCAGTGAGAACTGCCTCTGGCATCCGCCTGGTGCATGACAAATGACTAGCTACTGACTAACCCGTGTCTGGACTGGTTTTTAGGGACCAGGGAGGGACACGATAGGGACAAAGCGCTTCGGCCGTCGAGAGGTCCACTGCGCCCAACGGGAGCAGCTGGAAGCACACAGGAACGGAAAACAACCGCAGCCCGGGCGGCTGGCCGTTGAACGTTGAACGTTCTGTGAACGTTGAACTTCAACGTTGAGCCTGAGGCCCTGAAGCTTGAAGCTTCTTCAACTTCTTCAAGCTTCAAGCTTCAAGCTTCAGGCCTCAGGCCCCTCAGGCCTCAGGCCCCTCAGGCCTCAGGCCCCCCAGGCCTCAGGCAAGACGAAGACGTTGAAGTTCTACGTTCAACGCTCGACAAGGGCAAACACGCGCCGCGCCCTCTCGCTTGGCCGAGCACAAAACTCGTTCAGGAGGCCCCAAAGCAGGGTGTGCTCCACTCATCTTCTCTTTTCTGATGCACAGTCGTCAGTGCAAGTGGTTCTAATAAATAGATCCAGTTCTCATTGAGCCATGAAGCTCTTGAAGCTTGATCCTCAGGCACCGAAGTGAGCTAGAGCTATCAAACGCAGAGTAGCTCAGAACGTGGCCTGTGCACAACATTCCATGCACGACCGGGCGGGCAGAGAGCCCCATTCCGACACTGTCAGCCGTAACCGTAACCTCAGCCCGATCCCCCCGGAAAATCTCCTGTCCAACTTCCCCTCATTTGGACCAGGAGAAGGTCACGCTGGGCCAGAGTCGAACGTGGTGCTGGCAAGGTTTCACTATTATTACTTGTGAATTGCCCATTTACGAATGAGGGCGCGAAGCCCAACATAGATAATCGAAAATGCCGGTAACAAGGTTCCGGATAGATATGTGAGGACTACGTACGAAATTCAAGGTGGGCAAGGCCCACAAGATTGTGCACCAGAAATTTCGATTAGCCATGAAGAACCCCGTCTAACACCTTACGCGTTCTGTCCTTCCCCCATTCATCAGCTCCCTCGACATCCTCCTACTAGCCATCGACCATGTCATCCAGCAACCAGAGAGCAAGATTCTCGTTACAAAAATATGTCCGACTTTAGTGAGATGATGCCCGAACAGGCTCTCACTTCAACATCCTTAGCTTTATTTCGGACAGCATCCAGAGGCTCCATGTCACGGTGCGGCCTCCCGTGCGATGGCAATCTTGCTTGAAGGAGGCCGAGGGAAAGCCAGCCCTCTCGCCGGTGGCGCAAGGGTACCAACAGACGTAGGCCTGAAGCTCAAGCTTCGTACCAAACAGTCGTCGTGCTTTCGCCTTGCTGACAGCCTTGCAATGCCGACTCCTATTAGCGAGGCCGATGTTGCGGCTTGTTCCGCCACCCTTTTCCCCTGCTCACGGGAGCTGGGACAACTCGATGCCAAGTCACTTTGAAGCTTCTGTTACGTCACGAGTACATGACTTGCTTTCCTGACGTATGCACCCCCCCCCTCCCCCTCACAGACAATCCGTGAGCTGGACTTGTTGTCAGGTACAGTATTGGATTCAAATCCGTCGTCAGGAGTGAGTTTCCAAAGTCGGTCCGACTGGCCATATCCCCTTACACTCCTTTTTGTCTCATGCCTGATGACTCCTATTTCCTCTCACGAACGATTTGTCTTTCGCCCCGTCTCTTTCTGACAGATGACCTTGATACTCCTTTTCGCTTACCCTCATCGACGTTGCAGTAGCTTTACAAAAAGTAGAACGACAATGACAGGATTCGAACCTGTGCAGGCAGAGCCTAATTGATAACAAGAACTTCATTCAAGTCAATCCCCTTGACCCCTCGGGCACATTGTCACTGTCTCAAAAAATGTTCTCCAACCGGCGCACCATGAGCTCGAAAAAGACCAAGCTATACCATTGTGTGCTACGAAGCACATTTCTTTGTTTCTGGAACGGGGAACGGGCAACCGCCCCCAACGGTACAATCTTATCCCCTCCATGGCTGTTGAGTTGACATCCGTCTTAGGACCGCTACGCGGACCCTGTGTCAAGTGAGTCAGCTTTTCCTTGCTTCCGAGCTCGCACCAGAGTCTTCTAGACGATTCGGCAGTCATATAAACTTCTTCGTCGAATACGATGTTCAGTGCTCACATCCAACTAGTAGCGCCGAGACCGACTGTATTACATCCCCATCTACTCATCCCCGAGCTGGTCAATGAGTACACCTAGAACCATGAACGTTAGCGTCCATCTCGCTCTCTCCCACGAGACACAACGATGGTGAACAATCTTGATCCCTGTGGACACCCGCCTGCGAACCTCTTCGGCCACCAATTGATGTTGAAGATGAGGAGCTCAAGGCCATCATCATTGAAGCGCAATCACCATGGACCTCATTCTGATATCAGTGATTGCAGGATGTTCGACGACGTCCCCCGCCACCCCCTTCCCTCTGAAACGAGAGAGGACCAAGGTTAATCAATAACGATATCAGGCTGTTCGGCGATATCCAGACTGCCTGAAAAGTATTAAGGCGTTTCTGCATATCATGGAACGGATAGCAGACGGACTAACCAGCCTGACGGAGCCTACGCGCTCCCTTAGTCTCCCTAACCCAACCCCGATCCCAGAGTTCGCTCCCAAATCCAAAACCCTGCCCGATCGTGGCTAGCCAGACCATCAACAGTGTCACGGGGGTCTCACTGGGTGCTGGCTCGCATAAACAACACTACCACCATCGGAGCACGCTTCCGTCAATATGTGCGACCAAGATCGAGTCCCAGGCTTCCGTACGGCTGAAGAGACCCGTGCGTGAGCTTTGAGTGCCTAGTACTGAGTTTATGCTACTTCAAATTTTGTGGACTTTTAATTGAGGGCATGTGAGCTCTAAGGTGAGCTGTCGCATTTGGACGTCATCAGTTTCCTGATCCGAGCGTGTCGTTATCGTTGTGAGAATCTCCCTCATGCATTTACGTCATTGCTGAAAGCGGAGAACGTGCCTATTATTCTGAGTCTTTTTCATGTTTGACTGGTGTTCCTGTTCCTAACCGGGGTGGGAACCTTTCCCTCCTTGTTTTGTGCTCCTTTTGAGAACCATTCGCCTTTATTCCTTCCGTTTGTACGTTGTATGTTGCTTTTTCTTAAAGTTCCTGTTTGTTCGCCTTTGTTATGTTCTTCCCCTTGCGGCTGATTTTTGTAACAACATGTCCTTGAGAATTCTTCCTTGACCGACCATGCAACACACCCGCATTACGCCATAGCTCACCAGCATTACCTCTGCACGGCTGCGGGGTTTGTATGGGATAAAACCAAGTTCCCAGAACAAATGGTGTAAAAGCACGGCCATAAGCTGTAGTGGGTTTGGCCATTATCCATATCTCGCTATAATAGAAGTACTTAGCTTAACCGCGTGTTTGCGCCAGGGGTATATATCCAAGAAATTCGCACCTGTTTAATCCTAAGTTCGATCAAATGCATTTTTGGGTGGGTTAGGGTGTCCATTCTGTGGCCTGCGGCCACATCAACTTTCGCCATCGCGGCCTTAAACGTTGCTCTTCAACTTGATGCCCCTTCCGCACCCAGGACTACACATCCACCATCTCTCCTGTGGCCACCTTCTCCTCCAAAAAGCAATGGGTTATAGGTTAGGGGGTAGCAAGGTCATGACCAGCAGTGTAAGCATAAAACCGTACCGCCAAATCGAAAATGCGACGACGCATGGTCGACCAAGTCGGCTTCAGGAACACCGTCAACAGAACTTGGACAAACTTTTTGTCACACGACCGATATGGGCCAGGAGTTGTCCCGGGTCAAAAGTGAACTCTTCCAGACCTCGCGGGGAACAAGCCGCTTGCGGACGGAAAACTAAGCCTAAATCCTTAATTGTTGCCGATCCTGCTCTCGGGATGCAGACAAACCCATACCGCGAGCCATTTGTACCATTTCTGTCAGTGGCGATCCTTTCATGGAAAGAGAAAGTGTCAGTATAGTTCAAAGTAATCCTGGGGTGTGCGGCCAGAGCTGATGGTCCTGACCTTTTTGTGCTCCAGTAAGCGTTCGAAATGCTGGCGTGGGTTGGACATGGTAAAGCCCTTGGCCAACGACTCCTGCTTCGCATTGATTGACAAAAAAGAGACCCGAAGAGTCTTGATCTCGCATAGGCTTTCCTCGCTGAGTGATCAATGTTGCCCTTGTAACGAGGGGATCGATGAAATATGGATCCAATTCTCCGGCCAAAGGGCCAGAGCAGAGGGGGAATGCCAGCAAATTCGTCCTGATTAACGGAGCTCTCTTCGTCAGCGTCCATTGTGCGGGGGAACAAGGTGCCAGCGTCAAGATCCAGCGCAACTTCTTCGTTGTTCATCGTCGTCGTCTGCTGGTTCAATTGACCCCGCATAATCATTTCATGAACCAACACGGGAACCAGGGAGGGAGGGACTATAACGTAACTCTCGGTCCGTACCCCTTTTTTCCCTCTCCGCCGTCGGAGTCGATGTCGGAATCGCTGTTGACCCCACTGGTGCCACCAGGTGGTTCTTCGGGGGACGGTTCGTCACCTTCGAAAGCAGTCTCCACCAAGGGCTCCGGTTCAGGGTTGATACGTCGTGTGTCCCTCGGGCGGCGAGAGGCGTTGCTGGTTACTGGGGCGTCCTGACGGTGCGGGAGGGAGGCATTGTAGAGTGGCAGTACTGGCTCGACAGAAAGATGATGGCGGGAAAGGTGGTGGGCGGGGGCATGCAGTTCGACTAAAAGGGATGCAGCTGTGTGGTCGCTTCCCCACCAGGGGTCGGATTCCCAGGGGTCGATCGAGCTGAGATTTGCGGAGCGTGAATTGACTGTACCACCTCAAATTGAGGCCTGGGGCCGCTGTTTGAGCGATCAGATCATCGATCATCCTGCATCACCCAACACCCCCAAAACAGAAGCATGGTGCTGGAGAGCATGCTGTGCTGCCCTGCGACGTGAGGCGGCTGAAGCCCGTGCGGGGCAGGGTCGCTCGCACGAAGCATGTTAAAGTACGTTAAACGTTAACTGCTCACCGACGGTCACTGGTAGTCGTACGGTAACTTCAGCCTTCGGGCTCCGGCTGTGCGCTCAGCGAGCGCACAGCCCTGCAAAATAAGACCCGCATACTGCCTGACATGGGGAGAAATAGGTAAACGGACAGACAGTTCATGTTGAGCCATCGGGTGGCTCGTGCTTTGGCTAATGTCCTTCAGCTCCTCCTCAGGCCTGGGAGTTCTGCTGTTTCTCTCTTCTGTTTTTCCTTGTTCTGCAGCATAGTCCCTGGTGGCGACTCGCTGCTTGCTGTTCCTTTGTAGGTGTTGCTGGTTGGCTTAGACCACCACCACCAGCACCAGTGCGATTGCATCGCCCTCAAAGACCATCCACACTCCAGGTCTCATCAGTTCAAGCCTACTTCCGGACAGAGACACCTGTTCACCTAGCTGAACTCTCCTACAGCGACACCATCACCATCTCCCCAAGAAACAAAATATGCCAGCCGCATGCGATATCGCCAGAACCTTCCCTCAATGGCAAGGAAACAAGAGGGTGCAATTCCGTCGCCCCCCGGTGCGCCGAATCTGATCTCTCAATGCTTGGCTGATATCAGGGCCAAAAGAACGCCTGGTACGCCCCTCCGCAAAACAGTTGGCGATTCAATGGTTGCTCGAGGCTAACCGCGCATGCATTGCCTGACAGGATATGTTACCTTCAAAGCCATCGGCATCAACCAAATCTTGGTTTGAATCGGTACTATTCGGCACGTTGCGCATCTCAAGCATGTCCTGCTGGAGCACGCATTGAAAACCCCTCCAAAGGGCCACGAAACCTCGATTTGCGCCTGGGACAAGCGAGCACAGAGCACAGCGAAGCCGGCACACTGGCCCAAGTGATAGCTCAACGCCACCGGGCTGCGGTGGGTGCTGCCCCTTCAGCCTACCGCTGGGAGGGCGAGGCGGCGTGGGCCCATTACGCGGACCATTCGCCCGTCCCACGCATCTGTTTTGGACGCTACCAACGAGGATGAAGAGTCTCAATAGGAATGCCGCATCAACTGTGAAGCAGGTGTATGAACCACCAGCGACGAAGATAAGACTCTCTCTGTTGGGTATATAGTCGAGCACTGGAACGCCAGTGGCGTTGATATATTAGTAGCCAGCATGCAACCCATAGTAATAGTGGAGCAGATGTCTGCCTTGTTCGCCTTCTACCCTTTTGGTTTGTGCTTTCGCAGCGGAGGCTCTGTGATCCTACAGCTGCTCCTATCGCAGCTCGATAGCGTAGTGGTAACGCGTCACTGACCAATCGGCGATGTCATGGGTTCGATTCCCCCTCGAGCCTCTCTTTTCCTCACTATTTCCCCCGGGCTCTGCCTTCTCACTATGGATATTTCCAAGCGGAGGCACTATACCGCAAATAGATAAATGCTACGGCGCTGATTCTGGGAAAACACTAAAGGAAGTTTATATAGTAGTATGCCTCATAGGAAAACAACGTGCTTAAAGCCGAAGAGCCAGAACATGGAAATTTCTTATACAAAGTCCGCAGCCGTGGAGCCACGATCGACGACAGTCTACCCTCCCAACAAGTGCCCAGAACCTGCAGACCATCCTCCCGAATCTGGTCCCGGTCCCGCTCGACACACTTGCTCAGGTTGAGCTTGAGGCCTGACGCGTCGTCTTCCAAAATGCCTCAAGCTCTCTGACCACAAGCAGATCCAGGTTGGTCTCCAGCTCCGCACGCTGGCCGCACCACGCGCAGCATGTGCAAGTGCGGCGTCATTTCCTCGCTGGAGCACATCATGTCTTGCACCCGCACCCAGGCCAAGTTGGTGCGTTGCATGAGGCAGTGCGGGAGCCCATTCTCCAGCTCATACGCTCCATCCCCGACACCCACGTCCGCAACGAACCTATGGTGGAGGAAGAGGATGGGACGAGACAGAGGACACAGCGCACCGACTACCGCGTGATGGGCCCGGAGCGTCGGAGGATCAGGAATGGAGGTAGACCACACGCTGCGCGACACGTCGCTGGAGGCGCAGAGCGCGTACCGGAGGGTGGTGCATGAGAGCACCGCAACCCCCTTGGAACGCCGGAGAAGGAGCTGCTTCGGCTGCTTGAACAACTAGCAGAATGCGACAAGAACGCCAAGTACCAAGGACGCATTCACGAAGCGTGTTTCCCCCTGATTTTGGCGACGCGAGGATACTACGGCACCAAGACAGCGGGCAAGTTGTTTGCGCATTGGAAGGAGTTGGCCACTAAGTCTCAGTGGAAATGGTTCCTCGCTCGGATGTCAACCACGTTCATCCATATCCACACGCGCTTCCTAGGGTACGGGACCGGATGGCGAGAGTCGGAGGGTCCGGATATCCTGCGATCCCCCTGGTTCCTTAACCTTAGTGGCGCTTCCAAGTAGTAACCCCCGCAATATGAACGGTTAGGTTTAGACGTAGCGTTCCCCCTGCCCCAGCCTTAAGCTCTATCAATGAAATGGACGTGATCTAGGGATGATGTCGATGATGGTTGGTTAAATTGGGTGCGGTGGCCCGAGAGCCATTATGCGTCCGCACGACAATAGCCGCCCCCCACCTAAGTCCAAATCGGATGGCCTAATAACGCCACCGAGCTTCCAGTACCTTTGCGGCGACTATCACTTCTGTCCCCGTTTCAGTTTCCTTTCTGGGTCACGCCTGCAGCGACCAACACTCTTTTTGGCGCGTCTTCCTTTCTACACTCCTTCTTGGATCCGTTTCCCTTTGATCTTGCCCCTGTATTACCCCTGGTTGATGGGGATCCTTGCCCCCACCTTCCATTCTGGTCTTCACTCTCCTCCTTTTTGACGCCTCCTGCCCGTTTTCCAGCCAATTGATCCAGTACAGGCAACCTCCTCTTTAATGTTAGCTTCCGACTTCTTCCGACCTCGTCCTCCAGAACTCCATCAGTCCAGTCGCGCAAGCCCTCCTTCAGCCGCGTCGATTTTCAGTCTCTATCCAGTCTCAGTTGGGCAGTCAGTTTGTTCACCTCTGCCTCCTCCTGGACTTACGCCCCGGAGGCTTCAAACACGTTACTACCACCTAAGCCGGTGCAGACGCAGCTTTTTTGCCACTCGTGCAGCCCTCCCACCAAAGGCCACTCCTCGTCCATAGCTCCGCTCGGATTCACCAGCAAGCCCAAGCCCGAAACTACCGTGAGTCGTCCTTCCATCTCCTAATGGATTGCTCCCCACGAACCTGGGTGAGCCCCTTGGCTGGGCCAGCCCGTGACACAGTTCTTTTCTCTAGCTCCGGTCGGATCTGCCCATAACGTTCAAGCTCGACAAACCGCGACTGGACACACCCCTCCTCCATGCATGGGAAAGCCCCTAAACCGTTTTTTCCGGCTCCAGCTCGGGGGCCCGCCCATGAAAGAATTATCATCTACATACTATTATCCTTGCTACCATGGTGTGAGAAGGTAGTACTAATAGCATTTTCCTGTACCCCCCTCTCAAGTTGGTTGGTAAAGCTAGCTTAGCTGCAGACTTGTGGCTCTCCACTTTGCCTTCACATGCTTTGTCTCAAGGCTGCTTTACAGCTGAACGCTGATACCGTAGGATCATCCTTAGTGCTCCAGCCCATGGGCTTAGTTATTGCTACCACAGTTTGGATCTGGCCGATTGTGGTTGATTATGGCCTCCAGTTGCACTTTACCCGAGCCTGCTGTGTGGATCGGCTGGAGACGCTGTGCTTGGAATATTAGACAGGTTCAGTACGCACTACTTTACTACTACTGCTGTACGGAAAATGAGACACATAGTGGATGCTGCAGCAGGTTTGCTTAGTGTGAAGAGGGGCAACGAAGACGTTGATGTAGCGCGGCACAAATGACTGTGGGCCAATCGTCGAGCTACTGGCCACATAGTCATACCTTGACTGCATCGATTGTACGACATTCGGGCTTGAGGGGTTCATCGTTGCCGTCATGGCGTCACGGGGCGGAGGGATGGGTAGCATTGTTCGTTATCCATCGCTGTATACTGCTTGCTGTTTCTGTTCAATCCGTACTATGTTTGTTGTGGGCTTCCTCGGAAACCTGATGACATGGTCGTCGCCAGATTACCATCTGTTGCCAGAGCGCTCAATTTGCTCACTTAAGCAGTGAACCTGTCGTTGCACGCGCTCTTTCCTTTCCCTATTTGCCCTCTCACTGCTACGAACGGCCTAGGGAGGTTACGACCTGTGGCATGGATCTCGCCCTGAATTCACACTCTTCCCGTGTCTTCCCTGCTAGTGAGCCTGCTCCATGTTAGCTGGTGTTCGGCATCCCATCTGCGGTGCTTGCCAACGTTGCCCCCTGGTTGACACCACCTCTTCAGTGCTCTGCAAGAAAAGGTCGGTGGTATCCAAAAGGCCTCACCGATCACCTCGACCGATTCTTACATTTACTCCCAGTGATAGCGTATGATCATCACTCAAAGCTCTTCAAGACGATCTGAACCTATCATGAAATGTCACCGGACAAAGCAACACGAGCGCTGGCTACACCACTGTTCTAAAGGAAGAGTATAAGGGACTTGGATTTGGTAAATGAGGGGTTTTCGGTCGTGGTCAGCTTGGTACCACAGAGGAGGCAAACAATGCCTGTCTAACGATGGGCAGAGGCACAAACGCAGTATGACCACAGCGTTATCATTGGTTTAGAGTAATTGGAGGCCTGCGCTCGAATAGCGAGACTCGTCGAGTTGAGTACCGATGAGGTCGGTGTTGAAGGTAAGCGATAGCACAAAACTGACCCAAAACAAAACAGCCCAGGGGTCACTGGAAGACAAGGCGCTTATTGAAGCCGGCGGTTGCAAAGGAAAAAAGAACGGTGGCCACTTGATATTGCCTTTGATATCACTAGCGCGGGCCGCCTTCAATGTTTGACCGGTTACAACTGTATCCGACGACAAGGCTGGGTTAGTGATGAATTCTCATAAAAATGAGTCCCGACCATCTAGTGGTATCTATGAACCAACGTAGGTACATGTCCACATATGATCGGCCATAGAGACGAGTACAAATGCAAGAAGGTCGAAAGCGCTCAAATAGATATTTCCGGTAAGTCGAATAAGTCGACTTAACAGATACTGAACGAGTTCGAGTATGTTCGATGACTTCAACTAGACTTGAGCGTGAAAAGGATAACGATTCTAGCCGCATAATGTGGAATAGATGGGGGTTATTCATCTGAAAGAAGAGAGAGCCCTTTTCAACTTAGTCACATGATACCACTCGTGGTATCGAGGGTAGGCAATGTCAGAATGAGTCGAAGGTGTAGTTAACATATCGCCGTATAAGAGTTGCACTGCCATGTGTTCTCACTAGCAAGTGCAAATCCACATGTTTCGAATTTTTAGCCGCGATGATAGGTACTTTCTCATAGTTGGCTCGCACACAAACCACAATAGATGGTGAAGTAATACGCGTTGCAGAATAATGACATCAGGGGAAACTGCGGATACCCCTAACGATTAGTGTCAACGACAGGCAAGGCAAAAGACGGGGGAGACACATTACAGTCCAGCAAGCATGCAACGCAGATACCCAAGGTAACCGAGGAAATGCATAGTCAGCTCTCAACTCGACTCAGTGTAACTAAGCGAGCATCACTCATATAGTTGGAGAGTACAGCAAAACGGTGTTGAGACCACAGTAATTACCCTGCGATAACCATTCGTGAGTTTTCAACGAAGATTGTTCAAACACATGAGAGCATTTCTAACATGTCATAGTCATATACCTACCTCATGAATTCTCCAAAAATCGAAAGTGTTGATCACGTTCACGACTATGAAAATACAGCGTTATAACAATACTGGTAATGCGTTCAAAAATACTGGCCGCTGGTTTGCGACTAGGCGCATGCATGTTTGACGTACAGAACAGCCACAAAAAAGATGTATCCGTTGCATTCCCTTAGAAGAACATTATATGCACGAAGTTCCGAGAGCCATTCCTGATCCGCAAGTTTGGGATGGGCTTGTGCATTAGTAGAGTCATTTCGATATACGCGGTAAGACCAGAATTGTCAATCTCCGTTGTTGTCCTAGGTTAGAGGAGACCACTGTCAAGTTACTTCTCGGCGTTTTTTTTTTTTTGCTAGGACCTTGATAGGTATGACTTTTCTGGGATCAACTCTTCAAGTTTGGGTTCAATATCTCAACCGAATGCCTCTTGGTTTTCCATCACTTGTGATGTATTCGCTGCCCAAATCTAGAATAACACCGATTTTCTTCGCCCGTTTTTGTTCAGTGATGAGTTTCTTTATGTTGCGTCCATTTCATTGACAGAGCTTAAGGCTGGAACAGGGGAAACACTACGTCCAAACCGAACCGTTCATCTTGCGGGGGTTACTTGGAAGCGCCAAGGTTAAGGAACCAGGGGATCGCCGGGATATCAGGACCCTCCGGTGGTCGCCATCCGGTCCGGTACTCTAGGAAGCGCGTGTGGACACGGGTGAACGTGGTTGACATCCGAGCGAGGAACCATTTCCATTGAGACTTAGTAGCCAAATGCTTCCAATGCGCAAGCAACCTTTATGTTTATATTGTACGATTCTTGTATGGATATCGGTGTGATCGTGTCCGTTACATGATGATAGCTAAGCTTACCATTACCATCTCGACCTGAAGAAGGAAAAGGATGGTGCACGATGTAGTTCTGATCTAGGTATTGGACTTATACAGCCGATGGCCCTCAAATGGAGTGGTGAAGCTCAGCGCCGTCAAATTGGCATCGGGACGCACGAGACGAGGATGTACCCAGGGTACGTCCAGGCCCAGGCCCAAGGCCCTGATGGTTTCTTTCGGGGTGTAATGCGTGTGACATCGGAGGCATGTGCCGGGAAGGATTCGTCCACAGCGGAAGAAGGATTGTGAGAGGCCCAGTCAGGCAGAGCATGTCCTGACCTGGGTACATGCCTTACCATGCCGTTCTTCGAGTTCACTTAGTCGCCAAGCCACGACCACAGGAGGTGGTCGCCCGTTATGGTCTCTGGGTGATAATGCATAATTTGAGCCATCGCCGCGGTGTCCGTCTCCAGTACCACATCGAGTTCACCGCCGTTCCATGGCCGCATTGTGACCAAGACTCTGACTTGGGGCAGTACCTGCCAGGAGTGGTGTGGTAGGAGTCCTGGGCTCTTTTCCATGTGCGGCTACAAAACAAGGCTGCACAAAGTTCATTTTTTCTTTTAACCGGGAGCACCGCACCCCAGCCCACCGCTCAGTGCGCACGACTATCCCTTCGCCCAGCAAGAAAACAGATCGCGAGATGTCCCGCTTACGGCGGGTCCATTGGCTTTTCTCCACTGGTCATCCCAATGCGGTTTTATGTGGAGCGAGCGACATTTGCTGTCGGAATAGCTTTAGCATGAGCTCGATGACGGACACGAACGAGAATATCGTCTGGGCAGCCTCGGCGATGTGATGAGCCATTTTCGGCATCGTGTCCGGCCGTGACAGAGTCAGTATGGACAATGGGCTCAGTACTGGAGAGCCACTGAAGCGCTACTGAGCTCATTGTCCATCGGTGCCTCAGAATGGGGACACGCCTGCGTCCAAAGATGACGGATGACATCAGCTTCAGCGTGATTACGGCTCTGTTGAGGATGGATAGGACCTCTTCTAGGGTTGGCCATCATGGCATCATCTTCGGATGATGATGTTCTCCGCCCAGAACATATTAACCATGTGGGATATGGGAGAGACTTTTCCAGGTAAGTCGAGGCAATTGCAGGAGCAACGCTGCTACCCTGAGGAAAGCGCGGGTATGCTGTAGGCGACCGAGGTCTCCCCATCGTAGGTGAAGAATCGACGGGATTCTTTGGTGGTGGGGATCTGATGGCTCCATCCAGCGCAGTCAACGCGACACAGCACCTTCGCCTCGGCGAGCAAATGGAGAATGCCAGCCATGCTTGCATTAGCGTGGCGTAGCTCGGAATGAGAATGTCGTTCATGAAACGACCGTCGAGTACCGTACGGAGAGCTTGTCTTCCGTCAGCATACCTTACAGTGGCAGATTCCCATTGCCTTCAGCAGGTTCTCGGCGATTCCCGTATGTTATTGTGCTGCTGACTGGGAATGAAGATGGTAAAGTCATAACATTCACTGCATTGCTCCCACAAGAGCTATGCCCTCATTCACAGGAAGGGAGAAGGAGAAGAAAATAAGAACGCTGCTGCTGCAGTGCCACTGGTCGCGCATGTCACCACTGTATTAGCGCGCAATTCATCCACACAACACGTGCGCACGAAGTCAGCGAGCTTTGCTCCATAGCCTTGCGGATGGCAGGGCTGGAGAGGGTAGGTGGGGGGGGGGGGGGGTAGGGGGCTCTGTGCCCCCATCCACCATCGCAAGCATCACCGGACCGATGGGCAGTCCCGGAGGGCATTGGGAAGGGTGCTCGGTCATGAACAGATCGAGAACCAGTTTTCGTTCGCAATGGGATGAGCCGACGCCCATGTTGATCTGCAGCGCAACCGGTGCCTCCGAAGCGGAGGCGTACAGCAAAATACCCTCCATTGATACTTGGGGCCACTGTCCATCACATATAACCGGGCCAACAGCACGCAAAGTGGCAAAGGCCATCATCAGATTCGATTTGGCCGGATGTACTAGGCTTCGGGGAGAGGGTGATTTTCCGTGCCTATGACCAAGCAAACATCCTTTTTATCGTGAGAAGGTCGGCTCTATTCTCTTGCATCTATAATGGATAGCCCAGTAGAAGGCCCAGAGGTGGAAGGTCGACCGCGTGTGAGAGTCCACCTGATAGGTCAATCGCGGCCTAGACGGAGGGGCAAGCTTGCCACACCTGCAGTAGAACTGGGGGACGGGTGCACCGTGTTGAGGGTCACCTTGCGAGAGTTTGTGACTTGCTTGTCTTCGTTGCATCCTCGCATCATGCGAGGTAGATCACGTTGGCTCTCAACACCTGAGTCCAGTGTCTCGCCACACGCTTAGAAGGGCCTATGGTCGCAACCAGGCGGGGAAAGCTAACGTAGATCAGATGAAGCGTTCCTGTCGATAAAGCGGGGTGATTGGCTTAATCGGGGAGCGGGGAGGCACCCCATCACAGCCCGCAAGGACTCAGCTGTGTCGATGACCAACAAGCACATCGACCGCATTATAGTGGATGGCTATGCTGATGGGCACAGCTGAAAAGATTGCACGCTTCTATTAGTAGGCAGACAGCATTTTGCACTTCACGGTGATATGAAACTGTCTTTCTGGAGAATACATGGAAGTTATCGGTTCCTCTTAACTAAAGCATAAAGAAACATTAACGGTGTGGTCCAGGCTCATGTGAATGTGGAAGGAACGGTTCAATGAAGGAATGGAAAAGTTGCCGAGATTTTGGCCGCTCCACCCCCATCCATTTCGTCAGGGAAAGCGCCTGGCAGTAGATCCCGGCGGCTCATTGATATCACGAAACAGTAAGATTAGCAACGCTCGTCTTGAACAAGGTTACACTGTGTCCCTGGTATGCCATCGAACGATAGGGCAGTTTCTGAGAGATGAATGATGACTTTATTACCACATTGTCAAGACGCGATAGAGGAGGGAAGTCAAGTTTTTCCGGACGAGCAATCTGTTAGCGGTATGCCTGAGACGAAAGGGACGAGAGGGAATAGGAGAAGATGGGGGGTATGCACTTGTAAAAGAGGATAGCATATCTAGTCCTCAACGCATCTCCTCAGCGAGACGATAGGTGCTCCTTTTGCCTCATTATATTTTCTGTTCAGTTACTCGCGTTTGGTCCCACGGGGAGAGGAAAGGCTGCGAGGCCACTTCCTTTCTTGTTTCCTTCTCCAGAATAGCCTTTCTTCTGGTTATTGCTTTCCAGTATGTTATGCTTCTCATGACAGGTATTTCGCTCGGCATCGTCGCGGCATCCTGGTTCCGACCGCTGCTATAAGTACTTCCTTTTGGGCATATTAATCTTCTTGGATCAATATGCCACTTCATTTGGACGCCGGCTCTCAACGATCTGACCACACATCATTTTCACTTGTTGAGGTCTCGCAGCAGACCACAATTCTGGGCTCTTGTCCACTGCATTACTTTTGCTCGCAAAGCGTTACCTGTTTGGATATACTAAAAACCCCCGTTCAGTCCTTTCTTTATCCCGTCTATTGGGAGAAAAACTGGTAGATAAGAGAAAGGGGACAATTGCAGTTTCTATAGCGTCTGGGGCCTCCCTCGATCGCCCTCCCTTTTGACCTAGGTATCAACCGATTGTGGTCCCCTTCTCGTTTCCGGCCAGCAAAAAACTGTCCCCTATCTGAGCAGCGTCGACGTCACATTATGACGGAAGCACCTTGTAGTTTTCTCATCCACATGTGCACAATGCGCAACGGAGGCCTATACCCAAGCCGACGCTCTAAACCAAATGCACCCCTGGCGGGCACGTATGGCCACAGACAGAAGAAAATGAGAGGGGCATCACATTTGATCAAAGCAAGCCAGCTTGCCTAAGAGCACATCTCAAGGGAAGAACGGGGTGAAAGAGGGTGATGTAGCAGAGAGTCGTTCAACCCAGCTGCCAAGAAGGGCGAGAAAAACAGACTGAAGAGAAGGGCGGGGAAAGAGGGCAATGGATGAATCGCGGACCCAGATCATTGACATCTTCGTTCCCTGTGCAAATATCGTGATCAAGCCCAATCCCGCGCCGGGGATGTAGTTGTGGGTTGAAAGTGTGATGAAGTAGATATTAGAAGAAAACGAGGCGTCGGAACCGATCGTCGGAACCGATGGGACCAATCTTGTGAAGGAAACCCTTAAGAGGTAAACTTCCACGACACGGAGCCGCTGGCGAGTGACTGAAGAGAGGAATCGACAGCCAAGAAGTTTTCAGTCTCTTCCGGGACCCACTCGGTGACAATGGCTTTGGTATCCTTGTTGTCGCTGTGGATGGAGATCCACTTGCCACAGACTTGTTTCAGGTTCTCGTTCGAGTACTGCTTGGTTGGTCCTACGGCCACTGCCGTCGTTCCATGAGGAACGCTGACATCGGGGCAGTATTGACTGTCGATCTTATCCCACACCTCGGGCTTGAAAGAGAAGGATTCTCCGTTGGAGGACGAAGCAGACGAACTCTTGGCCGGAGAGGCGGAGGAGGAGGACGAGGAGTGGGATGAAGAGTGGGACGAAGAGTGGGACGAGGAGGACGAAGAGTGGGACGAGGAGGACGAAGAGGAGGACGAAGAAGAGGAAGAGTGGGACGAAGACCCACCAGAGGCCTTCCCATCAGTGTTGCACGGGTTCTCCGTACCGTCATCAAAGGTCCATGACACAGGGAAAATGCCAATGCTGTGTTCGGCGAGCATACCAAACAAACCATAGGTCAAGTCAATGTCACACTGGGATCAGAAGGAGAAAAGAACAGATATAGGCATGTCAGTTTACCGGTGGGAGTTACAATCGGGTCAACAAATAAGAGAAGCGGGAGAAAAAGAAAGAAAAGGACGCACGATGTTCTGGCAGGTGGAGTGGGTCGAGGGACATTCGTCCATAAGCTTGGCCTTTGACTGCCGAGGATTCCATGGACCGTAATGGACTTGTAGCAGAGATCCTTTTGGCTCAACCCCTGGCTTGCAAAATGTTTCCAGCCGGGGATGGAGAGTGCCAAGCCCATCTAGTCGGAGGCACATATAGTGGGGTTAGTACAATGAGAAAATGTGTGTCGGTTGCAGAACAACGGGCGCATTCTCCCCACACGCCACACGTAGTCCTTCCAACAGATGAGACTTGGTTTGAGATGGGGAGAGAGAGAGAGAGAGAAAAAGAGGACACGTACCGTGTTATCGTCCATAGTTTGACCGCAGGCAGAAGTCGAGCCTCCCTCAGTGGCAGGATGGTAAAAAGTGGCGTGGCCACTGCTTCCACGGGCAGCCAGTTGGTTAGACAGGGTGCTGTTGTGGAGGAGGTAGCCGTGGCGCTCGGCGTTCTTTGGCCCCTCTGAAGAGGCACGAGGAACCGGGTGATGGAGGGAGAAGCCCAGTCCACGAGGCTGGTTCGGGTGATGGCCCGCCCAGGCGCTAGCAGCACCTAGGGCAAGGAGGACGGTCGTGAAGAGGGAGCGGGACATGGCAGCTGCGTTCGCAAGAAAGAACGTGATGGGATGAGGTGCAGTGAGGAGAGAATGTGTCAGGGTGTGGAGGGGCGGGGAGTGCTGAAGGAGGGGCAGGATGGTGGTGGCGAGGAAAGGGTCAGAGGGAAAATTGGCAGGTCGGCCGTTGTCTGTCAAGGGTCGCGGAGGGATACCACAGATCCCACCCTGCATCCTCGTCGATCGTCGTCTCGCGAGGTAAGTTGCACAACGCATATATGTGGGCCCTGGTATTGACACGGGCGCAGAGGCGCCTGGGGGCAATGTGCCACGACTCCAGTTGCAATTGCAATTGCAATTGCGGATGTGACATCTGGGAGCGACAAGCGGAGACGCGAGCGAGACGGCGGGGGGAGCGCCTGGCAGTGCTCACTGGGCGGATCACAGTCGCTCGCTCAGCCTGAGCGCTCATCAACGCGTCAACGTTCAACCCCATAACAGCTGTGCCCACACGTCGCCACCGAGAGCGACTCCGAGCCGGGTGCGAAGAGCGACATTGGCATCCCCCCACCCGCGGCGCACTCGAGCCCCCCACAGAGCGAGTAGATCAGTCACGCCCTTTGCAGTGCTAACTATTACTCGGAACCGTAGCTGGTAAGTAACCCCACAAGAGTACAGCAATAAGGCCTAAGGTGCGTCTTGCGTCTGCCTCACACTACTTTAGTATAGTTTGTGGCTGTGGCATATATTAGCTTCTGCCCTCCTCTGCCCCCTCCCCCCCCCTCTCCTATGATTCTGCTGCCCTGCGTCCCACTGGGCCCACACCAACGTCAAAGCGGAGCGAGCTTGGCGTGTGCAATCCAATGACTAATGAGATTAATGAGATCGGGAGGAGAGAGAGGGGGCGAGGAGGAAAGAGCAAAAGGCCTCAGCCTCATGCATCATGCACATCATGCACATCATGCTAATGACTCGCCCACCGATCCAGTGCCTTCAGTGCAGATCTTCAGGTCATATGGTTGGTGGATCTTGGCGCGAAACGGGAGATGTCAAATGTCCATCCATATACATGTCCCTTCTATTCCATCAGCATGTGTACTCAGTGTACTCACCGTACTCAGCGCAGCACTGAACATGCAATATTCAGTACAGGCCAGTGGTCAGTTCAATCAGTGGTCAGAGAAGTCAGACTCAGTTGTCGAAGTGAAGCGTTGGAGGCTAAGTGTGGTGGAGGGGTTTGCTCGATGAGATCATGAGATCTGAGATTTCGTGGTGGATAGAATGGGGGGGGGCATGGGGATGCGAGAAGAGCCGTGCGTGTGGTGTTATGTGGTGTAAAAGAGAGAGGGGTCACGCCGTTCAAGCTGGTCAAGCTGGTTCAAACTCAACGGTTTCGTTTGCACTTCGGGTTAGGGAAAAACAAAAAAAACAAAAAAGGAATGACGAGAGTGGGATTCGAACCCACGCCCCGGAGGACTGCGGTTGAGGCAACTGAATCACCTTAACACAGCGCGTTAGACCACTTCGCTATCTCGCCCGATGGTTACCATGAGAATCTGAATCCTTTAGATCAGTCCAGAGCCTGAAACCGGATCAGTACAGGGTGCAGAGACTGGGTGGCAAGCAAACCACAGTGACTGCGTTGGCCCCCCCCCCTCACGCGTTACGAGTTTTCAATTACTTGTCATGCATGTCACTCCAATGTAACAATTCTATGCCGCACCACATTTCCCTCCTCCCTTCCCTTCCCATCCCATCCTATCCCTTCCCATCCCATCCCATCCTATCCCTTCCCTTCTTATCCCATCCTATCCCATCCCATCCATCCTCCAACCTGCTCCACAGAAAGCTCACGGGGAAAAGCGGATGAGTTCAGGGGGTCTCAAGGGGACGAAAAAGATGAGTTAAAACGGAGGGGAATGAGATCAAGTGCCAAGTGCTGATCCACCGCGAACAAGGAGGGGGGGGAGGTGAGATCAAGGGGATGGGAGATCAAAGATCAAGGTGGGGGGGAGGGGAGATGATCAAGGCGAGGGGGGATCAAGGGGATGGGAGATCAAGAGCTCCAAAGGACCTGAGATCTGAAATCTGAAATCTGATCCGACAGGGTTTGAGGCCAACCACCAAGCGCGATCCAACGGGGTTGGTTCAAAAGCGATCATGGAGGGGGGAGAAAACCATGTGCATGTCATACGCATGCATCCACAGCTGGATGCAAGATACAGGTGAGGAGGGAGGTCGATGAGACGAGGGAGAAGGGAGAACGATGAGACGAGGGGGAGGGGGGCTAGGAGGGGAAGTAAGGGGTGCCCGTAGGCAGTGCCCGGGAAAGGTGGTGGGTGCACTCGAAGCGAGAAAAGGAAAAAAAAAGGAGAAAGGAAAAAAGGAGACAAGGAGAAAAGAGACAGGAGAAAAAGAGAAAAGGGAGATAAAAAGGAAGAGAAGGGTTCAAACAAGTTGAAACAAAACCAAAACGCCTTCCCAATCCGAACGACAGAACGACGGGGGAGAGATAAGTTGAATGGGAATGCGCCTCCAGAGGGAAGCCGACCTGGAACGACAATGTGACAAGGGACAGGAGATAAGAGATAAAGGACAAAGGACAAGGACAAAGGATAGCGAGGTGAACTGAGAAATGGGAGATGGGGAGGTGGAAGAACGAAAGATGGTTTGAGATCTGATGCAAGGATGCTTGATGAGAACCGGTCCAGAGCCCAAGTGAACCCAAGCGAATAAGGTACATCCACACCAACCCTTCACAACTGCCCACGAAAGCAAAGCCAACGAACGGAAAAACGGTGGTCCTTACGCCACTGTGGGTACCTGATTGAACGGGTTGAGCGCATACACCTGTCCAAACGCGTGCCCATCAGAGCAATCGTCAGTACCTTTGAGAAAAGAAGGAAGGAAGGAAGCAAGCAAGAAGCAAGAACGAAACCAAAAAACGCACCTTAAGCACCGGAGGCGACTTGACCATCTCGACCGTGACCAACACAGGCACCTGGTCCAACAACGATACGGTCTGAAGGCGGTGGCCCTCGACCGTCTGTTCCACCGTACCCTCGGTCCATCCCCAGGTAGGCGGCACGCCCAGAGGCGCAGACTGAGCCTGAGCCTGAGCCTGAGACTGGGGCAAGGACTGGGGCAAGGGTTGGGGCAAGGGCGCGGTACGCGGGACGGTGGTAGCCAATCGGACGCCCTTGGAGAACGCCAAGCTGAGACTACGTTCGACTGAACCGTGAGCGGCCTGGGCATTGATCGCACCCACGTCCACCTTCTTCATCGTCAAACAGTGCCGCTTCGCGGGCTTGTTTATCGTTGGGCTCGGCCACTTCGGCAGGGAAGGGTACGACGGGTGTGCCTTGTGAACGGAGGAAACGAATTGTGTCCCCCTGTCCCCAGTAGAGCGTCAACCGTTCGGACGCAGCATCGTGCGCAACATGCAACAGTGGCAGTTGGTCCGTGTGCACGCGCTTCTCCACCCCCCACAACGGTAGCAGCACATCAAACGATCCCTCGTGCACCGCCGTCACAGTAGCCATGCGCACAACGGGGCCGTACCGCATACTCAGGTCGTGTACCAAGAGGCAGAGGTAGAGGTGGCGCTGGCGCCCATGGCGCGTTCCGATGCGCCCAAGCGCGTGTTGGCCTGCAACGCAATCCGTGCACTTCGGCTCCATCCCATCCGGACGATGCGGTGGACTGCGAGGAGGGGGAAACCGGTGAGCATGCCGGCCGCCAAGGCGGTGAGGACTTGGCGGAGGACGAGAGCGTCGGCATACGAAGTGAGGGGGTTGGTGCAATGCGTGTCAATTGCCGTGCCATGGGCCCAGTGAGCAAACTGGCCAATGTCCGCCAGTCCAGCGGAGAAGTACTCGCCATCCTTGCCAGCCAGGGACGAGGCCAAGACGCGCCGGAGTACCGCCTCGATCGCAATGCGGTGAGGAATCGAGATGGTTCCAATACGCTCCAGCGACGCCTGCAGCAGCTGGGCACTCGGTACGATCGGACGGTCAGGGACAAGAGAAGTATCGATGCCCTCGGGCACGGGTGTCGAGGGCTTGTCGCCCACCTCAATGCAACGAAGCGTGTAGCCAGTCAAGCGTTCCAACCGGGCGCACGTCGCAGCCAAGCGGCGCGTGGACGGCGGGGGCGCACGACGGAGCAGCGCGGCATCGGTAGGGTGGCTCCAATGAGCTTGGCAGCCGCCTGGTTGGCCAAGCCATCACTTGGTCCACCACTTGGCGTGCCGTCGCCTTGCCCACCAAGGATCGCGGGGCCACACTAGCGTCTGTAGGCAAGCTGACCTCGTTGAGGGTGAACTGGGGGATGAGGTCGGGTATGTCAATGCCGCCGGGGTAGTCCGGGGCCCGACCGGCAAGCCGAGCTGAACGAGTGCGTCGACCACCTTGCTTAGATGGACAAGTGCCTTCGCCACAGCGCTCTCCGTCGCCTCGGTATTGGGAGAGGAGGAAGAGGAGGAGGCCAGGAGAAGGTCGGCTTCCTGCCAAGAAAGATAGGCACACGAACGCACCACGCTGCGTCCTGCCCAGGTGAGCGTGGGGGGGGCAACTCCTCCTCTCCTTCGAGGACTGGGGCAGGGTGAAGAAGAACGAGATGGCAAGCCGGTCCTGGTTGGGCCGAAGCGAAGCGTACTCTGCCCCGACGACGGGCGGGAGCATGGCGACCGAGTCCTGCGCCAACGGTTGGACGAGGGAGGTGGCGGTGCCGCGCCGGCGGGCAAGGCGGTCGAGCGGGGACGAAGGCTTGACAAAATAGGGCACATCGGCAATGTGGATCGCCAGTTCGTCTCCCTCGGGCTTGCGGGTAAAAGAGATGGCCGTTTCTGCCTGTGCCTCGCCACCGCCGGACCCAGCGAGAAGAGCGTCAACTGTTCGTCTTTGGCTCCAGGACGAAGGTCGCGCCTGTTCTCAGCTCCTTGGACGGAACAACCCAGGGTGGGGGGGCGGGAGGGAACGACGCTCATCCACCGTAAGCTGAAGCGGGGGCAAAGCACCGCCGAGGGAATGAGAAGAAACCGCACCGGTCAACTCGGAGCCTAGGGTAGGCGGTGCCACCATGGCCCGTCGACTCGTCTCCTCCTCGGCAGAAATAGCAAGGGTGGAACGAACAATGGCAATCGTCTCCGCCTCAAGGTTGCCCATCACGCCCGCATCCTCGACGAGCGAACCAAACGGGTGAAGCGAAGTGACAGGCCACCGCTTGAGCGTCGCAATGAACAGGCGGCGGGAAAAGACCGAGGTGTCGGAATTGGGGTCGAGCCAAAACTCGTCCGGGCCTCATCCGCCGGAATCGCCATCAGCGGTACACGTTTGTCCACCGGTCGGAACCAGACGATCCGAGGCCGGCTCGATGGCGGCATGGATGTCGGCCCAGTCGCCGAGCGCAACGTGTCCCCACCTTGCTTCTCTCGCGTAGCTGCCGCCGACGGGCGGAGGAGACCCAGGGTGCCTGCATACAGTTGGCCCGAAGGACGTTCGATAATGCCCACCACATGTCCAACAAGCGGAGGAGGCGCACTCGACACGGGCGACGTACTCGATGCCGGGGAAGAAGGGGATCCGGCCGAGCCGGGTCCGTCCAACGCGTTGCCCACCACATCGTCCGCCTCGTCGTCCGGCAGGCCCAACTGGGTGCCCTCAACTTCATCATCCGCTTGTTGTTGCTGCTGCTGCTGCTGTTGTTGTTGTTGTTGCTGCTGCTGTTGCGCTGGCCCTGGGCAGCGTTGCCAGGGAGGGCTGGACCACCACGGGTAAACTCGGCAAGATCCGAAAATGATTGGGAGTAGGAGTGGCTGTGGTGATGGCCACCCCCACTCTGGGAGGAGATGGAATGAGAATGGGAGTGTTGCATATTCTCTTTGCGGCGTTTCTTATCTTCCTTGGCTTGGCGAGCCGACCAAACCTCTTTGGGATCGAGTAGCTCGACGGCCACAACGTCACCGTGGAGGGCACGGTTGCGGTCCTTGGATCCGGAAATAAAGATGTCAGGCATCTGGCCGGCCGAGGCGGCAAGGCCAGAGCCCGGGCCTGCGGCAGCCAAGGCAGCAAGAACGGCAGATTGCGCGTTGCTTCCGGCCTGAGAGGCGTGGTGGAGGAGCAGTTGCTGTTGCAACAGATCGGAGGCCGGACGCACATATGCGCCACCGCGGTTGTTGCTGGTTGATGCGCAGGGTGCCAACCCAGATTTCGCCGAAGCAACGAGAGGAGCAATGGCGCTGTAGGGAGGTACGTGCCAAAAAGAGGCTTGCGTTGCGGCCCAGCAGCGCCGGGTGCATCCGAGGCGGTGGAAAGCGAGCGGTGATGGCTGTGGCGGCTGCCGCCCCCCTGGGGTCCACCGATCGGCTGGTTGACCTGAGCCCGCGACTGGTGGAGTGCATGGAGGTGAGCTTGGGCTGAGCGAGGGCAACGGTAGAGACAGCAGGATCTTGGGGTGGTGGAGGAGAGGCTGGCAAGGCTCCCGAGCCGAGTGTGCCCACGTCCGCCACCCCGTGCCGCCCCGGCGGGAGCCCAGCATAGGCCGAGGGCATGCCCAGTTGAGGCAGTCAATCCCGTTGCGGCAGCCGCTTCAAAGGTGAGGGCCAAGCTCTGGTGGGCAGCCTGGGAGGCGGAGGAGAACCCATCGGCAATGTCGGCACGGTTCAGGGGAGGCGGGGCGGTGGGTGGGCCCATAAGACCAAAGCGCGAGAGAGAAGAGGAGCCAGAGAGGGAATGGTGGTGGGTCGGGCCACCGCTGCTGGCGGCAGGGCCCACCGCAGGCGGTCGGGCATAGTCGCCGGGCCCGGGCCCGGGCCTGGGCCGGGGGAAGAGTGGGAGAGGGCGCCAGCGGCGGATTCGGTGGCGGTACGATGATGATGTGGGCCGAATAGGAGGTGGCCGAGGTGGGGGAGGTGGGGCTGGCCAGGGAGCGGGAGGCAAGGGAGCCCATAAGACCGATGCGCGGGACGGTGGTCTGGGACGAGTGGCGACGGGCGTGACCGGCCGAGGGCGGGGGTGCCAGGGGCTGCGGGGGCTGGGGTGGATTCCAAGTCGGGTGCATGCTGCGAGACCTGGCTGCCCACACGACGATGAGGCCCAGTGGCGACGCGTGAGCGTGCGGGGCTGTGCCGCCCGGGGGGCGCAATCGGAGCGGGCGGGGAGGCGGGCTGGGCCGGTACCGGAGGCTGGGCCTGGGCCTGGGCCTGGGCCTGGGTCTGGGCCTGGGTTGAGAGGGAGGCGGGGACACCAGCGAGGCCGTCTGCTGGAGGGGCGGAGGAGGGTGTCTGGGAGAGGGAAAGGGCGGCTTGTTGGGCCTGGAGGGCCTCGATTTGCTGCTGGAGCGCCATGTGCTGTGCCTGGGCGGCGGCGGAGAGGGCGGCGGCGGAAGCAGCGGGTGGGGCGGAGGGAGCGGACGTGGGCAGGAGCGGCGGGGGGGCGCCGCGGGCGGCAGCCATGACGGCCTGGGCCTGGGCCTGGGCTTGGGCCTGGGAGTGGGGGGAGGGGGCGTGAGGGCCTAGGAGGCCGATGCGCTGGAGCGACGAGCGGCGTGTGTGGGCAGACGCGGCGGCGGCAGCAGCAGCAGCAGCAGCAGCAGCCGAGGCGGAGGCGGAGGCGGGGTCGGGGGGGGGGGGCGGGGGTGGGGTGGGGTTGGGGTGGGGTCGGGGTCGGGGCCGGGGCCGGTGCTCTTGCGGGCCATGGCGGAGCGGAAGGCAGCGGTGCCGGCAAAGGCGGGCTTGGCGGAGGCGTCGGCGCGGCGGCGCGGTGGGGTGGGGGTGGGCGGCGTGGCCATCGTGGACGGGCGCAAGGAGGGGGGGCGGAGAGCGAGCGGCGGGGGGGGCGGGGGGAGCGGGGCGGGTGGTGGCGGTCGGGGGAGAGCCGGGAGACGCAAGTTGCTGCTGCGTCGCCAGTCGCTCGGTGGGCGGGCAGGGCGAGTGGATGCGTTGGCACGGCGGCGCACTGGCCCGGGGCGGCCGGGTGGCATGTGGCATGCGACGGTGCACGGGCCGGGGCGGCAGGCGGGGAGTGTGGGGGCGGGGGGGCAGGCGGCGACGGGTGACGGGTGAGCGGCCGCAGCGCAGCAGGTGTGCTGGAAGGCGTCGC
Source organism: Moniliella sp. 'wahieum' (assembly GCA_003971905.1). NCBI lineage: Eukaryota > Fungi > Basidiomycota > Moniliellomycetes > Moniliellales > Moniliellaceae > Moniliella > Moniliella sp. 'wahieum'. The sequence continues at coordinate 333,542 of RSEE01000044.1, read as the reverse complement.
TGCTCGAGCCGATAGCCGATGGTCCATGGCCGATGGAGCAGCTGCTCTCCAGCTTCAAGCCCCTGCCTGCGCGCCGCCAGAGCGCTATTGCCACGGCCATGCCAGGGGGGGATGGCCGCGCGCCGGGGGTGGCTGATGCGCTGATGTGGCCGAGGGCGGCCGACGCAGCAGCAAGCAGCAAGCAGCAAGCAGCAAACAGCAAGCAGCAAACAGCAAGCAGCAAACAGCAAGCAAGCTGGCCCGGCCGCTCGGGGCATGGCGCCTGTGACGTGCGCCTGCGGGCCGCTGTGTGCTCCCGTGCGAGAGCCATCTTGAATCGGCAACGTCATTCTCCCCCGCGCATACGCGACGCGCAAGCACAAGCAAGCAAGCACAAGCAAGCAAGCACAAGCAAGCAAGCACAAGCATCAAGCAGCTGCGATGGCCAGCGCATGCCAAGCAAGCCCAGCCGCCCTGCGTGTGCTCCCTGCATCGCCTCGCCTCGGCTAACCCTCCCTAGTCACTAGTCACTATTCACTGCCCACCACTACCTCCCTTTTCCCAGCCTGGTGTCCACTATGCATACGTTCGCTCGGGAGCGATACATGACCAGGGGCTAGTGGCTAGTAGCTAGCAGCCCGTTGCTCGCGAGAAGTGGCTAGGTGGCCACTCGGCAGACACGCTTACTGCGGCGACAAGCTGCAGCTGCGCATACGTGGCGGGGGCAACGAGGGGGCGGACCAAGCCGGCAAAGGAGAGGAGCGTACGAGCCTTGGCGCGTACGTCTTCCAGTGCGTGGTGCTGGGGGGGCGGGAGGATGGGTGCGCGTACAGCACTGTGCATCTGAGCCAAGATGCGCATGGCGAGCACCATCACAGCGCCCAAGTTGCGTTGCAGAGCCGAGGGGAACGTAGACCATTCACGTGCGAGCGACGTGACGGTGTCCACGTCCGCACGTAAGGGCACCAGGCGCGTACTGTCCAGCACGCTCAACGCGTCCTCCAACGCGCCCGTACGCAACAAGCCCACCGCCCGCTGTACCTCCAATAGCAGCCGTACCGTGTCGCGTTGTTGTGGCGAGGTCTGGTGCAACGCCCTCGGCTGCGCCTCGTACGATACCAGCAGTTCCCGTGCCACTGTGCCCAAGTCCTCGGCCGCCTGCAGCGACGTGCCACGCACCAGCAGTCGTGTCGACTCGCGTGCCGCAGCAGAGAGAGAGGAATCAGTCGGGTCAAATAGGGTGGCACCCAGACCGTCAGTGAGCACTTCAAGTGCCTTGTCGTACGCGCCGGCCAGGTTGTAGAGCAAGATGGCGTCTTTGGTCTGGCCGGCTGGGCCGCAGCGGCCGCTTCCGATACCACTGTGCGCAGGAACCGGGTCTCGTCGGGGAAATGGAGTAGGGCAGCATAGGTGGCAATCGCACCGGGGGCCACTGTGCCGTCGTTCCTCGGGTCGCCCAAGAGGGTGTAGTAGTCCTTGGAGATCAACACCACCTCCTGCACCATCTCGAGGCAAACTGCCAACTGTTCTTCTCCCACCGGCGACGGCGCATCGGCATTCAAGGCGACCAGGCAAACGTGCTGCAACGCCTTTTGGGGGTCAGTTTGGACAAACGTGCGAACATAACGCTGGATGAGAGGCGCAAAATCAAAGTACGCCAAGCCCAGCGCAGCGGGGACCCCAGCAACAGCCAAGTCGGGACAGGTCGTGTCGAGGCTGAGAGCAGCGTCGAAAGAAGATGGGGCAGCAGTACTAGCGGGCGGGCGGAGCAGGCCATAGTACGTCAATGTGATAGCGAATTGGACTGCGTCCGCATGGGAGGTAGGCCGCGCCGCAAGAAAGGCAATTGCTCGCTCAAATTGTCCGACGAGCAGCAACAGTTGAAAGTAAAGGTAAGGGTTGGTGCCTTTGGGATCAAAGTAGGTCGGGCCAAACGTCGTCACTGCGTGGGCGAGATCACCGAGCGTATACTGGTCGCGTGAGGCAATCGAGTCACCGACCTCGGCAAACGCGTCCTCAGACACAGATGGTTCGCGCACCATGGCCAGTTGAAGCCAGAGCCACTGGCTCCAGGGGGAAGTCAAGGCGGACGGGAACGGTTTGTGGACGTCAAAGCGGCCGATGAGCTTGTAGAGGGCGAGTTTGTAAGGGTCCCGTGCAGGTGCCTGGGGAGCGACGGGCTGGAAGCGGGTAGTAAATTCGGTAAAGAGGCGTTCCCTTAGAGGTTTGGGCAGCAATCGGTCGGGCGCTGCAAGCCATGTCTGGAACAAGGGCACAAACGAATGGTCCGTCCTTCGTAACACGCCTTCGGCCTGGGTGGCCAGTTGAAGTGCTGCCTCCTCCTCGCCCGAGCGGAGGAGGAGGAAGAGGTACGCCCAAATAGGGATTTTGCCTTGGTCCAACTGGACCAGCTCAAGGTCGGAGGACCAGCGCTGGTCGGGCTGCATGTGCTGGATGCGGCAGTAGGCAGCAATGCGCTCCGAAGGAGACCGCGGCGGACTGTCAGGACGGATACCAATGGCGTGGTTGAGCTGCTGTTGGAAAGCGTCCTGGAGGTAGCGCATGGCAGCACGCGTGAGCTTAGTACGAAGCGCCAGACCGAGCGAAGAAGCAAGGAAGGCATGAGGATCAGTGTAGACCGGAGCAAACTCGCGTTGGGCGACAGCGCGTTGGGTGAAGCGGCCATTCAGGACATGGTGTTCGCCGACCAGGGTCTGGACAATTTTCCACGAGTCGAGCAGCTTGGTGGTGGTGCTGCCTCCTGCCCTAGTCTGGAGCGCAGCCACGGCATCGGCGTAGGCGTGGGCGAGGGGGAACACGTCGCCGGCGAGGCGGGCGTCATTGAGACGCTGGACGACCATGACGTAGCGCAGCATCTTGCTGTGCATCTGAAGCGAGGCAGAGGTGCGCACGGACAGGGTTGTGAACGGCGGGTTGGCAGCGGCAGCGGCAGCGGAAGCGGTAGCAGGGGCAGAAGGGACAAAGGAGCCAAGTCCTCTGTGATGCGGCGCTTCTGCATGGTCCAGCTGGTTTCGAGGGAGCGATCGACAGCGCGATACATGGCATGCTGGGTGTTGCGGCGCGCGTGCTGGAGGGCAGAGAGGAGGATCTGCTGGTGCTCGTGGCGGAGGTAGCCGGTGACGTCGGTGTCTTCGAGCGGGCGGAGCGGCGCAAAGGCGGCGGCGGCGTCGGCGGCAGCAGCAGCGGGCAGGGGCGGCGGGTGCGAGTGCGGGGCCAGCTGCCTGCTCTGCCGCTCGATCTGGTCCAGGCCGAGCTGGAGCGCAGGCAGGGCGGGGCTGTCGGAGGCAGAGGGGGAGGCGAGGTGCTGCGACTGCCGCAGCAGCTCCGCCAGACTCGGCACAGCCATGGGGCGGAGGTGGTACAGCCGACTAACCCAGATCGACTCTGCCGCCTCGACGTCCATCCAGCCCGACGTCCAGCCCAACTTCTAGCATGTCCAAATCCAGGCGGACCCTCCTCGCGGCCACCACGCCCCATTCCGCCCCGCGCACGTGACACCTGCCCCCTCCAATTTCAAATCATTAATCACGCCAATCAAATCAAACCAGCCAGAGTCCAGCGCCAGCTGTGCCAGCTAACCTACCTTCCCTTCCCCTTCCCCTTTCCCCCTTTCCCCGGCCCCACCACCCACGCCTACCTAACCCAGCCATGGCGGCCCCCACCAAGCTGCGCGTGCTCTGCCTCCACGGCTACACCTCCAACGCCTTCATCTACCAGAACGCTGCGGCTCGCTCCGCAAGAGCCTGAAGTGTACGCTCCAACCCCATCCCTCCCCCTTCTCGCATCGCTGACCACGCCGCAGCGGTGGCCGACATGTACTTTATGAATGCGCCGCACCTCGTGCAGCCGATTACTGCGCTGCGGGAGAGCGAATCTGAGCCGCCGGCAGTGGTGGACGAGTCGACGCCCGTGGAGGAGCAGCCGCGTGGGTGGTGGTACTTTGAGGACAATGCCGGAGCCAAAACGGAGGGTACGCGAACGATCGCAGGGTGGGACAAGACGGTGAGCTACCTGAGCCAAGAGTTGACTGAGCACGGTCCGTTTGATGCGATTCTAGGGTTCAGCCAGGGTGGGTGTCTTGCCGCGGCGCTCACGTCGGCATTTGAAGATCCTACGCGATGGCCGGGCCTGCACTTGCACCCCGACCAAAAGCCCGCAAAACTCACCATCATTCTGTCTGGGTTTAAGAATGGTGAGGCGCAATTCGAAGCGCTCTACCGGCAAAAGGTCAAGACGCCGCTCCTCCTCGTGGTGGGCAAGCAAGATCCCATTGTGGCTCCCTCGCGGTCCATGTCATTGCTCGACTATAGTGAGGATGTGCGATTGGAGGAGCACCCTGGTGGCCATGGCACTCCGACCCAAGGCCCGTGGCGCAACTTTTTCAAGGATGTAGTTAGCGCGTTTGCCCGTCCGGACGGGCCGGGAGACTGGCACGCCATCCCTGGTCCCAACGAGCGCGCGCCCGGCCCGGCGCCCAACAGCAAACCGGGTAGCGGAACGTCGACGCCCAAGCCGACCACGCTCCACGATCTCGAGCAGGCCGACAAGGACAAGAAGGCATAAGTAACAATGGCATGATGCAATGCTGTGAGTGGGGAGGATGATGATGAAAGGGGGGTAGGTACAATGTAAGAGTCAGAGGGCGTTATCTCAAGAGTAAGTAGGTGGTAGCTTGGTAGGCGGGTAAGGTCAACTTGAGTGTTGAGTGTTGAGCAGCTGAGATATGAGCCTCATACTTTCGGGTTGGATTCTTGGCTCGTACTTGTTGAGCTGGAAAAGAGCATCTTGCGAGATGGCGTCGACAGACCTCTTTTAATGGCATCCTCCGTCCATCCTCTGGCCCGTAACTCGGTTGGATCCAGCGAACGAAGCTGAGATAGCAGCTCCTGATCATCCGACAAATGCAAAGGGAGAGACGGTCTGTCCTTTTCTGGATTCGAGCACTCTTGCAAGGAAGAAGAAAGAGGGCGCAATGGGGGTCCTGGGAGCGGCGTGGACTTGTCCGGAGAAAGGGAAGCGCGCCCAGCATCTGTGGAGATGGGCACGCGAGGCGAGTTCGCCGGCATGGAACGACGGCCCTCTGTTGTGGAGTAGGAGAAGCGTGGGTGGCTTGCTTGGTTTCGGGCAAGGGGCTGTTGAGGCGCGACGTTAAGAGAAGGGAACCGTCTGGCACTTTCCTGTAAGGAGGATTGACCCGGCTCTGAACTCGTATCAACCTCCTTCTCCTTCTCCTTCTCCTTCTCCTGCTCCTCAATAACTCGTCCTCATCCAAGTCTTCTGCATCCCTTCGCACCTTGGCAGTGCGGGGTTGGGGGAAAAAGCCAGTAAGCTGCTGCTGAACCGAATCCGACGGCAGCGGGGCTGTATCCTTCTTCCCAAACACGAGGGGGCCATTGGTGCAGAAAAGATCACTCCCACCTGACGCAACTAATGCGCCATCTGGTCCACGAGTAAAAATCGGAAACGAGGGATACTGCGCCTTGCTTGCCAGTCGCTGTGGAGGTGAGCGGGGTTAGCGCCCGGGACAAGAATGCCAGCCTCTGGATGGGGGGCGTGTATGTGGGGGTAGGCGAACCCGGGTCGGCCATCTGCACTTTAGATAATGAGTAAGGCACATCGTCATCCCAGGAGAGGGGAACTGTGTCAAGGAGTGCCTCGCCATTCTCTTCCCTCTCATTTTCCTTCTCCTTCTCCCTCTCCCTCTCCGTCTCCTCCTCGGTATCTTCCTTCTCCTCCTTGTGCCTCCCGCCTGCTTCGGCCCCATGAGGAGATAGGGTGTAAACACCGGCCTTACCCAAAGACAGGGTGGTATGCAAACTGGTGCCAAACGAGGCGTGTCGCTGGTGGCGCAACTGGACCGTGGGAGAAGGAGGCAAAAAAGGACTGGGCTCCCTAAAGAGATGTGTACCCGAAGAACCACCCTCACCACCCTCACCATCATCACCACCACCACAAGGCGAACGATCAGCTATCCGCTCCACCTCGTCCTGCTCGGGCTGGGTGGAGCTAATGACATCCGTTCCGAGCACGCTTGGGTCCTCGATGTACCGTCCTGGGTTGAGCGGGGAGCCGGTGGTGGGAGCGTATGTCAACCGCCGATGAGTAGGCGTGATGGGGTGTGTGACCATAGTACCGTGTGGGCTGCGCGGAGAAGAAGTAGGAGAACGAGGTACGGTTGGTGCACGAACAGAGTTGCTTCGTGGTTCCTCGGGGAGGCGGACACTGGGCCTGGTTCCAAGGATCTTGTGTCCCAAGGGACTCAGATGCTTGTTCTTGCTAGGGCTGTGAGGGAGAGGGATACTGAGCCCGAGATCGTTGGAGGAGCACGGGCAGGGCTGGCATCTACAGTTGGGAGTGGCACAGGCCGGGGCGGAGTGGTAGGTGAGTCGTCGTGGGGGAAAGGAGGAGGCAACGGACGAGGGTAGGGAAGCGGTGCCGACTCGGGAATCGTTTCATCTTCATCGATGTCATCGGGAACGGGGAGAGGGGCGTGAGCGGGGCGAGGCGAAGGTGGAGGTAGCAGAGAGGAGTTTGGGGAACTAGGTGGACCCATCCGGGAGTCACCCGTAGGTGTTGTCACTGGGGGAGGCAACATGCGTGTCCTCCGCAGGGCAAGGTGGATTAGGATTGGGACGAGGGGCAGGCCAAGCCTGATCCTGGAGGTAGTCCTGAGCCTTACCCTGGCCCTGACCCTGGCCTCGTCGACGAGGGTTGGAGGTGGGGATAGCGGCCAAGGCTGCTGCTCGTGGTCCAGGAGGTGGCGGCGCATGCGCTTCAATCCAATCCATCTCGGCTTGAATTTGGGAGGAAGTGATGACCAAGCCATTCATCCTTCGGATCTCGTTCATTCTGACCGGGTTGGGCCCGCGGACCATAGCATGGGCATCTGATTCCTCTGCCCGCATGGCCGTGGTGGGGAGGGTATCGTGCAAAAAGGGTGTTTCGTCGCCAAACACTGGGTGCTGGGTGCGCAACATGGACGCATGCTCTTCCAAAAGTAAAACGCATCGCTGCTGGTCGCTGGGTCGGGTGGGTGGGCCGACGGTGGGCCGCAGGACGCACGTCCTCGTCCTGTGGCAAACTGGACGCATCCTGGACCCGAGGGCGCACCTCCCAAATCGCTTCCGTCCCATCGCTGTCCTCCTCCACACAGGGCGATCCGATCTGAGGCGCGATGCGTGACAAGTTGACTGGCGAGGGGGTTTGGGGCCCAAGAGGAGGCGTCTCGGGGACTTCAATGGGCGACGGGGCGCGGGCGACGGGGGCAGAACGGCGTGGTCGCTTCGGGGGCAAATCGGGGAAAGCTTGCGGGCGCGGTGGCGGGATGGTGGGTGGGTGGGGCTCGAGGGCAGAGTCCGACAGTCGTCGTTTGCGCAGCTTGCGCGGACGGGCGAACGCGCCCGAGGCACCGAGAACGAAGGGCGGGGTGAGAGGAAGATGCGGTCGAGGTGGAGGCTGAGGTTGAGGCCCGTGGAGCAGTGGCCGGGAGGGCGGACGTGGAGTGTTGGGGGGAAAGGACGCGCGAGTGCTCGAAGAACTCAGAGAGGTGGGTCTGGCCCTGTTCGGGCGTGTGGGCGGAGCGGATGCTCTTGCGCGGACCCATGGCGAGCTGCGCGTCTCGCGCCGCACTGGGGATGGAGGTGAGGGCGGCGCACGCGGCGCAACGACGAGTGCCGCCGAGTACCTGCGACGCCCAGTGCAATCTAAATCCCACCCACCGCCCGCACGCGTCACGTGCCCCCCACGTGCGGGAATCACGTGATATACATTCCTGCCGATGAGCTAAGCGGCCTCCCGGACTCCCGGACCATGGCACTAGGGTTGCATGGGCGAAATGCACCGCAGCAGCAACACGGCACCCCCCCGTGCCCGCTCACCCTGGCAGCCCATGCAGGCACAGGGGCAGCCCGTAGTCTTAACCCTAGTCCCGCCGCCGCTGCTTCTCGCTAGCCACGAGCCGCCTGGCCCGCCCTAGAGCAACAAACGCAGCCAGCCAGCTCCTCCTCCTCACCCCCTCTACCCCCCCCCAACACACACCAAGTTCAGTGAGTACACGCACGGCGGGGCTCGTCGGGTTGCTCGCCTGCCCACCCGATTGACACTGCCTGCACCCCATCCCCCCATTCCTCCTCCTGACGCACCCCCACTAACACCTTCCTTCAGGGTACCATGGGTCGTGTTATTCGCTCCCAGCGTAAGTCGGGCGGGATCTTCAAGTCCCACTCGTCCCACCGCACTGCGCCTGCCAAGCTGCGCACGGTCGACTTTGCCGAGCGCAACGGCTACATCCGCGGTGTCGTCCGTGAGATCGTCCACGACGCTGGCCGTGGCGCGCCGCTGGCCAGGTGACCTTCCGGACTCGTACCGCTACAAGCTGCGCACGATCACTTTATTGCCACCGAGGGCTGTCGACCGGCAGTTTGTCTACTGTGGCAAGCGTGCCGCGCTTTCCTGGGGCAATGTGCTGCCCCTCTCGCGCTGCCGGAAGGTACGATTGTGTGCAACGTGGAGGAAGGCTGGGGACCGCGGTACGCTTGCTCGTGCTTCGGGCAACTACGCCACCCTGATTGGCCACGATGCCGATGGCAAGACCTCGCGCATCCGTCTTCCCTCGGCGCCAAGAAGATTGTTCGTCGGCGTCGCGTGCGACGTGGGCATTGTTGCTGGTGGTGGCCGGATTGACAAGCCGCTGCTCAAGGCTGGCCGTGCGTTCCACAAGTACCGCGTCAAGCGCACTCGTGGCCCGTACTCGTGTGTGGCTATGAACCCCGTCGACCACCCGCACGGTGGTGGTAACCACCAGCACATTGGTCACGCCTCGACCATCTCGCGCTGGGCTCCTGCCGGTCAGAAGGCTGGTCTCATTGCTGCCCGCCGCACGGGTCTCATCCGCGGTACTCTCAAGAAGGGCGACTAAACGTATTCAGTCTCCTTCTTCCTGCCGTTTGATGGTTCCCTTTATGCACATGCCCCCCGCAGCTTGCCTGTCTCTATGCTGTAAAACGTCCATTGCCCTCTTACGGGGCATGAATGGATTCCCTGTCCTTCCAGGACGCTCCTCATCTACCTCGTCTTTCCTTAGCTATCATATAGTTGGACGTTGAACATTGGATTCTTGATGGAACAGAATCCGTAACCAGCGGCACACCTAATCAAGTTTGCACGACCAGAAGAATCCTGGCTACGGCACCCATGCATCATGCCCATGCGGTAAGACGAGGGGGTGCTACGTGGGATGCTACGCTCCGATCGAAAGGGTCCTGGTGGCGACTACGAACGTGCAGTAGAGTTCTGAGAGGGCAAGCGCCAAGGGCTGCAAACAGATTGGGCAGGTAGTGCATTGGGTTGCGAAAGACACTAGTGCTTGGTCAAGTGGCCAGCAATGATGGGCACTGGGGAAAAGGCACGGAGTTAGCAGGAGGCGAAGCAGGAGGCAGCGGAACGAACGAGGCGGCAGGCACGTACAGGTAAGAGCACCGCAGCCGTGATGATGAATCCGTGGATGTTGCTGCGGACCTGAGCGCGGGCAGCGGCCTGCTCGGCCGGGGAGGGCTTCGGGGGAGGTCCACCAAACATTGTGCAGAGTGCAAACAGGGGCTGGTGGAGGAAAGGAGGAGCGAAGAAAAGGCAGCGGCGGAAGAAGCCAGCGGGCGGACGGGGGATGGATGGACTTTTGGCCTCCGCCACCCACCGCTTGCTGCCTGGCCGCCTTCAGCTTCCGCAATCCAAGAAAGACGCAAGAGCCCCCCCCGCGCCCAGCAGACGCTCACGCGGGCGGAACTGGAACGCGAGCCTTCCCATTCCGCCCAGCTGACAAAACGGCGGGCTGAGACTGGCGCCGTGCCGGCAGCGACGGGGAACGGCCATCCCCGACCCCCATCGTTTCTTCTCTCCCCGTCCACCACCGCGATGCTGTCCATTGCCGCCCGTCGCTTCTTCGTGTGCCGCTCCTCCGTGCCGCCTCGGCGCCCGCCGCCGTGCGCATGATGCAGCCGGTTGTGGCGATGCGCATGTACAGCTCGTCAACGTTGTCGAAGGAGGACATCTCGTCGCGCATCCTCGACGTGCTCAGAGCTTTGACAAGGTTACCCCCGACCACTCAACACCTCGGCCACCTTACCGAGTTGGGCTTCGACAGCAGCCGACAGCGTCGAGGTTCTCATGGCCATTGAGGAGGAGTTCAACATTGTACGTTTGATTCAGTTGTCTTGCACATTTCCCGCATCACCTTCCTGCTCCTTTTTCCTCACCATGTGTTCCTCTGCTCTGGCCGCCTACTAACCTGTACCACGTGCTAGGAAATTCCCGATGCCGAGGCGGACGAGATCGTGACGGTGCCGCAAGCAATTGAGTACATTTCCAAGACTCCTGAAGGTGCATTTTTCTTGTCACTGCTTTGGGACCTGCACTGACCCTGAGCCTACACAGCGAGCTAAGTCTAAACCGTCATGGCACGCAAAGATGGGGAATCATTGTTGCCCTACCAATTCTGTCCTGGAAAGCGTCGTAGAGCGTGAAGCCAGCAAGCCGGAAGGATGGGCCCACGGATCAATAATCAACCAACAAGGAAGGGAAGATACCCGAAGGCAGGTTGGCGTTAGGCATCGGGGCTAAAGCAGAGCAAATTGGGTAAGGCACTGATGCTGCCCCCCCTAACCCCCCCGCACTACACCCTCACCAAATGGCTAGAAGCGACAGACCCATGGCCAGCACCAAGGCAGGTCAGGCTACCGGGGTGGCTGCACTGTCCTTGGCGCAGCTTCTACTTCGCGATCAGGACCAGGGCAGTCAGGTGATAATCGATAAAGAGGGAGGAGGGTATATGCACATGGGATGTAAGTAAAAGATCTAACAGACCGAACGGGACCGTCGGGCCCTCGGTCATCTGTCATCCAGGCTGTCGCCCGGTCACGGTGGCCATGACCCATTGGATCCTATGCGTTGAGCCTGGTAGGAAGCTCCTTTGAATCATCAATTAAATCCCATCTCACAATCATGGCTACCTTTCCGATCCGAAAATCATACATGTTTTGACATTTGGGCACCACTACGCAGAAAGAAGGACAGTAAAAAGATGGGCGGGCAAGGGCTGAGGAACAAGGGTTCCCTTGCTTTTCGTTGAACTCAACTGTGAAAACGTCGCCGAATGGGAACCACGGGCGGAAGGTGTGCCGGTATGGGCAGGCTCTGGGTCAAGCGAATCCGTCCAACGGGGTAAAGGAAACTGTAGAACAAACGCTGATGAGTTGTAGATGAGCTTCGGGAAGGAGTGGTGTGCGAAACAAGCACCTTGAACAAGGATCAAGATGAGAGTGAGGGTCACGGAGGTCCACTGAGAGGCCGGGCCATCGTGAGATTTCCACGGACGGTGAAATAAAGATTCGTCTCGGCAAGCGTAGTCGACCTACAAGGCGAGGCCTAATTCTAACAGCCGTCGGAACCCTCCTACCACACAAAATTTGTACAATCTACTACTTGGTCGCTCGTCCTCACATGTCACAGCTCACATGAGCCACTTGACCAATGTTGACTTTTGGGAGACTTCCTGGTGCCCGCTACATATATGGTCACTTCACTGACCTCAAACCATGTCCACCCAAAGGTGGACCCTCCCAGACCTCTGCCTCTGGCTTTTGGCCTCCGACCTCATCCGTGGGTATTGTTTACCTGGAGTCTTGCTTGAGGTGGTACTAGTACCCCCACGGCCTTGGCTCTGGCTGGCAATGGGCGGGGTTTCCTGCAGAGTCTCGCTGGGCTCACTTCTATATCCGAAGAGGCCAGAAGCCATAAAAGATAGGCCAAACGCGTTTCGGTATAGACTTTGTCGTGGTTAAAGGGGCAGGCCAACCAAGCGAGACAGTGCGGTCGCAGGCATCGTAGGCAACGAGGGATGTGCGGACGGGACACCCTATCTGTAGTTCTGAATGCCACTGGCAGGGGCGATGCGGGAAATGGGTGCGAGTGGTCCGGATGGAGACTACATATGGGCCGAAGAAGGAGGGGAGGGGTATCAACCAGTGGAGTAGGGAAAAAAAGGGAGGCGGGGAAGAGGCGGCAAGGGAGGGGAGGGTTCATTGACGCAAACAGTTAGTTAACCGTCTTAACACGGCTAGTGAAGCCATCCCCTCCGCCGCCGTCAAGTTTAGGCAAGGGGGTCGAGCGGGACGAGGCTCACAACCGCTCACGTCCCAGGAACAGTCCCATTATGAATATCTGGTTACTGAGCACGATGAGGAGCATGAATTCTGCGAAAAGGTCGCATTCGAGGACGGTGGACAGAAATACAAGGTAAGTTGGGACCATCCAGGGAGTCTCTAGGCCCAACGTCCCTGCGTCGGAAAGTGCTATAATCATTGCACTTTGGGTTCCCTAAAAGAATCAACCTCATATTAGGTTGTTGTTCGTCGTGGCGGGGTTTGGGTGGCGCCAGGTGGGGTACCATTTCCACGCGGTCCGTGTGGACAGGGTGAGGCCGTGGTGATGTTTGGCCGCCTGGCGGCCGAAGGCGAAGGTGAATGGGTCGATCATTTATCCATGTTGGCGCTCTTACCTACGGCCGTCTTTGTGTCATCAGGTGGGGATATTGATACTTGAACGTTGATAGCGCCTGGGTGGTAAGACCCTCTTAGAAAGCAGTTCCTTGAGCCACCCTGTATGGCTAGTCAGTGTGTTTGACCGAGGTCACTTCAGTGTCCCTTCTCAGGCATAGTAGGAGTTGCGTTTTGTTTTCTCACTTCTGTTTGCCTTGTTCTGCAGCATATAGAGCCCCTGGTGGGGAAACAGGCTGTTGGTTGTCCCTCGGTAAGTGTTTTTCGCTGTGGCTGAGACGACCGCCACCACTACCACTAGTGCCTTTGAATCACTCTCGAAGACCACCAGGACTCCAGATCTCATCAGGACTTACTCATTTACCGCAATTCCCGACTATCTGATCCCAATGGAGGGGATGATACCGAGGCGAACAGGTTTTTGATTACGCATCACGAGTTGCAGTGGCAGTGACGATGAAAAGCACAGAAAGAAATACACGTTGCCATAGAGATCAAGGAGTCAAGATGTCCCCAGGGTGGAAATAAGACCAGGCCGAAGCAGCCAGATCTCAACAGACAACCACAATATAGAACTCGTCGTCATCTCCGACACGAGGACGACAGAGCCGAATGGTAGCGTACACCGCATGCGGAGCTACCTTCACTGACATGAGTCGTGGTGACTGTCCCTGAATAGGATCTGCTGCCGCACAGAATAGATCGGCGACTCTCTCTGCAGTTGCGGTAGTGGGAGGAGAAGAGAGTAAGACGGGATCTATCGCGTCGAAGCAGCCAAGCGTCAGTCCAGGAAGCGCGATACCTTCCTCGTCCTGGATCACCGTCGCTTCTCTCTCTTGCCAGTCTAAAAGGTAAGGTGCAGACCCCGTCCGCACAGTGCTTGTCCACTCCCCTATCGGCTCGGATCGTGTTGACCTCGTCTGCCTCGGACGGGAGCCAGATGAAATGACCCTCAGGTCCTTTGCCCCAGTCCTGCACGAACAGGAGCCCTTCTTCATAAACCATGCCACCGCGCCCGTTGTGGGATCAATCAGGCACACCTCCGTCAGCGAGCTTGACCAATTGGGCTGTAAGGTGTTATGGACCAAGCGGAGGAAAGGACCCCCAGATTGCTGGGCATCCCACACTTGAACAGGAAGTTTCGGCAACCACGAATGGGAAGAATTGAAGGTCCAGAGGCACTTCCTTTTAACCAAATCCCAGGCAAAGAACTCTCTGCCTTGATGGTGGTGGTATGCCCGGTCCTTTGTATAAGCCTGAGGTATAAGATCGGAAACGGAAAAGCATCTTGCTCGAAATATTCTTCACTAGACCCCGCCCCCTCCTCCAGCCCCAGGTTCCATTGGCTGCGGTTGGTGTCTGCGGAGAAGTGGGGAGTAGCGACCCGCTTGCCTCGTCAAAGTGGAAGTGGAGTAGATGATGGTTTGACCAGCCAAGATCGGTCGGTATCGAACGCCACCTCCGTCCCATGGATCAGTGGGGGGGCGTCCAGCTCATCAGCATATTCTTCTACATCATCAGGATCGTTGAATCCGCTGGCACCCTTGACGCAGTCCATAACCACCTCACCTGTACGAAGAGAGACGGTGCGGTAGCCCGCCGCGTTGAGCAGCAGCATCACACCGAACGAGGGAAGGATGGTAGGGGTCGGTGTGTTTTCGATTTCCCATGGAACAAGCTGCACCACGCATACGTATCGTGCCATCGTTACGGGCCGCTTGGGGTGCCCGCGTGAGCCGGGGGTAGCAATCAGGGTGCGGCCCACCTGCTGCGCCATCCCTTCTTCCATGAGCACGACGTCGCGCCAAGTCTTGACCTTCTTCCATGCGGCTGAGCTGATACGGTCGGCCTTGATGTGTGTGGCGCGGGCAGGACCGAATAGCTGCCCGGGCTCGGTAAGCTGGAGCGAGCGTGCCAGGCGCCGCCACAACCACTCGTGCCGGACGACGGCACGCATATGCTTGCTCAGCGACTCGAGGCGGACGAGCTCTGGAATGGTGAGCACGCGGCAGGACAAGATGTCCCACCACACCAGCTCGGGCAGGTGGATGGGCATGGTGGACGGGGCGGGTTAGCGGGGTGTTGGATGAGCGTGGCAGCCGCCCGAGAGAACAGGCGCTGGCCGCATAAGGCAGGACTATGACTCGTGCTTGACTCACTCGGTCCAGGCAGGCGTTCGTATTCCTGTCGCATAAATAGTGCCTCCATGTCACGTGCGAGCGGGGCCCGGTGCAGTGACGGGTGACGCGGTGACGCATGACGCTGTCGTGCGCTCGCCTCGAAACGTTTCATGTGGCCGCGGTGCTGCCCGCCATTCCGCCCCGGCGCAAGCACACTGCCCCTGCGCGCACTCTGCGTTCCGCCGAGTTCGATGGGCGGCGGTGCGGCCGGCGGGCGTTCGTTTGGATTTGCGGCCGTGCATGCCCGCTGGCCCCGCCCGCCCCTCTGCCCTCCTCCCCGTTCGCCTTCCTCCACCGCCTCGGCTCACCCCCCCCACCCTGCCCCTCTGCCTCCGCCGTCGCTGCTGCTGTCCGCCATGTCCGACCCCCCTCCTCAGCGACGCCGAGCTCTTCCAGCTCAACGCCTCCGCTGCCGTGCGCAACTTCAACGTCGAGCCCCGTGTCGACTATCGCACGATCAGTGCCATCAACGGACCCCTGGTTGTGCTCGAGAATGTAAAGTTCCCCAGCTACTACGAGATTGTCAGCCTTACGCTCCCCGACGGCTCCAAGCGCGGCGGCCAGGTCCTCGAGGTCGCCGGCAACAAGGCCGTGGTGCAAGTGTTTGAGGGTACCAGCGGCATTGATGTGGCCCGCTCCCACATTGAGTTTACCGGGGCCAGCATGAAGCTGCCCGTGTCGGAGGACATGCTGGGCCGTATCTTTAATGGTTCGGGTAACCCTGTCGACAATGGTCCCAAGGTGTTTGCCGAAGACTATTTGGACATCAACGGCTCCCCCATCAACCCCTATGCGCGTATCTATCCCGAGGAGATGATCCAGACCGGCATCAGCACGATTGACGTGATGAACTCGATTGCCCGTGGCCAAAAGATTCCCATCTTCTCTGCCGCCGGTCTGCCGCACAATGAGATTGCCGCGCAGATTTGCCGGCAGGCTGGTCTTGTCCGTCGCCCCGGTGGCAGCAAGGGCATCCACGACACGCACGAGGACAACTTTAACATTGTCTTTGCCGCCATGGGTGTCAATATGGAGACGGCGCGGTTCTTTAAGAACGACTTTGAGTCGAACGGCTCCTTGGACCGTGTCACGCTCTTCCTCAACTTGGCCAACGACCCTACAATTGAGCGTATCATCACCCCGCGTCTCGCGCTTACCACGGCCGAATACTTTGCCTACCAACTGGAGACACGTGCTTGTCGTGTTGACCGACATGACGTCGTATGCCGACGCGCTGCGTGAGGTGTCGGCGGCGCGAGAGGAGGTGCCTGGTCGTCGTGGGTACCCCGGGTACATGTACACGGACTTGGCCAACATTTACGAGCGTGCCGGTCGTGTGCAGGGGCGGAACGGATCGATTACCCAGATTCCGATTCTGACCATGCCCAACGACGACATGACGCACCCCATTCCCGACTTGACGGGGTACATTACCGAGGGGCAGATCTACGTCGACCGGCAGCTGCAGAACCGGCAGATCTACCCGCCGATCAATGTGCTACCCTCGCTTTCGCGGCTGATGAAGTCGGCCATTGGGCCGAAGCACACGCGTGCGGACCACGGCGATGTGTCGAACCAGCTGTACGCCAACTACGCCATTGGTCGCGACGCGGCGGCGATGAAGGCGGTGGTGGGAGAGATGCGCTGAGCGCCGAAGACAAGCTCTCGCTCGAGTTTCTGGACAAGTTTGAGAAACAGTTTGTGTCGCAAGGTGCGTACGAGACGCGCACCATCTTTGACTCGCTCGACCTGGCTTGGTCGCTGCTGCGCATCATGCCCAAGGAGATGCTCAACCGGATCAACCCCAAGATCATCAAGGAGTACTATGCGCGCAAGTCGGCCAAGGCAGACCAGGCTCTCAAGGAGGACGCGGAGAAGAAGGACAAGGGCACGCGTGACTCGGCGGCCGAGGGCACTCTGATTGACGCGTGAGCCAGACGCCTGTCGCACCGTTGCAGGTGC
This sequence comes from Moniliella sp. 'wahieum', assembly GCA_003971905.1. Lineage (NCBI taxonomy): Eukaryota > Fungi > Basidiomycota > Moniliellomycetes > Moniliellales > Moniliellaceae > Moniliella > Moniliella sp. 'wahieum'. The sequence continues at coordinate 316,852 of RSEE01000044.1, read as the reverse complement.
GCATAATGGCTCTTCCCCCGGCTGGGGGCGGGGGGAGGGACTTTTTAATTCTACCTACAATGACCATACTTCCTTCTTTTCCCACGAGGCGAGGCATTTGATAGCAGGACCAGATGAGCCAGCCGCGCGGGAGGGATTGCCACCGCAAGGGACATGGGTAACAAAAGGGGCCGCGTCAAGCAGCAGGCAGTACTACGTGGCATGCTACGACATGAGCCATCAATAGCAAAGGGGAAGAGCATCCGGCAGTGCTACTCGGTCATGCACGCATCCTCGCACCTGAAAAGCAGAGAGGAACTACACATCGAATTGGACATTAGTGCATTGGGCCTTAGCCTTAGGCCCTCTGCCTTAGGGCATCAAGGTATCAGCGCACGTGCGTGGGCGGAAGAGCATCAGATTCTTCGGAGGACATGCAGCCAGCCGGCTGGATGGCAGTCACCCCATCCTCGACGCAGGCGCAGGGGCCGGAGCAGGCAGAGCACAAGAGCGGGGGGATGGACGCAGTGGGGTGGGGTTGCTGGGAAGCGCCCTGGGGGCATCGAGCATCCAATGCTGGGTTATAGGCTCCGCCGAGGGACGGGCAGCCGGCCCAGTTGCCCTGCAAAGCAGAGGGCCCAGAACAGCGCACTTGGGTTATTGTAGGGCACACCTGTTGGTGCCGCGCCAAATTTGCCTCATGCCGTCGCGCTGTCCTCGGGCCTCAAGCGTCCTCTCCGGCGCCCGGCCACGGGCAGCACAGGGCCGCTCATGCTCTGGCCAGGCTCTGTGCATTGAACATTGAATATTGAACATTGGTACTGAGCCGCCACTGAACTGGACCCTGTGTGTTGCGACGCCGCACGGCCGCCGCAGTGCCGCCTGGTGCCGCTGCTGGCCGCCCCGAGTCGCTACGGCTTGGCAACAAACGCCACGCTGCCCCCGTGCACCACCCCCTTACACCCCCCGCGCTCGCCCGCCGACGCAGCGCGGCACACGGCCGCACTAAGCTTCCAAGGTTTCTCCCGGAGCTTGGCCAGGCCGCATGTGCACATGTCGGCATTCGGCCATCCGCATCCATCCGTCCTCACTCAGCCCCCCCCTGCCTCCCCTGCTGCCACCTCCTCCTCACGCCCCGCCCCTCCGCCGCCACCGCCTCCTGCCTCTCTCCACCACACATCCCCCCCCCCCCACTTCCTGTCCCGCGTTCCACCGCCACCGCATCCGCATCAGCCCCCCTGCCGCCATGGCTCGCGCCCACCCGCTCCCGCACCGCTCCCCACCCGCACTTTGACCCTCACCTCGCCATGCCCATCCATGCGCCGCCGCCCTTTGGCTTCCCCCGCCCGGCTGCGCCCCAGCCTACCTCGCCCCGAGCCTCGACGCCCGCCCCGCACTCCACCCCTGCCGGTGGGAAGGGTGCAACCGGGTGTTTGCGTCGGCTGAGCCCCTCTTTACCCACTTGTGCGAGGACCACGTTGGCCGCAAGTCGACCCGCAACCTCTGCCTCACGTGCAAGTGGAAAGACTGCAAGGTGTCCTGCGCGAAGCGGGACCACGTCACGAGCCACCTGCGTGTCCATGTGCCTCTCAAACCCCACTTGTGTAATGGTGTGGACGCAGTTTCAAGCGCCCCCAGGACCTGAAGAAGCATGCGCGCTTCCACCGTCGCTCGCCCGGGCAACCGCCCATGTGGCCCACTCCGATCCCACACTACGCACCCCGACATACAGCCAAGACCTCGCCTCTGCCCCCGCTGGCCCTGTCTACCCTAGTGTCCCCTTCACGCCCACCGCCATGCCAGCACAGCCGTCGGCCGTGCCAGCTGTGCCCACCCAGAACCGGTTCAACGTGCATGTTCCTCTGGCCCGAGAGTCCCAGGGGTTGTACCCTGCTCCGCTGGCCATCTCCCCTGCTGCCTCGGGAACCTACCCATCCGTGCCAGAGAGCACAGTACTCGGGAAGCGCGACAGGGCTCACGAGGCAATGCAGAGTTTGGCGAGCGATATTCGCCGACGCAAAGTTGCGCCAACGTACGATTCATGTATGTCATGCTGTGTTTACCTTACTTTCTTTGATTTGCTTGATTGTTTTCTGACATTTTACTCTGCTTCGCACAGCGATGGCACAAAGGCTGCAAGATGTGTTCCAAGGCAACAATCTGGATGAGAAGGCGTTTGTTTCCCTCCTTCAGGCTGTTCAGGAAGAGCGCCCCCCCGCTCCTACCCCGCAGATCCAAGCGCCAGCCAGTAGTCATACCCCGACGCCGGCACCGGTTCCAAGCTCATACACTGGTGCCTATCCTGCTGTGCCGTCTATGCAAGCACCCTCGGCGGCTGTGACGCAAGCCTTGATGCCTCGCACCTCCAGCACGGCTGGTCAGGTGATGAACGCCTCTGCCCCCGCTCCCTCGGCGCCGCAAGATTTGGGTACGCTCAATGAGTTTTTCCTCAAGCTCGGGCACAGTGTGGCGATGGAGCTGCAAACGTTTATGGAGCAACAGCGGCTCCCTCCTCGACCACCGTAGCTCCCGCTCCAGCTTCGACCCCGGGACTGACCATGACGGAGCAACAACCCATGTACCTGCCGTGCCACCGAGTGTGCCAGTGTCTGTGACTGCGCCCAGCCCGGGGATGGCGCTGTACGCCACCAACTCTCCTGTGCAGGAAGCGGCCAAAGCAGTCCATTTGTTCTCTTCTTCGCCCAAGTCGCCTAGCTCGATGGGCACCTCGCCCTCTTCCGCCGACCAATCTGTCTCGACGCCGCACGACAGCCCGTCGCCTGCCTCGCCGTTCCCCACCGAGCCCCTGCCATTCAGCATGAGCAACTCAAGAAGGACGGGTTGGCTTCCATCCTTGGGTTTGATCCTAGCATTTTCACTGGGCCAACTGCGTCCACTCAGCCCACTGCGCCCAAGACCACTGGACCCGCACCTGCTGATACGGCTGCGTGGGACATGCTCTTCCACCCCGCGCTCACCCCCGTTGCACCGTCGACATCCTACTCGCAGATTCCTCAAATTGCGCCGGGCCACACGGCCCACAGCACGCCGGACCAGTACCTTACTTCCCACCCTCTGGGCCGCGCTTTGCCTACTGGCTCTCGCATTTCGTCGCGGGTGGCGGGTGTGGCAGGAGTGGCATCCTCTGATCCCGAATCGGATGCGTCGTCGGACGATTTGTGCTTGGCCAACAGCACCCCCGTCTCCTCACCCGAGGCTGCAGTGGTCTCCCTTCCGGCGCCACTGAGCAAAACGCAACTGGAAGCGCATGCGGCGCTGATCCGTATCCGTATCCTCTTGCGCTCAACAGGCCGCCGACTGGGTCTGAGGCCGAGACCAAGACCGTACTCAACGCCGAGACCGAAGCGGTGGAGGCCCTGGGACGGATGCAGCTGGCCTGATTCCTTGGTTGTTGATGGATTTTGGCTTTTTTTTTCTCTCTCTCCTGTGCCTCAAGACCGTTTTGAGGTGCTGATTGGACACTGTTTCGACCACGTTTCGACCATACTTTGGCACACTATAAACACCTTCATTCTCTCGTTTACTTTGTCTCTCCGTAACAATCTATACGCACCTCAGTTATCCCCTCTCTCTCCTTCCTTGCTCGTCCCTGTTCTTTTCTTCCCTTCCCTTCCCAGCCGGCTCTCTTGTCGCTGGGACGACAATGTGGCACTGTATCCTACGCCTGATGATGCCGCTCCTTATAAAAGAAAATCTGGCCTTGTATATTCCTTCCCCCCTGGTCTGGCAGGAGGTAGGCCTCTGAGATCTGATAGACGTGCCGAGGAGGCGGGTGCAGCAGAGGGGCCGTCCGTGGCACTCGATGAGAGACGTGCCACGCCAAGGCAACACGGCTTTCCTATCGAGTCTCTCGAGCGCAACTCGCCGCAGCATTAGCAAGGAGGGGGTTATGTAATCTCGTTGGAACCGAGCGCATCATGCGTCATGCATCCCACCGCAGCATGCATCCCCATCCATGGATCTGAGGCGCTGAGGCGGCCTGAGGCTCTGAATCAGAGGCAACACTGCAACGTTGCAACATCCGGCCGAGCATTAGGTAACCCGCGGTTTTTTTTCTCTTCGCCCAGGCGGGAGCTCGGTCTGGCGTCGCCTTCCCACCACCACGATGAGCGACCACGAGGGTGACTTTGGCGCCGAGGATGCGTACCTCAATGATGCCGACGAGTTTGACCAGGAGATGATTGAGGAGCAGCAAGACGAAGCCAACTTCAACCCGCTGGAGGAGAACGTGGTGGAGTCGGGGCAACCGTTGGACGGAGAAGTGTCGCGTGCGGTGCCCAAGGACCAGCGCTCGACCACACCCTACATGACCAAATACGAGCGCGCACGTATTTTGGGTACCCGTGCGTTGCAGATTAGGTACGTTGGTATTTGCCTTTTGTTTGTGTTTTGTGGGGGTAGGGGGGGGGGGGAGTAGGGATGGACCAGATGGAGCGGACGGAAACCGAGGAAGACTGGACCACTGACCTACGCGCCTTTTGCGCACCTGCGCACTTAGCATGAATGCTCCCGTCCTTGTTCCTGTCGAGGGCGAGACAGACCCGTTGGCAATCGCGATGAAGGAGCTGCAAGCCAAGAAGGTGCCGCTTGTTATCCGGCGCTACCTCCCGGATGGGAGCTACGAAGACTGGTCGGTAGAAGAGCTGATGATCACCGACTAGGCTACCGTCTCCGAAAGCCGGATGAGGGGGAAGGCGGAGGATGTTGAACGTTGACGGGAGACGCAAGAATGCTCCAGTTCGTTTGGGTGTGGATAACACGGGCCACGTCTCCTTTCGATTACCCGCCTCCCAGCCTCCCTTGCGTGGGTTGGTACCAAAACTGTTCTGCTTGCCCTGCCCAGGCGGCCGCGTTTCTTTCGTGCTCAATCAAATTGTACTACTAGACACAGAATCAGCCCGGCGAGCATCACGAGTGGGCCGAGGTGTGCATCCGTTGCTGCTGTTGTAGGCTGGCCCCGTCGGAGTGGGCAGTGTAGCGTGGAGCGTGAAGGCTGGATGGCCGTTAGGGGTCGGGGCAGCCTAAGCCGCCGACGTCGATGATGCGGCCCCGTCGTTCGTCCGCTGGGCACCAGCCAAGCCTCGGCGTGTGAACATTTCACTTGCAGCAGTATTTTTGTTCTTTTTCAGGTGTGTACAGAGCAGAGCACTCGGCCGGCCCTACGGTGCTGGCTCTCTGAATCCTGACGCTTGCTCGCCCGACGCTGGCAGCCTCCGCTCCCTCTCCTGCCCCCAACCATCCATGCCCTCCGACCTGGCCAGCAAGCGGGCCGAGTACGCCAAGCTCTCCCACGAGGAACTGGTTGAGCGTCTGCTCGCAGCTGAGGCACGCACCCCTTCCTTCCCCCCACGAAACCCGGAGGAGGAGCCTCAACCCCCGCTCCAGCCCGCCCCCTCGCTCCGGGCCAAAAGGGCTGCTGCACTCAAGGGAGAACCCAAGGTGCCTAAGAAACCTACGCGGCCATTCAAAGTGCTCAGTCACCCATGCCGCAAAGTGGCGCTTCGGTTCAGCTACGACGGGGAACCGTACCTGGGCTTGGCGGCGCAGAATGGGATTGATACGTTGCTGCCGCTGGTGCCTGGGGAGGTGGGGAAAGCGGATCAAGTAGGTCCGGGGACCAACTCGGTGGAAGCTGTGTTGTGGACCGCGTTGGTGCAGGCGCGTTTGGTGGACCCTGAACAGGGGATGGAAGGAGCTGGCTTTTCCCGGTGCGGGCGCACGGACCGCGGTGTATCAGCGGCTGGGCAAGTGGTCAGTTTGTGGCTACGAAGCAAGCGTGTGGACGAGTGGGAAGCGCGCAAGGTAGAGCGGAGAGAATGGTTGCGCGGTATGAAGCGGTCCGAGGAAAGGGACGAAATATTACTTCGCACCCCGCTGCTGGACAAGGAAGGGAGACCAATCCCATTTGTTCCAGCAACCGAGGAACTGCCATATGTGCATACGCTCAACCGCATTCTTCCCTCCACGATCCAGATTACGGGTTGGTCTCCCGTCCGGGCCGACTTTAGCTCGCGCTTTGACTGTCGCTACCGGCACTACAAGTACTTCTTCACTTCGGGCGCTCCCCCGGCGCTCCGGAGTCTGAGCGCGACGGCTGTACCTGGGATCCACAATGCCGGGAGTGAGTTGAACATTGGTGCGATGCGCCAGGCCGCCGCTCGTTTCTTGGGCGAACACGATTTCCGCAACTTGTGCAAGATGGTACCGGAAAAACAAATTACCAACTTTCGTCGTCGCATCGATGGGGTGAGCATTGACCTTGTCGATCCTGGCTGGCCGCTCCGTCGCGTACCGGGGGACGACCCAGCGCTGAGTTCTACGGTTCAAGCATACACGGACGACAACCGCGCTTCTCCTCCAGCGGAGGGAGGAAGGGAAGTGGGAAGAAATGTTTGTACTCAACCTACGCGGCACTGCGTTCCTCTACCACCAAGTCCGCCACATGGTCGCTGTTCTCTTCATGGTTGGTGCCGGGTTGGAGGAACCGAGCGTGGTGGATGAATTGTTGAATGTCAAGACTGGTGCGGTGGCGGCGGATCGATTGGCGTTGCGCCTGGCTGGCTTGCGAACAGGGCCGGATGCAGAAGCAAACGATCAGCACATGGTCGTCCTCCCTGGTTCCACTGCCACTTCCATGGCAGGCTTCACAGCAGCGGACGAGGACCGTGCGCGCGCAGCACAGATGCGGCAAGCTGCCGAAACGGCCATGGCAGCTGCTCACCCTGCTACACAGCCGAACCTCGCATGGGCTGATAGCCAGGAAGTAGGAACCGAGGCCCGGGCCCAGGCCCAGACCGAGATGGCGCACGAATCTGCCTTGGAACAGCTCTACCACTCCCTGACGGTGATTGAGGGACGTCCGACGTACGAGATGGCATCGGATGCGCCGTTGATGCTGTGGGATTGCGGGTTCAAAGCGACGGATGTACAATGGCGTGCTGGGGCATACGATGGCCCACTGCTTCCCCCTGGGGAAGCGGTAACTGACGAGGTAGGCCCTGAAGCAGATTGGCCTGCGGTGGTAGCCTCGGCGCGGGCGCACCAACAAGCAGAAGAACATGGTGACATGGCCGTCAGCAGTCTCTCTTTGGGTTTGCACGCGTCCTGGGTACGAAGCGCGATCAAGGCCCAACTGTATCGCCACTTTGTCTTTTCAGCCCCGACTGCCTCTTCGGGGGGATGGGTGCCAGCGTCTACCCTGTACCATCATGCACGACGACCGACCCTCATCCCTCCCCCCGCGGAAGAGGGTGAGGGTGGAGGCCAGCGCATCCTCCTTCCTATGGGGCATGCTACCTCGCGCTCGGGCCAGCCAGGGTGGACACCAATGGCCCAATTAAAGCGGGATGATCCGCCGGAAGTGCGAAACGAGCGCTTCCGCACGGAAAAGGCGTGGAAGATGGAGCGACGCGCTCGGAAGGTCGAGGCGAAGCGGCAGGTGCAAGCATAGCGTGCTTGAGATACCAATCGAGTACGAGTTACGAAGAGAAGAGAAAGGGAGGAAAACACACACTATATGAACGCCCCGTTAGCCCTGCCTGCCTGCACCTCCCTCCCTGTGCCGAATTCCTACTAGTTAGCCAGTAGAGTTAGTATAGTATACTAGTTACTTCAGGCTCAGGGTGCGCCCTCGCACCCGATACTAGGCACACCACCCCACCCCCTTCCACCACCAAAACGCCACCGTGGCTGACCCCAGCATCACCAGTGGCACGTCTACTCTCCATGGCCCCACTGTCTAATACGCGGACAGTGTCATTCCCTATCGTGAGTCAGACCGACGATGCGTAGAGGAGTTCTGCCCTCAGCTCTATCTCCCTACTCTTTGTGGGTTCGACCAATTCTCGCGTGTGCGTCCCACTAGCTTGTGTTAGAGGGTAGTGCTAGGCTTCTCCTGCACGGCCCTCAATGGATCGGTGAAGCTCGCCTAGCCGAGCGGAAGAGTTCCGCTCGCAGGCCGCGCACGCCCTGCTCGCTCCATCTCCCTCCTTCTCCTCTCCTCTCTCTCCCTTCAGACGTTGCTTCTGAAGCTTGTGGATCACCACTTTGCCTTCACGCATTGTCTGAAGCTGCTTTGTAGCTGATCATAGGATCGCCGAGTGCTCCCAGTCCCACTCTAGCAGCTTGGGGTGGGACGAGTGCGCCTTCAGTTGGCACAAAAACTCGAGTATGGGAGTAAACCATCCGCCAGGGTATATATAAACATTGACAAACCCAAAGCCACATTTAGCCGCCACAGGTGGCTCGTGTGTTTGATCAAGCTCCTTTCAGTCCCTCGTCACAGAACCCTCATGCACCTCATGCACTATAGGAGTTCCATTGATTTCTCTGGCTTCTGTTTTGCTTGTTTTACGCAGCCTCAGATAGCCCCTGGTAGAGAGTGGCCGCTGGATGCCCTATATATAGGCGTTGTTGGTTACTTAGACCGCCGCCGCCACCACCACCACCACCACCACCACCACTGCTTAGTGCGGTTACATCACCCTCTCGAGGACCATCTGGACTCCAAGTCTCGTCAGAGTTACAACTCCTTCTTTTCGCACATCCAGTGAGCGACGGTCAACATCCCACTCCCCATTTCCCTCTTATTCCTTCGGTGTATTTCGTCAACAATGAGCACCATCACTCCACCCCTTATCTCTGGTCCTTCGAACCCATCCTGGGCCGAAGGCATTCTCCCCCTCCTTTTCCTTCATCGGGAATCTCCTTTGAACGTGCTTCTCAGCTGGCCAAGGGCATGCTCAGCAAATATGAGCCCTTGTACTTGTTCTTGAGACGCAGTCGTCTTGGGTGACCACCCAAGGCGACGGTTCTCTGCTGATCTCGACATTCGTCTATACACTATCTGGGGCCGGCTTGAATCACTCAAGGAGACGGTCAAGAAAATGGTCGGGGATCCCGTGAATCAGGTAGCAAGCGCGACCCGTCTGCCCAAGCTTCTGTTGCGCTTCAGTTCAACGAATTGCGTGACATGTTCTACCAATTCTTGTCCAGATGTTGGAATTGATCTTCGCCCTCCACTTCTACCGAAGAACAGCCTTCCGGCACATCTGCTGGCATCCCTGTTGAACCTTTGGCCTGTCCTGACCCCACGACCGGTATCACCTCTCCCCACCGTCGAACAAACTCCTGATGCCACTGCGCCGCACACGGCGTCATCTTCTTCTCCTCCACTCGATGCTGATGCGATCATGTCCACGTTGAATAGGCTCAGTTCTGTTCTGTCTGCGGAACGTCTCCTGGACGTGGCAGAGAAACGGTGGGGTACTGAAGTGGGCATACCCGCTGCCATGACGGTCCTAGAAAAGGTCATTTCAGAAAAGAAATTGGCCGAAAACCCCCATATGGGGCCACGACTCACACACCCACGGCCAGATGTGCAAAACGCAGTCGATGCCCTCCAACGTTTGATTGACGGCGGACTTCGTTGGAGCCAGGTCAATGATCACGCCGTCCGTGCGTATGGTGCCGACCTTGGCGTCCAGGCATGCACGGCATTGTATCAGCGCAACCATAACGACGGCACGGATCCAAACACTTTGGCCGATTTGTCAAATCTTACCGACCGGGTTCAGGAAGTGGACAAGTTTAAACCAGGGCAGCCTTTTTGGCCGTGGGTTAACAGTACCTTAGCCGCCCTGGAACTGACGGTCAGGGGGTCTCGGGCGATCGTTGAATTGGGACCTGCCGACGCACACTACAAATCTGGTCTAGACCACAAACTGTTCTACCCCCTTTATGTTCACTTGCACCGTTCTGTACATGAATCGCTTGGTGCTCCCATGCCGGCTCTTGCATCCTCTCTTCGCCATTCTCCGCCAAAAATACGGTCACACCACAGCCCAGGAGAAACTTTCCACGGTTTCGGCGCTGCTTCGCCTGACTATTGGGTCGCATACTGGAGTTCAGTTTGTCGAGAAGCATCGACAATTGGCGCGCCGGGTCCAGTTGTTGTTGAATCGCCCTATGGATGGATACTGAGCTTCTCCGTCTGGCGGTGATCAATGCGGTGGAGAAAAGAGGAATAATGACCATCCCTGTGATGGGATGACGTACGAGGAACTGTTGACGCTGGTCGCGGAAGACGGGCCTTCTGTGACACGCACAGAGTTTGAATCAGCCGGTTCGTCGCTGGGAGGGGGTATCCGCAGTGGGCGTCCCGAGGGGGGCGCCACTCTCATCACAGGGTTCATACCACACCTGAGATGTGGTGGTAGTTCATCTCGATGAGGTTCCGGTACCACAGCTTATTCGGCGGTGCAGGGCGTTGTAACGTTGACCCGGAAACGGCATTACCTATCTTATTGGCCCTCTTCATGGCACTGTGGCATCTGGACCGCCAACAACTTAGGATCTCACACTGTTTTTCCTTCGACTGTGCTTCATCTTTTATGCACGGACCTAGCTTTTTTTGTTCAATCTTTGCACCCACTCGGATGTTTCTATCACCTCCGGCCCCTCTATCGCTGAGAGGCCACGGCATCTACGCTTCCGGCTTCTCTGTCCCATCGTGAATAGGAATGCCTGGGGAGTACTCCACCAGCCATAACCCTTCTTGTGCAACATGATTCGGGCGCACACCCATCCATTTTTTCAAGAATAAGAACGCATTTACTTCAAATGATCCTGTGGTCATGCTTATATAGACATCGCGTATAGAGAGGTCCTGCAAGCGGCGTTTCAGTGAAAGATGACCGAACGCAAATGTGATGTTAATGGTGGGAGAAAGAATTGGATAAGTACGGGCACCCAGGCTTGTCTCTGGGCCGGATGCACCCCAAAAGCTCAGTTTGGTGGAATCCATGGCCTCCTCACCGCCTCACCTCTTCGTTATATCCTGCGCGACGATCAGGCCTCAGGAATGATCGAACTGATAAACCAGCTTCGAGTCAATCTCATTAATCCACGTAATCAACGTTCAACGTGTTCCACCTGAATTCAACCTTCAAAAGCTTCAAGACCCGATCGTCGATTTTCTCCTGGGCCTAATTATAACACGTAGTTACTTCTCTTCCGTGGGGCGTGAAGAACAACACTTCCACTTTTAAGCTTTAAGCTTTAAGCCTCTCGGCCTTCTCTCAGCGGCTCCAAGTGTCAGTGCTCCGCTCCCCTCTAGCTTAGTTGCCTTGATGGCACAGGCGCAAGAAGATTTGATCTTCATTTCCTCAACGTACTCAACCGTAAAACGCGCGTAACGCGTATTAACGCGCGTAACGTCCGCAAGAGCTTTACTTATATAGTACTTACATACACTGCACCGCGAAACGTTCGGATGGAAGCCACAGACACTTGGCTTGGCACGTCGATGATCGATGAATTAAGCTCAACAAGTGAAGCTTTCGACCTTGTGATCGATGATCGATGATCGATGATCGAGAGATTCGTCATCGAAGGCACCGGAATGAGGCCCTTTTTTTGGAGAGACTGGGGGTCAGTAGCCTTCGCTAGCACCCAGAGACTTCCCGCTATGCTTCGTTTGGAGTTCCGAACTATTGGGCATTGACACATACTAACTGCCACAGAGGCTATATACATAAGAATGAGGCGTGACGACGAACTGCCATGACTAGCATGACTAATGATTGTCTCGATTGTCAGACCACGGCTGCAGGGTTTAACGTTTATCTGTTGGGACAAGTTCCCGGCACAACTTGCTGGTTTAAAATATCATGTCGGATGCTGCCCAACTGCATCCAAACTGCCATTTTTATCTCAAACTCGCTGTCACAGAAGTATTAGCTTAACCTCGGTGGGCCTCGTGTTGCGCCAGGGTCATATAGCAGGAAAATCCCATGCGTTCGTCGCCGATTTCCTCTGTTTAATCCCAAGTTGACATCCTCGCATTACGTGGGAAAAAGCCACGCCAGAGGCTTCGACAAAAAGCATGCGTTATTTCCATAATGTGTAGGGGCGGGGACGGTTAGCACTGTATTCCAAGTGTATAGGCGCATCTTTCGAGAAGTGGGATGTTTTCCCTATTCGATTAAATGCATCTTCTCTTTAGCTATATTATGGGTAGCGAAAGGGTGTCCATTCTGGCCTGCGGCCACATCAACTTTCGCCATCGCGGCCGAACACGTTGCGCTTGAAAATCAATGCCCCTTCAGCAGCCAGGCCCTCACACCCACCATGTTTCGTATGGCCATCTTCTCCTCCAAACCAATGGGGCTTCGCAATCAACTTACAGTGAGCTTTCGTAGGGGAGAGGAGGTTGGTGAGCCCTTGAAATAGCTGCTGAAGGAGGAAAGCGAAGGAGAGGAGAAATGCCTTCGACCCATTCCACCGTCTTGGTAATACCACTGTTTGCACGGCACTTCTCCATGATACGGGGTTCATTGTCAATCAATGTTTGGATCTCCGCCCACGCGTCCATTGTTTTCGTCCTCTGATGCCCTTTCCGGATGCGTGGCTCGTTGTGCAGTGGGTCTTCCTCTGGCAGCTCATCAAACTCCTCGCCGATTTCGACCTGGTTGTCCCGAGATCCTGGATCCCTGCCCCTGGTGGGGGTTGAGTCTGGCTGCACGCCCCGACATTTCCTTATAAATCGCTGCAGCCAGAAGGAGGTTCACAGCTTTCCGACGAGACACCATGGTACGCCCAGTTTGGGGTGTTAATCCCTATACCCCCCAAATCTTTCCTATCCATGACGAAGCTTGGCGCATCCAGTCCTCCTGGTTCGATGCATCCAAAGTCATGGGCTGAAATGATCCGAAGTCAATATCTCTGACTGCAAGCAACAACGTCAAGGTCATATCCGATATTGCACAACGTACCGCCAAATCGAAAATGCGACGACGCATGGTGGACCAGATCGGGTTCGGAACACCGTCAACAGGACTTGGATAAACTGTTTTTCTCGACCGATGTGAGCCAGGAGTTGTCCCGCGTCAAAGTTGAACTCCTCAAGACCTCGAGGAGAACAAGCCAGTTGCCGACGGAAGAACAGCCTAAATCTTTGTTGTTGAAGGCCCTGCTCTCAGGATGCAAAAAACCCATACGCGAGCTCTTTGCACCATTTCTGCTAGTAGCGATCCGTTCATGTAAAGAGAGAGAAAATGTCAGTACTTTTAAAGTATTAATCCTGTGGGGTATGCTGGGAGAGGTGATGGTCCTGACCTTGTTGTGCTCCAGCAAGCGTTCGAAATACTGGCGTGGGTTGGCCATGGTAAAGCCCCTGGCGAATGATTCTTGCTTCGCACTGTTTGACACAAAGAGCTCCCGAAGTTTCTTGTTGTCCTCATGGAGTGATGTCACTGCCCTTGGAGAGATACAAGTTGCCGTGTAACGAGCGGTAACATGAAATAAGACCCTCCGCGGGCGAAAGGGACAGATCAGGGGGAATACAAGGAAATTCCTCCTGATTAACGAGACTCTCATCGGCATCTGTAGTGCGGGGGACGACGGTGTCAACGGTAACATCCAGCGCATCTTCATCGTTGTCCATCGCCGTCACGTTTCTGCAGCGGCAGGTTCAGTCGATCCAAAAGCCTTAAATGAATCGGTACGGGAGCCCGGGAAGAGGAAGGAGGGCCTACAACATTCGGTTTCTTCTCCTCTCGTCCCTCTCCCCCGCCCTTCGGAGCCGCTGTGGGCCCCACTGGTGCCCAAGTGGTTCTTCAGGGGTCGACTCTTCAACTTTGACAGCAGTCTCCACCGGGCTCCGGCTTAGGCTTGATACGTCCTGTGTCCCTCGGGCGGAGACCGACGTTCCTGGTCCAAGATGTTAGGGACATCCTTCTGGTGCGGGAGGGAGGCATTCCGGAGTGGCAGTACTGGCTCAACAGAAGATGTGGGGGAAAGGTGGTGGGCGGGGGTATGCAGTTCGCGTAAAAGGGATGCAGCTGTGTGGTCGCTTCACCAGGGGTCATACAGGGATCGAGCTGAGACTTGCGGAGCGAGAAGTGACTGTACCACCTCAAATTGAGGCTTGGGGCCACTGTTTCATCGATCATCACCCCAAAATCAGAAGCATGGTGTTGGAGAGCATGCTTGTGCTGCCCTGCGACGTGAGGCCGCTGTAGTCCCTGAGGGCAGGGTCGCTCGCGCGAAGAAAATATTGTCATGCAAGAACTATGCAACATGTAAGTGACCTAGTGCTAGTGACCGTTCATCTCCCTCTCGTTGCTCGTCGCTCGTCCCGCTTGTCGATAAGATCGATAAGCTGTAACATGTAACACGAGGAGACCACCGGGCCTACGGCCCGGTCAGCTGCTGCGTCACCACCTTAGCCACCGTTCCCCCTTCGCCACCTTAGTCACCGTTCCCCTTCGCCACCGTAAAAAACATCACCGATTCGTGCTGACGCGCTGACTGCGGTGGCGTGGAACGTGGCACGGTCAGCTGATGTAAAAGTGCATGACGATTCCTCCAATCTTATAATTGGTGGCGCTATCAAGTAACTCTTCCCGCAAGATGAACGGCTCGGTTTAGACGCAGCGTTTCCCTGTCCCAGCCTTAAGCTCTGTCAATGATATGGATGCAACATAGAGATGTAACACACGAGGAGGACCACCGGCCTACGGCCCGGTCGGCTGGTGCTTCGCCCCAGCTTGGTGCTGCGTCGCCACCTTTGTCACCGTTCCACGTCGCCACCTTAGCCACCGTAGCCACCGTTCCCCCCATCGCCACCTTAGCCACCGTTCCACCGGCCACCGTTCCACGCTGGAACCCTTCCACGCTGGAAAGACGAAATAATATCACCGATTGTTGCTGGTGGCTGGGACGGGTGGCTGCGCCACCCGGGGGCTGACCTCACGTGAGGCTTATGCAAAAAGTGCACAGGCGTTTCCCATCGCTATATTCTCTAGGGATCGCTATATTGAAATGGACGTGCTCTAGGGATGTAACATGGGTAACCTCAGCCTTCGGGCTCAGGCTGGGCGCTGAGGCTCAGCCCCCAGGGGCCTGGTCACTCGTGAGCGCGTGAGCGCGCGAGCCTGCGTCGATTTGATACTATGAAGACTCTTCTTCTGTATAGCCGCAGCCTCCTCTCTCGAACAAAACAAATTGAATACGCGCTCAAGCCCACCTCCGGACAGATATACACCTGTTCACTGATGAGACCTGGAGTCCAGGTGGTCCTCGAGGGTGATGCAATCGCACTAGTAGTGGTGGTGGTGGTGTGGTCTAAGCCAACCAGCAACGCCTACTGAGGAACATCAAGCAGCGAGTCGCCACCAGGGGCTAAGCTGCGGAACAAGGTAAAACAGGAGAGAGAAAACAACGGAACTCCTAGGCCTGAGGAGGAACTGAAGGGACATTGGCCAAAGCACGAGCCACCTGGCTCAACATTCACCTAGCTGAAGAACTCTCCTACAGGGACACCATCACCATCTCCCCAAGGAACAAAATCTGCCAGCCGCATGCGGTATAATCGCCAGAACCCGGAACTTGCTCCGGAAAACGAAAACCATTGGTGCCCCGTCACCAACAGTGACACCCTACTCTATCAATGTGTGCTGTCCAAAGATCCCCCCCACCCCCCCGCTACGTTTGGGGTCCATATACAGGCACGTCAAGAATCCACCGGGCACGCAAGGTCCAAGACACAACAGATGAAGGACCACTTGATACCAGGGCATCACTATTGATGTCTTGCAGAGATTCTCCCGTTTTCAAAGTAGGGCCTGCACGTGTCGCAATACGGGCAAATGGACACAACCCCACCAGCCGCGACATTATCCGCGTCCTTTTGCGCAAAGAAGGGATCCGACACTGCTTGACCCCTGGTTTCGCCTTACTTCAATGGCAAGGTAAACAAGATGGTGCAATTCCCTCGCCCCTCCGGTGCGCCGAATCTGATATCTCGATGCTTGGCTGATATCAGGGCCAAAAGAACGCCCGTACGCCCCCTCCGCAAAACATTTGGCGATTCAATGGTTGCTCGAAGCTAACCGCGCATGCATCGCCCACCAGGATATGTTACCTTCAAAGCCATATGTATCAACCAAATCATCATTTGAATCGGCACTTTCTCCCTCGCCTGACCCATCAACAGGTGGCTCGATTCCCAGTACATGAGCAGTCAAAGGTTGCACATCACTTACCCCGTTTCACCCTAGCCAAGAATGTGGTCGCCGAAACCGGGGAAGTGATAAGTGAAGGTCACCGGGTAACCATTCGTATGGAAGGTTCCCGAGCGACCATCCGGAAGCCAAGCTCCGTTTACGCACGTTTACGATTGGCGAGGTTCAAACCATTGGCGTTACAACTGACAAAAGGTGCACGGTACCCTGGATTCGATCTGGATGTCTATCAGCCAATGGTTGTAACTGGACGTGTTCAGTCTGAATCGGATTGCCGCATCGTGGAAGAGTTGCCCCGCCATGTTGCACGATTCGCCTTGGCCAGTGTACGTTTCATCCCTATAATGCTCCGAGGCATATATACCTCGTCCTCTTTCCACTCGATGAATATGATCCTCATCTTTTCCCCCCATCTCCATCTCCTGTTACGAGATGGCCGAGATATTTGACGGTTGAACGTTAAACGTTGAACGTTGAACGTTGAACTACGTTAATGGCCGATGGCCGATGGTTGATGGTCCATGCACCATATATATGTGGGCGAAATGTGTATATTTTACTGATAGCCGATGGCCGAAGGTCGATGTCGCCGGCCACACTAGGGTAGTGGCGCTGGTAGCCCAAGCCCGTCGGATCCTTTTCCAGTGCAATCCTTCCAATATTCCTTCCGCAGGATGACATGAATATTCTGTAACCTCTGTAGCTCATGTGCAATGCATACACACCATCAACTGCCTGCTTTCTGATTTTTCTACCGTCGATGTTCGACAGGGCTCGATGGGGCCGGAATGTCCACAGGCCTAGCTAGCGATGCTGGCGATGGTCGATGGAGATGGCATTCAAGAGCTAAGGAGAGCTAGAGCTATGGGCCTTGATAGGCTCCTGGCCTGGAGGCCAGTGGAAACCCGTGGAAGGGTCGGAACTCACTGCCCCGGTGCACTGTGTGGATCGGGCCACGTGTCACTGAAGGCCGATGGGCTCTAGACCACTGGTGGTCAACACCCCCGCTGGCCAGAGGTCTCAGTGGCACGATGGAAGGTTGTAACGTCCTCAAGCTTGAGGCGAGGCAAGTTGGCCAGGAGTGAGACCTTAGTGGCTGGTTTGGTGAGGATGTCGGCCGGGTTCTCGTTTCCAGCAATGTGCGCGATTTTGACTTCGCCCGAGTCGACATGCTGGCGTACGTTGTGGTACCGGATGTTCAGCTCACGTAGTTTGCCCGTGCTGCCCACTTTTTCGGCCAAGGCAAGTGCCGCCATGTTGTCGCAGTACCAGTGTATGGGCTCGTCTGAGGTGATGGCACCGAGCTCCAGTAAGATGTTTTTAACGTAGTTCGCATCAATGAGGCCCTCATATCCCGCCGTATATTCGGCCGCAGCAGTGTTGGTGACGCTCTTGGGTTGACGCACGCTCCTCCAGGACACTGGAACCCCGTAGACGAAAAGCAGGCATCCCGACGTGGAACGCCATTGGTCAGGGTCTCCAGCCAGGTCGGCATCCGTGTATAGCGCGAGAGCGGGTGCGTCAGGCTCGGGTGTTAGTCGGAGACCGTAGCCCTTGGTACCGTAGAGGTAGCGGAGGAAGTTTGTTGCCGCAGCGCGGTGGGCCTTGGAGGGATCGGCAGTTGCTCGGCTTAGAGCTGAGATGCCGAACAGCGCATCAGGGCGGCACATGCGGGCAGCCCACAGCCCAGATCCTACTTTGGCTTGATAGTCGCGTCTCTCGGCGGGCAGTGCGGGCGGTTCGGGGTCGGTGCGCGCGGGGATCATCTTGCTGGGGTGGGGGAGGCCCATAACCAGGGGTGGCGGAACCTCATGTTTGGCAATGGATTCCTCAATGAATTTTGGCTGGCTAAGGTACAGTTTCCCGTTTATGGTGTCGTACTGGCAGCCAAGATGGTAGTGTAGGGGGCCGTTTCCCCGCACCTCGATATGGGTGTTGATCTCAGTGAGGAAGGAATCGTAGCGTGCGTGAGACGTGCAGGCGATGAGAAGATCGTCGGTGTGCACGGCAAGGAGGACCGTGTCGCCTTTACGGGGTCGGATGAACAAGCACGGCTCAGCCAGAGATTGTACAAAACCCATGTCTCCGCGGAGCAAGTCACGGATGAATACCGCCCAGTTTGCGCCGGATTGGTGGAGGCCATATAGGCTTTTCCGGAGACGCCAGACCTTGCCTTTTTCCTCGGGAAAGAATGGGGGTGGGCGGAGGTACACTTTTTCCGTGAGGGGAGCGTTCAAATAGGCAGAGTGCACATCAGCAGTGAAGAGGTGGAGGCCGAACTTTCCAGCAAGGGCGATAAGGCTGAGGATGGCAGGAGTGCGCACGGCAGGGGCGAATGTTTGTCCCCATGTGTCAGCATCCTGCTGGTGGCCCCCGGCAACGAGACGGGCTCGGTAGCGTAGGAAATTTCCGTCCGCGTCCGTTTTGGTGTTGATGCGCCATAGACCAATCAGCAGCTGCGCGTCTGGAGGGGGCGTGACGACTTCGAATGTGCCGTAGCGGGCTAGGGTGTCGATTTCCGTGCGCATCGCCTCCAGCACTGGTTCGAATGAGGGGTGTGATTGGAGGCCCTTCATTGTCTTGGGTGCAACAGGTACTCCGTCCTTGGTGAGCTGGATGCGCTCGTGCGGCCCTGGCTCGCTAAGGGCGATCATCGCCTTGTATTCAGGCGGATGGAGACCGTCGCTGTACGCGGGCAGGGCAGTGTCGGGCAGTGGGAAGCGTAGGCCGATCGCAGGACTACGACTACCGTCAGGGAGGGGAACCGGAGGCAGCGCGGCAGCGTGTGCGTGGAAGTCACCATCATGAGGGTCGTCCGCTACGGGGAGCTGTGCCCAGTCAAGGTCAAAACGGCGCTGGTGGGTCCGGGCGGGGTACCGTCTGGTGGTGGGGGTGGTTGGATGGGTGTCGTTTTGTCTTGCGATGGTCGCGTCAGTATCAGTGTTGATTCTCGGTGGTGTGTTGGGATTTGCAACTTCAATTTTGTTCATTTTTTCTTCTCCCTTTTTGGTTTCAGTGTCAGTCATAGTTCTGTCAGGCAGGGGTTGAGCGGGGAAGCGAGATACGTCAGGCGGAAAGCGGTCGGGGAAAACCTCGTGGTATTGGCGCTGGGTCCACTTGTATGGTTTTGCCCATTGGGATCGGAACGTGCCCATGGACGGGTCGTACACAGCCCAGCGCCAACCCTTTGTACCTCGACCTGCGTCGTACCCGACGAGCATGGCTTCGACAGCCCGCGGACTGAGCTTATGGTCACGTTGGTCCTGGGCCAGGTGAAGGTACGCCAAGGATCCGAAGGCGTGCATTGGCAGCGGTGGGGGTGACCCCTTGTACAGCTCAGCCCGAGATTGTGTGCCCTGGCGTGGAGATGTCGGTGGCATGAGGTTGTGCGTCCAGCACCCTGCCAGCAAGGCATCCTGCCACCAGTTTGATGTCGGGAGGCCCGAGGCGATGATGAGTTGGCGCGCGCGTGTGGTGATTGCCTGGATGGCTCGCTCGGCCACCCCATTTGATTGACTTTGGCCTGGTATGGTGGTTTCCGTCGTGATACCTTCGGATTCAAGGAACGGACGGAGTGCGCTGGTGAGCTCGGGGGCATTGTCTGTCTTCAAGATGCGAAGCAGACGGTCCTTTCCGATGCGTTGCTCGCGGGTGATGAGTTTTTTCAGCTCCGCCGTGGCTTGTCCTTTCGTCTTTAGGGGAACAGCGAAGGTGTAACGGCTCCAGTCATCAACCGCGACCAGGGCGTATCCATGTCCCATGCCAGTGATGCGAGGGAGGTCGACTACGTCGGCGTGCAGTACTTCGAAAGGACGTTCCGAAATGCGGCGGCCGTGGCGCGAAGGGTGGCTGGGCGCTTTGGCCAGAGCTTTTGTGCAGGTGGGACAATGCCAGAAGGGGCGGATGCGTCGGATTTGGGCAGGGCTGACGCGGAGGCTCGCTCGCGCGTTGGCGGTTAGTGTCGGGAGTAGGTCTAGCGCGGCGTGGTTGTACTGTTGGTGAACGTACATGACGTGCTCGATGGTGTTGGCTGCGGTGTGTTGGGTGGCGACGGCAGCTTTGGCCGCGTGTTCGTTTGTGGGTGTCGGTTTCGGGACGATGTTCAGCTTGTATGAGGAATCCGCGATTTGGTGATATTTGCCATGCTTGTCATTTAACCAGATACCTTTTCGGTGGGGGGCGAACCAGGATGCGTGGCCTGCGTCACTTATTTGCGCTACGCTCGTGAGATTGCTTGCTATGCCGGGGACGTATAGACTGCCGGGTAGTCTAACATGGATACATTTGCCGTCGGTACACTTGATACCGATGCTACATGTTCCGCCCACTGGCTTTAATAGTTTCCATCAGCGATTTCGATTGAGCGGTTGCTGGGCTTGAGGGTTTTTGAATACCCTGAGATCCTTCCAATGCTAGGATCCGCGCCCGAGTCGTGACGAGACTGGATGTCCTGGTTGCCCGCGAGTTCCTATTTGTCAGATAGGGCAAGGTCCACAGACAGGTCTCCCCTTCGAGAACGTCGTCTTCGGTGGCAATGTGCGCTCGCGCGGAGCTGTTGCGGTGCCATTTGTTGTTCGAAGGAACCCCGGTGTGGCCGGACGGCTTTCCTCGCAAGAGACCCCGCTACGGGGAGATGCACCGGCAGGAGGACCCCCGCTATGCTGCTGGGATCCCGCGCTGTCGTGTTTGCCGCGCCCGAGTTGGCGGTCCGGGGTGACGGCCCGGTACGGAATTCTGTACTCGGGGTCGCTGGGATTCTCTCCAACGTCTTGCATTGTCTCCGCCAGAGTCATGTGCTTCTAGGCGGCGACGTCACCAGGTCGCGGAGGGCCCCGACGAGGATACGGCGGAATTGCTCGTCCGACACGGTGTGGTTGCGCTGATCCGGTTGCGGAGCGTCCCCATTTCAGATAGGAACGCGCTCCCGCTGCGCCGGTTTTGGTAGCAGTGGTGAAAGCGATGGACAATTCATGATACGTTGCAGTCGACCGTACCGTATTTGTTCGCAGGGCACGGAGCAAGTCAGCGACGTGTCAACGTTGTCCTGTGCAAAATGGCAGATTGAAGTCGTTCGGAGGTGGGACCACAGAAGGTTCTGGAGGCGTAGATCGAGGGACGAGTCGTAGTGTGGGACGATGGACCGGAGCGAACGATGTCCTTCGCGGCGGGGGGATGCGGTCCAGGATGTTGAGGATGGAGGGCTCCCAGAGCAATTCGGTGGGGTCGCGGAAGGCGTCCTTGCGCGTCGCGTTGGTACGCTCGATCTCTTTTGACGCGCGTTTCTCAGCGTGGCGAAGCTCGGCCATGCTCACTCGCGGATGCAAGGGCCTCACGGGTGTTTTGCGGCTTCGTGAATTCAACGGCCAATACATATTTCTCCAACGCGAGGGTGAGCGTGTAGATCCAATTTCCTTTCCGCCCGGGTTTTCTTGCTCTTCGGTCCATACGCCGCCGTGGTGCATCCGTAGCGAACGAGCGGCATGTGGAGCGGAGATTGTCAGCGCTGTGGGCTTGAACGCGCGGGTGCTTGCGAGGAGGTTGTCTCTGACGTCGGTGAGGGCCTGTTGCCAGGTCGGGTCGGAGACAGGGGTGGTGGTCGTTCGTCGATGTCCTGCGCCTCTTCGATGACAGAGACTTCGGGAGGAGGGGTGTTTTCTTCCAGTTCGGGGGGCATGGTGGCTGATTTTTCCTTTGTTTTTTTTTTGAATTGGTTGGTGTGGTGCCGATGGTGGCGTTGGGGTGGTGTGTGGGTGACGGTGGCGCGATGGTGGTGCTGAGTATTGATCCTTTGCGCCAGTGGGGTGCTTCAGATTGTAGCTCTGTCACAGGCCTAGCTAGCGATGCTGGCGATGGTCGATGGAGATGGCATTCAAGAGCTAAGGAGAGCTAGAGCTATGGCCTTGATAGGCTCCTGGCCTGGAGGCCAGTGGAAACCCGTGGAAGGGTCGGAACTCACTGCCCCGGTGCACTGTGTGATCGGGCCACGTGTCACTGAAGGCCGATGGGCTCTAGACCACTGGTGGTCAACACGGAAGAGAGTCGAAGAGAAGAGGAAGAAGCATCGTGGATTCAACGCTTGCGTGTTGGCACATTATAATAAGCTTCTCCAATGCGCGCTATTTTAAAAGAGGACGGGCTTCGCTTGTCCCGAGCCCAACCTCGTGGCGTCATGACGTGGTGAGTCGGTGCGATGGCAAGATGGAAGATGCAACAGCAGCCACCAGGGTAACGGCAACATAGCCGCCACCCTGCGTTACAGAACTCGTAGCTCCAAGTAAGTACGAACATAGTACCCCAGTGGCGTTATAAAAGAGGCCGAGGCCGAGGTCGAGGCGCTGAGGCTCGCCGGTGACCTGGCAGTGACTAGCTCCCGACTGCGCCTGAGCCGGGGACCACACATGCCTCCACCCTAGCAAACGGTCTAGTTATGCACCCGAGACAGAGACAAAAACGGGGAGCAGTTGGGTAGTGGATATGGATGACAACCAGGAGAGCCGACCACCGCCGGGGCTGCCGTGGGCCTCACGAGCCCATGGGCCATACGAACCACACGTGTTCTGGGGGGCGCCACGCTAGAGACAGTCGGCGTGGCGCGGAGCACACGGCGGTCTACGCACAGCCCCATCGACCCATCGACCCGATCCAACACCCCCTATATCCACCCGGAGCCAGCCAAGAGGCGGACACGCCCGCCGAATCGGGCCGCCGATTCAATCGCCCTGCCTACTCGGTCGCACGTTCCATGCCATGCCCCCCCCCGCACCGCTCCTTGTAGGCTCGCCCATCGACGGTGGACCATCATCGACACCACCGACCTGCCATGCCAAAGTTCCATCGGCGGGCATCACATGCATCACACGTCCACCATGCCACACTGCCTGCCTGTGCGGGATCTCAGATGTCAGGCGGTCTCAGATCGCAGATCTCAGGGTCTGCTCGATCTCATCCATCGCCTGCGTCTCACGCATCACAATCACCTGTCCGGCGCATCCCCTCGCATGGCGCCGCTGTGCGCACGGACAGCTCACTCCGCCTGCCGAGCGCTTCACGCTTCCACGTCGGGTTGACGCGTGACCGCCACGCATTTCCCGCCCTCCAGTCACCAACCAGCCTCTGCCTCCCTCCTCCATATACCTCCCCCACGGCCTCCGCTTCGCCCCCCCCCCCCCCCACCACCCCTCGGCCAGCATGCTCGCCCCAGTCCGCCTTCCCCTCCGCCCTGCCGCCCACGACCAACCTCCTCGGCCTCTCTTTTGGCACCCCCGCCCGCCGCCTCCCCCTCGCCCCCCTTCTCCCCCGAATCCTCCCCCGCATGCCCCCGCCTGCTCCCCGCTGATGCTCCCGGCTGGGCCCGCTCCAGCCGATGCGCTTTCCCCGGCCCCGTCTCAATCCCAGTCCCAGTCTCCGTCCCAGTCCCAGCCGGCTTCTCCGCCGGCCAATGGGGCGGGCGCGCTCGTAAACAGCCCCCGGCTCCCTTGGCTCTCCGCTTCCCCAGCACCCGCAGCCACCCATCCCGCCCCCGGACGACGACTGGGAACCCTTACCCGTCACTCCCATCAGCGCCACGCGCCGTGGTCGCGCTTCCTTTGCTGTGCCCCTCACGCCCTCGCATCGGTCCCCACAGCAGCTCCCTTTCCTTTCCGAATCTCCTGGCCTGGCTCTGCACGACCCCCACTCCGTTGACCCCATTGACCCCATCGGACCTACCGACTCGGTTTCTCCGATGAACCGTTCAGCTGTCCCACCTATGCCAGCCAGACCACATTCTTTTCGGCGCCAGGCTCGGCCATGTCCATGTCGACTGCCACCACCACCCCGCCTGCTGCTTCGGCGGAAGAGGACTGCTTTGGCCTGCTGTCAGCTCCCGCCACGGCATTCACCTCCACCTTCCCGCTTTTGCCGGGGCAAAATGCACCGTGGAGCGGGTCCGACGCATGGTCTTGTGTCGCAGCCCCGACCGGGCCACCAAAAGGCCGCGTGATCACGCACCATGCCACTCAGCCCGCCTTGAAGACCCAGTTTCTCAGTGCCGAGACAGACTTGCCACTGCGCACGCGCTTAGCTTCCGACTCGGCTTGTGGCCGGACCGAACCGTGAAGCAACGTTGCAACTCCCGGGGTTTCTTTCTCTTTCTTATTTGTTGGTCGCAAACGACCTAGTATAGTGCTGGGCCTGGGTTGACCCCGATGCAACAGCACTATACAGGCGGTGCCGACCACCAAGCCAAGCGTTTCGCATTTGCGTTTCGCGCCCGTGCGCTGTGCGCCGTGCGTCTTGCGCCGTTTTCCTCTTCGCTCTTCTTTATACCTATTGCCGCCCCAGTTCGGCCTGATACCTGCCCTTCTCGCTCACATTCGCTTTTCTTCCTCGGCCCCAAGTGGGTCGACAACGCTCCTTCTCCCACGGTGCAGAGAGATTTCTTTCGTTACAGCACTCCCACTCCCCTCTGACCCGCCACTTTATTCCCCCATGCGTGCCTTCCCCCCCCCCCCCCCCCGGCCCTCGCGGTTCTCCTTCCTTTCCCTCAAGGCCGTTCTCTTGGTCTCACCCTACCCTACCGCGTTCGGTGCCCATATTGCCTTTCTCTCGTCCCTCGTCCCTCGTCTCTCGTCTTTCGTCTCTCGTCTCTCTCGTGTGTCTTATGTCTTGTTTCTTGTCTCTTATTGCGTCTTGTCTCTCGTGTCAGCTGTTACAGCTCTGCCTTGTCCATTGCGTACGGGTTTTGTGTCTTCCTCCACCGTCGCTCCTCGTTGTCCAACTCCTGCGCTCTTCCTTACCGATTCGTGGGGGCATCCCATCTCGCTGGACTCGCCGGTCTCGCTTGAAGTTTGAAGTTTGAAGCTTGACGCCGGGGCTGTGCAAGGCAAAAAAGGATGCTCGATGCACCCCCGCCTCCGCGTCGTTGGGTGTGCCCACGCTCACATGCCACTTTGTCACAGGCAATCCATGCCTCGCACTGGTTCACTCCTTTCCTGGCTCGGACCCGTTCTCATCAATCTCATCAATGTCCTCAGTGCTTTGGGGTGGGTCTGGCCTGGTCTGACTCGCGTATCTATCCTTGCAGGGTATAGTCTTCTGGCTCGGGCATCTTGTACCACAGGGTGGTTCTGGCAGTTACTAGTTACGCATTCTGATGTGTGATGCATGATGGTCTCATCGATCTCAGTCGTCGGCTGTCTCGTCGACCATCGATCATCGATCCTCGATCATCGATGTGCTCCCTACGATCTAAGACGGAAGGCATGGGCCCGCCAGGGCCCTCCAGTGCCCCGCCCTGCATTTTGCCCCGCCCTGCATTTTGCCCCCGTTTTTGCCTCCCTCGACTAGCGACTGCGCCTGAGCCTAAGGCCCTGGAGCCACTGCCCAGCCTGAGCCTAAGGCCTAACGCCCACGATCCTTCGATCCATCGATCCTTTGATCCATCGATCCATCGATCTATCGATCATCGCTCCTCCACCTCTGGTCCTACTCTTTTTACCGGTTACCATTATGCAGCGGGCTTGACCAAGTCTGATCTCCAGCGTAGCTTCAAAGCTTCCACTTTGGAAATAGGATTGCTATTCAATATTCACACAGCATACTGAGCAAGAGACAGAGCGAGATACTCGATACGGGGCCATGCGAGCCCGGTGAGCTTTTGCCTGCTTGTTGGGGGAGGGGGGGTGCAACCATGTGTGGAATGTGGCCTTTCCGTCACTGGATGAGTTCGTTGAACTCAATGAGCGCTCAGGCCAAACCCACATGGCTTCCATTGGCCCGCCCTCTTCTTTCCAGTTTCATCTCTGCCACTTGTGGGTCCGAGGAGGTACGCGTTACGCCTGCTTTTGTAGCGCAGCATCCACCACTTCGGCTGCCTTGATCAGCGGTTCGTCGCGCTTGGCCACGAGCTGAAGTCCAGCCGGGCGCCATCAAAGGCGTGGCGGTAGGTAGCGTACTCGGATGCGACGCGGGCATCGTCCTCGCCAAACGGACCGCGGGTGCGCGCTTGGGCTTTCTCCTTCTCGACAAACTGTTGATCCAGCTCTGCGTTGGCCACCACACCCGAGGGGAAGGAGAGAGCAGGGTAATCGAGTAAGTTCCACTGGGACGTGTAGCCCCAGTAGTACGCCCGTCTCGGGACGTTCGGCGACACTGGTGGTGGCTGGGCAGAGTAGTACGTCGATTCCCGCCTGGTCCCACGCGCGCCAATAGGCCTTGTACGCTTCCCGCTCGGCCCGCAGGTCAAACACCTTGCTCGCTGACAGCGGCGCCGAGGGGACATAGGGTTCCTGCAGAATAAACTCGGTAAGTGGGTCCAACTTTTCTTGGCCTGCAGCAAGCAGCGCACGCGTGCGTACTGCCCCATCTTGCCAGTAGAGCGAGCGGATCAAGTCCCAGGCCACCTTGTGGTCGCCCAACGGACCAGGCAATTCTTTGATCTCGAGCCAGTCTTTGCCCTCGCCTTGGCTCAGGGCAATCAGCTGGTCGACCACATGCTGCAATGCACGTCGGATCGGCGGTTGCGGCACTACCACCCCATCGTCCCGTTGCACCCCAATGACCAACTTGGTCTTGAGCCCGCGCGCCTGACGTACCTTGCGCCCCAACTCAGTCCACGACGGAACCAGCGCTGGGTCCGTGTCGTCGTCCCCCTCGGCCCAGGGACGTGGCTGGAGACTGCCATCGCGGTCCCAGAGCGCCTGGTACCCGCGAGCGCATGGGACTCAGCACGGTGCGCATGAAGAGTTGCACGTCGCGCAAGCTGCGTGCTAACGGTCCACACACGGGCGCTACACCCATGTTGCCCGGTCCGGGCGAGCGTGAGCCCACCAACGATAAGCGGAACGCCGAAGGTCGGAACCCCCACAGACCCGACATGGCCGCTGGCTGACGGATGGAACCACCAATGTCGCTGCCCAAACCCAGTGCACTGGCCCCACTCGAGACGGAGGCACCTTCCCCGCCACTCGACCGCCGGGGGAAAGGGCAAGGTTGTGCGCATTGAGGGTTTGACCAAAGGCAAGGGAGCGCGTGTCGAGCTGCATGATGGTCGTTGGCATTGTTGTCTTGGCCACGACGATCGCGCCAGCTTGAACGAGGGCTTGAACCATCACAGCTTCTTCCTCAGGCGTCGGTTCGCCCAATCAAACTCGTGTCGAGCCACTGTGCCCCCGGAGCGGTGGGATCGACCACCTCCTCGGCGCGGAGCGCGTCAACAATAAAGCAGCGTGTATTAAGCGTGTCCTGGACGCCAATGTTGCCCTGTGCAAAGCGTGGCGGTAGAACAAATTGGGGGTTAGCCACCGTACGTACTGCCCCCCCCCCCTCCTCTCCAATCACTCCACGCCCATCCAACCCGCCCAGGCAGGGAAGAAACGAACCTTGATGCTAATGGGGAGGCCATGCAAGGGCCCCAACGCCTCGCCGCGCGCCCGTTTGGCATCCAACTCCTTGGCGCGCGCACGAGCCGGTTCAGCGAGCAAATGAACAAACGCACCCAGCGCTTCCTGTGCCATCGCCGTACGAGCCAGCGTCGCCTCCACCACCTCGCTCGCTGTCCGCTGCCTTGCTTCATGGCCTGGACCAGTGCCGACGCATCGAGCAGCGTGGCGGCCCCTCGCTCTGAATGCGCGGTACCGGGAGCGAACAGGACGGCTTGGGCAGCGTCCGAAAGACCGGGCAGGACGCGCACGAGCTCAGCGGTGGGAGCAGCAGCCAGGACCTGGGCAAAGCTCGGCGCAGCAGGGTGGGAGGCGTGGTCGTAGGTGCGGTCGGTGAGGGCGGTGCGCCATTGGGTAACGGCGGGGTAGGCGGTACGAATAGAGTCGGCGATAGGATTGACGTTGGCGCGTACGCTGGCGGCGAGCGCAGGCAGGGAGGGGTAGTCGGTGCGGGAGTACCCGCCGGCGGCAATGGGGTGGGTGGAGGTGGCCATTGGGGTGCAACGGGGTGTTGGAGGAGAGGGAGGATGGTGGTGTGGCCGGCGCAGGGAGTAGAAAAAGGGGCCCGGGCGGATAAGAATGCGGCTGGACCGCTGGAAGCGCGCTGGGCAAATACTGAATCCTGAATCCTGGATAATCAATCACGTCTTCTGTCGATTGTTGTGCTACGGGGCATGATGAGCATCATTGATGTGTTGGGGGATGACCTGTCATTGACACGGCGACGTGGGTGCTTTAACGCAAGCTGTTGACGTTTCGCTCCCCTTGGCTCTTTCGTCGAGTTGAAGCTTAACTGTCAAGTAGTACTTAGTTACCTGTGTACCGTCCCGTACGTCCTTATCAAGCAGGTGCTCGTGGTGCGTTTCGATGATTAATTGCGATTGTCGATGATGCATGATGCATGATGATCGATGGTCCCGATTACTCGCCTCCTCTCGGCGCCCCCCCGGCCACGCCCAGCCATCGCAACGTCATTATCTCCTACTTACTTCGCTTGCCCAATCTCCGGTTTATCTCCCCTTTCAAATTTCCGGTGGGGGCCATTCCAGATCTAGTGATAAAAGTCACGTGACACGTTCCGGGTGACCGGTGGTGCATGATGCGTGACTTGGACTCGCGTAACGCGTAACGCGTAATCGAGTAATCGGATCACCGGGCACTCCCGGCCATCTTGCGCGCATCTGGCGCGTAACATGTACCAGCCCCAGTCGTCTTTTCTGTAGCGAGCTGGCGCTGAACAGCAAAGAGGAATTGGCAACGTTACATGTTACACCACTGCGAGTTAGCGTGTTATTTACCTCACCGGCCTCACCTCGTGCTATGTAAACGCCATCGCCAAGCATTCGGACGTGTGCAGCGTAGTTTTCGTGGATGGGGGCACAAGAGCGGAGGCGGAATAGGAGGTAGTGGTCCCGATATACAATTTTTCGGCTGCCTGTACTCACGTAGTATTACTGACCGTGTCCACACCACCACTCTGCCCTCGTCATGGCCGGCCCACAAAAGAAGAAACGCATGAGCAATGGCGACCGCTGTACGTTTCCCTACAAATATCCTTTCTGTGGGACCATGCAGCTGACCTCCTGTTTCCCTCCCAGCCGTCTCGCGCGCTGCCCGAACGCGTCGTCGCCACTTGGATGGGGACCAGATTCAGAGCACATTGCGTGACCCGTCCAAGCTGAACAAGGCGATCAACCCACAGGAGATTGATATGGACCAAAAGGGTCTCGGATTGTTCTACTGCGTGCACTGCGACCGCCACTTTCCTTCGGAGGCGCACCGCGCTGCCCACAACAAGTCCAAGCTGCACAAGCGCAAGCCAAGAAGCTCGAGACGGAAGAAGCCTACACTCTCGAGGAGGCCAATCGGGCTGCTGGGATGGGCACTGATAACTCGCAAAGAAGCAGTGCTGGGTTCACCTTGGCGGGAGCTGCGGCCAAGGCAAAGGGAACGGCGGTTGATGCGGATACGGCTATGAAGCGTAGCGAAGAGCATTAAAATTGATGCGGACGCCGACCCGAGGCACTTGAGGATGCGCTGCTGCCGACCCTGTTTGTACAATACGCATGTTTTCTGAGATCGTTGGCCCCATTGGGTGTGTGGTGGGTAGATGAAACGGTGGACGATGAAGGGGAACAGCCGTTAGATGGCTTGCGTAGGGGTGTGGGGGTGGGGCAGGAGTGTAGGCCGGCGTGACATGCTGATGTGTGATTCATGTGAAGTAGACGCAGCGACACGTGACGCGCGATGGTGATAGCGATGTAAGGCAGGATGAAATGTGAAAGAGGAAGCGCGGCAGCCAACCCTAGCCGACAGAGGCACAGAAGGCGGCCGTGCACGGGGGGGCTGTGGGGCGGTGCAGCTGGGCCGAGGCGGGGGGGCTGTGTGTGTTGGGGCGAGTGCGGCGGGGTGCTGCGCGGGCAGAGGAGCAGTGGGAGGCTGGGGCACGGAGAGCTGCCTGACTGCGCGTGGTGCAGCGGGACAGCCGACACTGGCGCCGCGCCTGAATGCAGAACCAACATTTTTTTTCGAGCCCAGTCAAAAAGGCGCGCCGAGTCCAACACTGCCTTTTCTTCTCCTACCACACCGACACGGCAGCCGCGCCGCCCCACACCCGCCCGGCTCACCCACTCCCCCCCACCTCACCTCCCGATACCCCCCATCCCCCCCTTTTGTCTCCCTTTTCGCATTCTGCTCACCATGGCTGCGGACCCGCAATTCGTCGCGAGCATCAACCAGTTGCTTGAGAGCACTCTCTTGCCAGACACCAACACTGTCAAGGCGGTACGTGACCAATTCTCTGCTTTCTCTCACTGCTCGCCCCTATTCGCCAGTGCATCCCCTCTCAGCCGCTGACCTGTTCCACAGGCGACCGAGGGCCTCCAAGCCCAGTACAAAAACCCGGCCCTCGTGCCTGCCCTCTTCCAGATCCTTGTGACTTCGACCGAGACGGGGGCGCCAGCTGGCTGCGGTGGAGCTGCGCAAGCGTATCTCGAAGAGTGGAAAGGCA
Source organism: Moniliella sp. 'wahieum' (assembly GCA_003971905.1). Classification (NCBI taxonomy): domain Eukaryota; kingdom Fungi; phylum Basidiomycota; class Moniliellomycetes; order Moniliellales; family Moniliellaceae; genus Moniliella; species Moniliella sp. 'wahieum'. Next base: position 286,397 of record RSEE01000044.1, on the reverse strand, counting down.
TGGAAGGGCCAGAGCGACCAAGTTCGCTTGGCTATCAGTCCCAGATCCTGGGTATTGTCAAGGACGAGCCTAACAGCGTTGTGCGTAATGCCTCTGCCCGCGTCGTTTTTAAATTGCCCGCCGCGAACTGCCCAGAACACCTGGCCCGAATTGCTTCCCTTCTCTTTGCCGCCGGTGAACAAGGCAATGCCACTCAGCGCCAAGCAGCTCTCTTTGTATTTGTCATTCTGCTCGAGTCATTCAGCGATGACGAGGCGTTCCTGAGCCAGCTGCCCCAAATGATGCAACTGTTCAGCAAGACGCTCAACGATCCCGAGTCTCTCGAGGTTCGGGTCACTACTGTTCGTGCCCTCGGAAAGGTGGGTGAGCTGATGGACAGTGATGACGAGGCCGACATGGCCTCGATTCAGTCTGCCATTCCTCAGATGGTTCAAGTGCTTCAACAAGCCCTTGAGGCTGGCAATGCCGAAGGTGTCAACGCCATCACCGATGTGTTTGACACCTTCCTGCTATCCGATCTCCCCATCATGAACGCTTTCCTCGGTGACCTGCTGACCTTCTATCTCACCGCTGGAGCGCGTGAGGAGTACGAAGAGCTGCGCGAGGCAGTTCTCAACTCAGTCAGCTGGGCCATCTCGTCCAAGCGGCAGAAGATCCAGCAGCTGCATCTTGCCAAGGCCATGATTCCTCAAATTATGGCCATCCTCCCTATGGGCGACTTTGACGACGATGAGACCAACCCCTCTGTCCTTGCTCTGCGCATCCTCGACACGATGGCCACCGAGCTACCCCCTTCCAACGTCTGGCCTCCGCTCCTTGAGCAGTTGCAAGTATTTGTCCAAGCCCTGACTCTGCCCCGTGCTGCCGCCATGTTTGCCCTTGGTGTGACGTGCGAGGGTCTCTCGGAGACGCTTCGTCCTCAGATGGATTTGGTGTGGCAGTTTGTCAACGCCGGGCTGAATGACGCGGACGCACGTGTCCGCCGCGGTGCGGCGATGGCGATCGCTTATCTCTGCGACCAACTGGGCGACGAGATTGTGAAGCACCACGCGGTCATTATGCCTGCGCTGATGCAAATGATTGCCAACCCCGAGACGCAGCGGGATGCGACTCGGTCGTTGGATCGTTTCCTCGAGAGCCTGGGCGAGGAGATCAAACAGTACCTCCAGCCCGTTATGGAACGCTGGCTGGCTACCTTGACACGGTGCCTTGGAAATCAAGAAGACGCTCATTGGCGCGATTGGCTCGCAGCCCATGCCTCCAAACGCGATTTCCTACCTTATTTCCCCGGCATCATGGCCAAATTCACGCCGTTCTTGCAATTCAAGGACACGACCAACACGGAACAGATGGAATTCCGTGCCATTACCCAAGACTCGATTGGTACCTTTGCTGACGCTGTCGGCGCGGATGCTTTCCGTCCTTACTTTACCGACACGATGGCTATTGCGTACGATGCGTTTGAGCTGAACCAGCCTAGCCTTCGTGAGTGCTCCTTTATCTTTTTCAGTGCGATGGCCAAGATCTTTGGCGAGGAATTCAGCCAGTTTTTGCCCCAGATTGCTCCCAAGCTTCTGGAGAGCTTGCGCCAACGTGAGCATGAGCCGGTGCCTGGTGCCTCTGGTGACGGTACCATCTCTGGTCTTGAGGGTGCCACGGCCCAAGCTCTTTTGGCCGGCACCCAAGACGAGGATGATGACGATGCGTTTGTCGACCTGGATGACCTGAACGAGATCTTTGGTTCGGTCTCGTCGGCTATTGCAATGGAGAAGGATGTGGCCGCTGATTCGATTGGTGAGATTTTCCAGTACACCAAGTCAGGTTCCTTCCGTACTTGCAGGATGCGGTTCAGGAGCTCGTTACCCTGCTGCAGCACTACAGCTCGGACATTCGCAAGACGGCCCTCGCATCGCTCTTTACTTGCATCACGACCCTCAATGCCATTCAGCAACCGGCGGACTGGGCCCCGGGCATCAATGTGCCCGTGCCCATCTCCTCTGACGTCCAGCAATTGATTGACATGGTCATGTCCAACATTCTGATCATGTGGAGCGATGAAGATGATCGGTGAGTGCCTCTTACTCCTTTGTCACTCCCTTCTGGGATGACAAACCTATCTCAGCTCACACCTAGTGGTGGAATAGGACCACCGCCGTGTGGAGAACCTACGTGGAAAACCTGACTGTTTGCCTTTGACCATTGAACTTTTGTTACTGACACTACTTTCTTTGCAGGGCCGTGGCGACTCAGCTTTGTGAGTCCCTTGCGGAAACGCTGAAGGAAGTCGGCCTGCTGTCATTGCCAAGCAAACCAGTGAGGTTGCCGACATTGCCATGAGCATCCTGGAAAAGAAGTCGGGTGCGCAGTCTCCCGATGGGGAGGAGGAGGACCCGGAGGAAGACAGCTCCGAGTACGAGAACCTACTTATCTCACTGCGATGGACCTTGTGGGTGCGATGGCCGACACCTTGGGCGCCGACTTCCAGCAGCCTCTGCAGACGTTCCTGCCTCAGATCACGTACTACGCTCCGGGCAAGTACTTGCGGAGCGGGCAGCGGCCACGGCGCCCTAGGCAGTCTGGCAGTTGGCATGAAGGAGCATATCACACCGTTTACCACCCCCATGCTCACCACGCTTTCCCACGCTGTGACGGACGAGGACCTGGGGGTTCGCACCAACGCCACCTACGCCGCGGGTGTGCTGATTGAGAACAGCCAGGATGACTTAACGCAGCACTACGCCCCCTCCTGACGCGCTGCAGCCGGCGTTGAGCCTGCCTGCCGATAAGTCCCAGCCGACGGATGTGCAAGCGCTGAAGGACAACGCAATTGGGTGCCTGGCCCGCATGGTAAAGAAGAACCCGGAGACGCTCCCGCTGGCCACCACCTTCCCCCTGATTTTTGCTGGCCTGCCTCTCTTGTTTGACAAGGCTGAGTGGGCTCCCGTCATTCAGCTGACCATTACGCTGGTCCAATCCAGCAGCGCTATTGCTCAGCAGCACATGGACGACATTCTGCGTGTCTATGCTCACGTCCTGGCCACCCCGGCCGGCACGGAGGACGACGTTCTTGGGAATGAACTTCGCGAGCAATTGGTTGTCTTCCTTCGCCACGTCAATGCGGTCGTCCCGGACAAAGTCCAGGCAGCGGGTCTTGTTGCCTACCTGGCTTAATGTTTCCACTCCTCCGTTGGCTCCAACACCCGCCCGCCCGGCGTGATATCCCTGTCCGGATCGGGTCGAGCGGAGTGGGAGGCCATGGCTGGCTTACCTTCCCGATCCTAGTTTCTTCCTCGATTCTGCATCTCATTGTTACCCTCTCTCCCATCCACACCTCTCTTCGGTTTTCTTGGGCCTTGACCCCCTTCAGAGCTTTACTGTGTGCCCAGCCATGCTCTCGATTTGATATGAGTTTCATCCTGACCATTGAACCATAGTACCCACCATGAATCCGTGGAACACAGGAGCAAAGGCACTGATCTACCTCAATGCCCACATTTTGACCGGAAAGAGCTCAGTCGGGAACCCTTGCTGCACTTGAACCTCGATCAGCTCAAGGCCCGCCTCCTGGAAAACCCGCTCAAACACCTGGGTGGAGCGCGTGATGGAGTAATCCTCGGATCCCAGATGGTGCGCTCCGAGCCATCCTCAGCTTCAGAGCATACGTTCTCCTTGACAAAGATGCGCCCTCCGACCAAGTCGTTCCTTGCGGCCGACTCCATAGCGGAGGGGGGCACCCCCGTGCTCGCCTCTGCGTCGGGACCAACCCCTGTTTGTCCGGCTTGAGAGCCGCCTTGCATCGTCGTAAGAAGGCCACCATCTCAGCATCGGAAAGATGTTGCAAACACCATTGGATCCAAACCACGTCGTACGCTACCGTGTTGGACAATAGGCCCACTGGATGTGCTTGGCCCACTTCCCCTGGCTCTGGCCCGCCGTGGTAGCAGAGGCTGTGACGGGCTTGCTTCCTTCTGTTTCCGCGGAAAGAATGGGAAGGATGGTGGGAGGCACAACATGTGTATCTTCGACGGGCGACGTGCGCTTGCCCCACGTTGGAAGAGGAGGGCATAGGGGTGAGCAGGATCAAAGGACTGCAAGGTGGCCTCATGAAAATGAACTGATTTCCGTGCATGGAATGGACTGGTTGCTGGGACTGCTGAAGAGGCTGCCAGGAGTTGGACTGGGTGCTGGCTTGGCGCAAAAACTTGCCCACCGGCTCCACCAGATGCACCTCATCCAGCAACGGTAGCAACACCGTTTCCGTCACCCGACCCACCCCAGCACCACAGTCCAATCCGCAGGTGACACCCTTCCCGAACGTAGCATCCTTTCCTCCACGCTTCGAAACGCTGGGAGAGCCAGTCGGAACTGTTAGCACTGGCAGGAGGGATGTTGCTGAGCCGCTTGAGGTGCTTGAGCAAAAAGAGGCGCGAGCCCAACGCATCCACGCGGGTAACGGTCCGTCCCAAACCCACCCAGGACACCGTTGACGGTGGCAGGTACCCCTTCCCAGTACTCCACCCCCTTGGCCACATCCGGCTTGGGGTGGACGACCCGAATCACTGGTTTCTGCTCCGCCATGGCGCGAGATGAGGCCAGAGGAACGATGGTAGTGGTGCAACCCAGCATGCTGAACGCGCTAAACCGACGGGCTCGCGGCAAATTTTTTCTAACAATCAAAACGGCAACCCTAGCATTAGGGTGGAGCAACCCTACTGCGTATTTCTCCTCCCTATACGAATACACACGCCCTTCGGTGGATTGGTCTCCCACAGTGTCGCATATAAGGTCAGACGGTTAGGATAGGTGAGATCCCAACGCTTGTGTACGGAAACTATGTTATCTGTGGATGGTGAGATGCTTTAACCTTAGTGGGATGCTGCAGGACAGAGGGCATCTAATAACAGAAAGATGTCATCTCAGAGAGCAATGAAGAAGAGTTGTGAAGCCTGATGGTTATATCTCTGCGTACAAATGATTATCATCTGCACACGAGGGACAAAGGCCACACCTTGGACCTAGGATGGGCGGGGGGGTCACGGTATTCTGCCGTCCATCAGCGCCCAGCCCACTGAAGGCTTTTTTGATCCCCCCCTCCGTCGAAGTTCCATCCGAGACTCTCCTCGATGGGTATAGTGAGAGCGATCAAACCCCTTTGTTCCGCCCTGTGCATGACATCCTCGGCCAATGAAGCAGGCGGTTTGGGCAACGCACATCATTTTGCTTGATGGCTGAGTAACGTCCTTTTTGCAGAAGGTTGTGGATTGCCTAAGGGTAGAAGGCATCTACTATAGGTGGAGTTTGTCCCGCCCAGCAGCCCTTCAACCTCCCCTTATACGCAAACGACGGTCACTCTTCCAGGCACAAGAACATAGCCATCGAAGCAATGTGGCACAATAAGTATAGCCCCACTCCACTATGTGCTTCCCCCAGGATGAATTCAGAAACTTCGGGGCATATGCCTATGATCATATGCCCATCCAGCACATTGCGTACATCTTTTTCCGACCAGTTGGATTCCATGCAGCCCTTTGGCCTCTGGGTATCCTCCGGAAAGGAGACCAACAATGGTGAGGGCCAAGGCAGCGGGCGTAGGATACCAGCAGGTGAGAGTTCGGGCCACTGGGCCCACCTCCAAAAATCCAAAAGATATATTAAGTGTGTCCGCTGTGGCGTGCGATTATATTGGGGTACCAAGTACCAACCTTCCTGCGTCTGCAATTTCAATTGGCAGCGCTCTGGGATCTGGGACCTGGGCCAGCGGAACGACGGGCGGAATGGTTGGGCCGCGTACGCAACGGCTGTCTCCGGCCTGACAGCAACCAGCGCCCGCCCAGCCCAAAGCCCAGACGCGCCGGCACGCTTGGGCACCAGCCGCGCCCACCACCACCACCACATCGTCACCATGGTGCGTAGTACTGACGTTTCCCTACTTGGCTGTGCAGTCTCTCACCTCTCTCCCTTCTCTCTGCAGGGTCAAGCTCCCAGTGGCAACGCAGGTCGGGGCAACAAGGACGACAAGAAGAAGGACCAGCCGAAAAGTGGGAACCGCCATTGCCTACGCGGGTGGGCAAGAAGAAGCGTCGTGGGCCCGATACTGCGTACAAGCTGCCGACGGTTACGCCCACCACGCGATGCCGGCTCAAGCTTCTCAAAATGGAACGCATCAAGGACCATCTGTTGCTGGAGGAAGAATTTGTTGCCAATTCCGAACGGCTCAAGCCTGTCGACGACAAGGAGCAGCAGGAGCGCTCGCAAGTGGACGATTTGCGTGGGAGCCCGATGCAAGTTGGCACGTTGGAGGAGATCATCGATGACGACCATGCGATCATTAGCAGCGCGTCGGGCCCAGAGTACTATGTCAACATCACCACTTTGGTCGACAAGGACCTGTTGGAACCTGGGTGCAGTGTGTTACTGCACCACAAGACGTACGCAATTGTCGGTGTTCTAGGCGACGATACGGACCCGATGGTGAGCGTGATGAAGCTGGACAAGGCGCCGACGGAGAGTTATGCCGACATTGGTGGTCTGGAACAGCAGATCCAGGAGATCAAAGAGTCGGTTGAGTTGCCCCTCACCCACCCGGAGCTGTACGAGGAGATGGGATCAAGCCACCGAAGGGGTCATCCTCTATGGCGTGCCGGGTACGGGGAAAACGCTTCTGGCCAAAGCGGTGGCGAACCAAACGTCGGCCACCTTTTTGCGTATCGTGGGCTCGGAGCTGATTCAAAAGTACCTCGGTGATGGCCCCAAGCTGGTCCGTGAGCTGTTCCGCGTAGCAGAAGAGCATGCACCTTCGATTGTGTTCATCGATGAGATTGATGCGGTGGGAACGAAACGGTACGACTCCAACTCGGGAGGCGAGCGGGAGATCCAGCGAACGTTGCTCGAACTGCTTAATCAGCTGGACGGCTTTGACACGCGCAGTGATGTCAAGGTCATCATGGCAACCAACAAGATCGAGTCGTTGGATCCAGCGCTAATTCGGCCCGGACGGATTGACCGAAAGATTGAGTTCCCGCTGCCGGATCAGAAGACAAAGATGCACATCTTCAAGCTGCACACGAGCCGGATGAATTTGGACGACGATGTGGACTTGGAAGAGTTTGTGGCGATGAAGGATGATTTGTCGGGTGCCGACATCAATCCTTGGTCACCGAGGCAGGTCTCTTGGCGCTCCGGGAACGGCGAATGCGGGTGACCAAGAGGACTTCACCGCCGCCCGGGAGCGGGTGATCGACCGAAAAAAGGAGGGTACTCCGGAAGGGTTATACCTCTAAACCTCTTCCCCACCCCTACCTAACTCAAATTGCATCGGCTGTATGTTTAACGTTTACGTATGGTTTGGTTTCGGGGCCCAGGATTGTGTAGAAGGTTGGCGCCATGGCATCGTCAGCATGTCTATAGCAGCTGCTGGGGACTGAACATAGTTTGAGGCCACCGTTCCGGCTGCATATGTCGTAGGGCTGCTTCGCCGAGTTGTCCTTCCCTCGCCCTCGTCGGCTGCATCTGCTTACGGCTAGTCACTAGCTAGTCACTGGAGGAACTATAATCACTGTCAAGACCAACACTTCGAGGGAAGTCATAACCTGTCCGACCGGCCGAAGCAGGCCATCATTAACATTAGCCGCCGCCATGCGCTCACGCTAATGTGCCCTGGAAGTTACATCTCTACACTTCAACTTGGAGCCTCTCGCAGCTCGCTCAAACACGTTCAACCTTCATGCATCATGGATCATCGACCACCATCACATAATCGTTGTTCCCCTAGTGACTATTGCATGCTACAGGAACTACGCAGGAACTACGCAGGACAGCCCAATGAGAGAATAGGGGCTGCCGAGAGCGTACAATGGCAACCAAGTCATCTCATGTTCCACGCACCTTAGGCAAGAAGGAAGCGACCCGCTGACTACGCGACCTCTTAAGCAATGTAGGTCGAAGCCGAGACGTTGCCACCACGGCCAGTCCAGTTGATGTGGATGTCCTGGCCGAGGGGCAGGTTCTCGTTCTCCTCACCGGGCAGGACGCGGAAGTGTGAGCACCAAAGTAGTCGCGCTGGGCCTGGATTAGGTTGGCAGGCAGGCGCTCGGTGCGGTAGCATCGTAGTACGCCAGTGCGGTCGAGTGCGCCGGGGTAGGGATACCGGTCAGGGCGCTGGTGGCCACCACGTTGCGCCAGCCAGCCTCGGCCTTGGCAATGGCATCCACAAAGAACTCGTCAAAGAGCAGGTTCTCCAATGTTGGGTTCTTGCGGTAAGCCTTGGTAATGTCCTTGAGGAACACCGAGCGGATGATGCAGCCGCCGCGCCACATAAGGGCAATGGAAGGGTTGTTGAACGTCCAGTTGTACTCCTTGGCCGCCTCGCGGAACATCATGAAGCCCTGAGCGTACGAGATGATCTTGGAAACGTACAGAGCCTGCTCCAAGTCCTTGAGAAGCTGCTTCTTGTCACCCGAGTAAGGACGGGTGGCCGTAGGCTTCAGAATCTTGCTGGCACGCACACGCTCGTCCTTAAGCGACGAGAGGCAGCGAGAGAAAACAGCCTCGCCAATGAGCGTGACGGGAAGGCCCATGTCGAGAGCGTTGACAGCAGTCCACTTGCCCGTGCCCTTCTGGCCGGCCTTGTCCATGATCTTCTCGAGAAGAGGCTTGCCATCCGTGTCCTTGTACTTCGACACGTCACGCGAGATCTCAATCAGGAACGACTCCAGGGGCCCTTGTTCCACTCGTCAAACGTAGCGCTGATCTCATCGTCCGACATGCCCAGCGTGCGCTTCATAATGTCATACGACTCAGAAATCAGTTGCATGTCACCGTACTCGATACCATTGTGGACCATCTTGACGTAGTGGCCCGAGCCCGAGGGGCCAATCCAGTCGCAGCACGGCTCGCCGTCCGACTTGGCCGCGATGGACTGGAAAATGTCCTTGATCTCGGGCCAAGCGGCAGCCGAGCCACCAGGCATGAGCGAGGGGCCGTGGCGGGCACCCTCCTCACCGCCGGACACACCCGTGCCAACGTAGAGGAAGCCCTTGTCCTCAATCTCCTTGGCGCGACGAATCGAGTCGGGGAAGTAGGTGTTGCCGCCGTCAATGATGATGTCACCCTTCTCGAGGTGAGGCTCGAGCATCTGGATGAACGAGTCGACGGCAGGGCCAGCCTTGACAAGGAGATGACCTTGCGCGGGCGCTTGAGCAGCTTGACAAACTCCTCAATGGAGCGGGCACCGACAATGTTGGTGCCCTTGGCCTCGTTGGCCATGAAGTGGTCAACCTTGGAGACGGTACGGTTAAAGGCGGCGACCTTGAAGCCGTGGTCTGGGAAGAAGTCAGGAACCGACCCTCGGACAATTAGGAGCAGGGAGCGGCGTACCGTTCATGTTGAGAATCAGGTTCTGGCCCATGACGGCCAGGCCAATCAGGCCAATGTCGCAGCTGAGCGAGGACAGGAGACGAGGGCAGAAGCGAAGGCAGAGGCGAGGGCAGAGACGAGGTCAGGATGGGGGAGGCGGCCTGGAGCAACAGGGGCAACGTACACAGCCTCGGTAGACATGATGGGGAAGCAGGGGCAGCGGGAGCGAACAGGACGAACGCTGTGGTGGTGGAGGGAAGGACAGAGACCCTGCATGAGCGGGCGGAGAAGGATCATTTAAACCGAAGCCCGGGCGGCCCCTGCAACGCCGAGGGGGCGGGGGCAGTGTACGTACCCGACGCCCAGGGCTGCACGGACCACAAGTCCGATCGGCTGCCGTCCGCCGCGCTGGCGCCATGCCTGCTGCCGGCACACGGCGCTGTGCCCCATCGTGCGCCGCCCGTCGTGTTGGATCTCTCTCCTCTCTTGCCCTCACCGGTCACCCTCCTCTTGTCCTCGCCTCGCCTCTCCTCCCGTCCCCTCCCATCCAATCCCATCGGCCATCCCGCCCATCCCACTCATCTCCTCGTTGATGCACTCGCCCATTCCATCCCGGCGCACACTGCCCAGCACCTCCCCCCAACCCCCACGGTGTTCCTGTCCGCCTCCCCGTCCCGAGCCAGTGCCTGCTGTGACATGTGGCATGGGAGGGCGCAGGCAACAGGCCCGTGCATGGCACCTGCCCGCACTGGCGCCGCGTCGCTAACCCTACCTGAGGCCTGAGGGGTGCCCAGTCCCGCTTACATGTTACAGGCCGAGCGGGGATATGCGCTGGGCTGGCCGGGCCTGGGTGGGCGCCAGTGCCGAGTTGAGTACGGAGCCAGTCACGCAGGGGACGAGGGCGCGTGGACGAGATGGGAGATGGGAGATCTGAGATGTGAGATGTAAGATCCGGCAACGCGAGGCGCACAAAGTGGCCTCCTGCGGCCGCCCGGGGATATGGAGAGAACCTTGGCCTGCCTTGGCCGGAATCGGAAGGCGAGGGTGATAGCCCTGGAACACTCGCCACCTGCCCCGCGCGCCCGCTGAGGTCAGCTTGCAGCGGCCGGGAATAGCACCAGCTCTCGGCCGGATATGGATGATCCATCTGATCGAAGGTCGATGATCCATTCCAAAAAAGGAGCCACGGCCACCGACGCCCCCTGACCGCCTGACCGGCCTGAGGCCTGAGGGCCTGATCGCTTGATCCTGCTGACGCGCCGGCGACGCTGACGCTGACGGCGGTGACCTCTTCCACCAACCGTCCCTAGTCCGGTCTCTCCTGCGAGGGAACTGCATAAACAGAAGGCCGGGGACAGACTTGCTGACTGCGAGGGACTAATGACTACGTGGCCATAGTGAGCCCTTGAGCAGTATAGTGCTCTATGATCATCGACCATGTGCACGCGACCATTCCGCAACTATTTGACCTGTTGGATCATTTGATACGGAAAAGATCAAATGGATCGATGAAGCGTTTGAAGATGATGTTGATCAAGTGGGTTGAAGCAGTTGCGCTGTAACTTAACCCAGCCCCAGACATCCCGGCGCGCACCACAGTGCACCGCCAGCACTGCCCCAACGCCCCGACATGGTAGAGCTGTGTTCCTTGCCACCATGCTGCAGGCTATTTACACGTTAGTGCTTAGCCACAGGCTTAGCCCCATGCTTCCTGCACTGCCACACCACACATGAAAAGCGTGTAATGCACTATACATCTAAGCCCTCGCTGACGAAGAGCTGTGGGCTACGTGGTACCAGGGCGCCTCCACGCTTCATGCTCCACGCGCCACGCGCCGCTTGCACATTGAATTGGTTCTACTGAGTAGTGACTGGTCGAGGTTTGAGGTTTTGCGCATATTTGAACGCGGTTTTGGATTGGGGCGCATGACCGCTGGGGTCGCTGCCAGTAACTAACACTGGCCTGGTCACCCCGGTCACCGGTCACTTCGTCACGAAGTGACTTGCATACTGGGCTACTGCCTGCTACTGCGGCACAAGCGAGTTGAAGCGGCTGCGGATGTCTCAGTATGTCCGCAGGTGGTTATGCACGCTGCAAGTGATTGTCGCAGAGCCTCTGTAGATCTAAGCGCGTTTACTTTCCCAGGGTGGCTCAGCGCTCACCGTGAGCCCCGCGCCACATTTGTCTCTCCCCACGCGGTCTGAACGTCGGACCCATTCCGACTCCAAGCGTCATGATCTCCTCTTGCGCCGATCCGTATATTCAGTCGTACTCCACGTACTCACCAGGGTAACTATATAGTTGGTGGAGCATGGGGGCATCGATCGCATCGCTCTGTCAATGTATGCCTGCATATCATGCGATCGCGCACGGCGCGCTCGCTCAGCGCTCAGCTATGGTTCCAGCTTCCGGCCTATCGATCATCCAGCTCACACATACTCTCTATCAGGCCACTGGCGCCTCACCATAACATTGGCAAAGGTTAGGCCGGCATAGGTGAAGGTGAAGCAAGGTTCGCGCCCATTGGCTTCCCAATAATCAATCCTAATAAGAATAAGCATCACGACTGCTGCTCAGGCGTGCTTCCAGCACTCTTTACCTCTTCTTCTCCCTCTTTTCTTTCTTCCCCTTCTTCTCTTGCCCTTGTCCTTCCTCGTCTCCATCCTCCTCATCCCCTTCCTCCTCTTCTCCTCCTCCTCCCCTCTCCTCCTCCCCCTCTTCATCCACATCCTCTCCTCCTCGTCTCCTTCACGGGAATCCACCTTGGCGGGCGTGTGCAAACGGCCACCCAAGCCGAGGATGGGTTCGTTACGTTGCTCCTCCTCCTCGTCCCACTGCGCATCCAGCTCATCCTCGTCCTACTCTTCCTCCGAGTCAGAGGAGAGGAGCTCAATGATTTCCGCCCCGCCAGCGAGGGGACCATTATGCTTCTCGGCGTGTCCTCATCGGCAGTGTCACTGTCGCCCCCCATATGGTCGTCGTCTTCCGTAGGCCCATCCTCCTCCGAATCTTCGTCTTCCTCTGAGGGGAGAACAGCCGGAGGCCAGAAGGTTGCCCATCAGAAGAGTGCCCATCTTGCCTCTCCTCTCCTCGCCACGCCCTTCTTGGGCGTCGCCAGATTCGCCAGACTTTGTCGGTACCAGTTCTTGAACACCAGTTGGGAATGTGGCATCGGCTTGCTGCGTCTTGGGGCTGGAATTCGGCTCGATGCGCCGTGGACTGTTGCGTCAGGGTAGATGGGTCGATTGGGTTGGTGGAATTGACGTTCGGGTCAATGCTCTGCTCAGCAATTGCTGTAACAGTTACAGTTTGGGAGGGGGTGGCTTCCGAAACGGCGACTGGGGCGGTAGAGGGCATTTGCGTCGGGTACAAAGAGGCGTCGTGACTGGATTCACCGCCCAACTGGGCGCTCGCCTCTTCAACCCGCGCTTCTGTTTCTGTGGGATTAAGGAGCGCACCAGAGCAGGTGTGAGGTGGGTCGAACTGGCTCAAAGTGGGGATCGCTGCAGCCTCCGAGCGGTAAAAGGCAAATCCACCAGGCCCTGAAAGCCATCTTTTTCAACTTCCGTGGCCCATGGTCAGGCTCGGAGGCTCTGTCGGTCGACGTAGCGGGGTTGGGAAAGGAAGGCTCGGCAGCCAGAGTGGGCTGAGTAGCTGGTTCCACATCTTGACTGGCAACCGGGCCTCTTCCGAGGAAGGTGCCTTCTCCATGGGTTCGGCTCCATTGGTACAGTTGAGGCTGAGGCACATACCCATTCTGGGTTATAGGCTCGAAGACGAACTCACCAGTAGTGCCAAGAAGGCTGGGGTCGATTTGGCCAGGCGCATGTGGATCATGGGCACCTTGGGCACTTGCTGCAGCCATAGCGACCAAGACTGGATCAATGGTCTCAGATAGTAAAACGCCTTCTGTGACCAGGTCTGAAACGGGAGCTGGAGCCGGGCCGGAGCCGGAGCCGGAGCCGGGCCGGAGCTGGATCCGCAACTGTGACGGCGGCATACGAAGACGGAGCATATGTGGGAGGCGGCGGCGGCGGCAATTCAGATGAGGAAGGCAGGTTCTCCGTTCCCATATCAGACACAGGCCAACTCGGTAGCGGATCGAATCCGAAATGGTCCAGGTTGGAGTCCATGTGGCTTTGGTTGTCAGCGAAGAATGGCGGGTCAGCTGTGGCGAAGGCATGGGAGTACCGATCCAAATCGGTGGGATGGGATAGGTGGTTGAGAGGGGTCTGTGCTGCAGGTGGTCCGGATCAGCCTCAGACCTACCCTCAGGAAGATCTTGCCAATCGTCGGCTCATCTTCATCACCCCCTTCCTCTTCTTCTTCTTCTTCTTCTCCTCCTCCTCCTCCTCCTCCTCCTCCTCGTCATCTTCGTCCTCATCTTGCGGATCGCTGTCGATGTCACCAAAGGGAGGCAAATATTGATGTGGCGGCATATCTTGGGAGACCGGTGGCTTCGGAGCAGGCTCATCTCCTTCACTGTCGCTGTCACTGAGGACAACAATATGGTCCAGGCTCGTGTGAAAAGGGCCGAGGGGCGAAGCAATCTGATTCGGTCCTCCCGTTGCTCTTCATCTTGGGCTTGTTCAATTTCGTTTTGACCATCCTCCATTGATTCGGAGACGTCTCAAATGGGCCTCGTCCAGTTCATCGTAGGACGCCTCGCTGGCTTCGTACTCGACAGGAGGCGCTTGCTCCAAGATCATGCCCTCTTTCGAGTCCAGGCGTCGGTCTTCCGCTTCATCGTCCTCAGCCTCGTCGTCCTCCGCCTCATCGTCCTCCTCGTCCTCCTCGTCCTCCTCGTCCTCCTCCTCTTCCTCCTCCTCCCTCCGCCCTCATCTCCTCATCCTCCTCGTCCCTCATCCTCCTCGTCCTCGTCCTCCTGCGCGAACCGCTTCAAAACTGACTCTGTCCTTTTGGAATGGCTCGAGAGGATGATGAAGGGTTGTCACCGATTTCCTAAAACGCAGACATGTCAGTTAGTGTTCAGTGCCAAGCATTGTCAAAGACCGAACGAACCTGCACCAAAGAGCACTCTTTTTGGGCACTGATGGTTGCGGAGGCAGTGGGTGCAGCCAGTTGGCCGCGAGCGTTGAGGAGTGCATCAATGTCCAATTGACCATCCTTAGTCGTGAACGCAGCAGCAAATCGGGAAGGAGGGAGCGGGTCCGCGGACAACAAAGATGTGTTGGACACCTTTCCCTCCCTGTGCTGAGCTGGGTCCGTCATGGAAGCTAGGTGACTCAATCCCACAGGGTGCGCTCCACGTCCGAGCTGGAGCTGGAGCTGGAGCTAGAACCTGAGTCGGATCTTCGTCGGATCTGAATCTGAATCTGAATCTGAGTCTGAACCTTCCGAAGAGGAAGAATCATCGCTGATGCGCCGCTCGATTTGGACCCAGGTGCCGACTCGGTAGATTCTTCTTCCCCGAGGTCCCACCGCGCCCAAAGGAATAAATGAGCGCGCCAAGTCAGTTCCAACATCTTGTTCTTTTTGCCGTCACGCGCCGAAACTCCACCCGAGTTGAATAGCTCTCCAAGCGAGAGCAGCTTGCTGAGCGCGTTCCACAGCAGCATTAGGGTCCTCCTCCCCTTCTTCCGTCCTGGCGCCCCTCTCTCCGTCCTTTGATTCGCCAGTAGCATCCTCTTCGATTGCCGCAGAATTTCCGGCTTCAAGAACCGCAGAGATCCAACGGCTTTTTCAGGTTGGACGAACCAAAGTGCAGCGAAGGCAATGTGGGGAGATCGGGAATCAAGCCGGGGACGCTTGGCGGGCGGTGGCTCTCCAAGTCAACTTGCACGCTCTGTTCGCGATAGATGCCCATGCTTTTGTGGGCCAAAGGGATCGACGAAGACGCGTCGTGTCCTTCGACCAGAGACTTGAGGGCCGCGTTAGATGAGGGGACCTCTGCTGGGGAAGGCGATGCAGGGCCACTGAGAAACGACGAAAAAGACAACGAATGGGAGGGGATGTTGGTGTGCAAGAGTTGGGGGAAGACCGATTTTGGGACGGAAGTGGGGTGGATCCCGAGGATGTCCGCTTGACACCTGACACGGTGCGGGGGCAACAGGAGTCGTGTTAGAGGGCGGTTGACTGCGCGACGGATTTGCCAGGCCAGGCCACGCAGCCAGCCCCGCTCGTCGAAGCGGTCGTATGCACTTGGTGACTTTGACGGTGTCGACACGGAGTGCGTTTCCGATGCAGAACCTCCTGGAGGCAACGGAGAAGAGGAGGAGGGTGCGTTGGGGACAGGCGCGCGGTGGATGGTCAGCCTGCGGCGTTTGGTGTTCCCCTCACTCGCGTCGGAATCAGGGCGGCGACGCAAACCAATACGCTCAAGGGCGGGGACGTGGCCGGCTCTCTCCATTGGAGGTGTGATCGCCATGTCCGGTGTCGTTCGGGCGGAGCATGGTCAGCAACCTACTCGGTACGACGCCAAGGGAGGATGGGCCGGATGGTGGGCGCGTCGATGCTGGGGGGGGGGGGAACGGGCCTGGGCAGGATTACATAAGTCTACTTTCCGACTCGCGAGCGCGGCCGCAAGGCACGTGATCATGGACGTCACCGATGCGTCACGCGTCAACTCTGCCACCCAGACGTTCAACGTTCGTTAATGACGCCCTTACGTGAGCAACATGAGTTGCAATATTGCAACTGTGCCCTTTTCCCTTGGCCTGGCAGCGGTTGTCTTGATCATGCCGTGTCCTTGCCCTTCCCTCGCCACCTCCATCTCCAGCATGGCGGAACTTCGTTACCATGCTGCATCTCAGCTCGAGAACTTGCATGCACGATACACGGGCACCATCCACCCGGACGTGACCAAGCACGAGTGGATCACCCACCAACACCGCGAACCACTGCCTCCATCATCGGCTACCCGCAGCTGCTCGCCTACACTGCTCTGGCCGACGGCGAGTCCCAAGCGCGCACTCGCTTTGAGCTGACCGAGGTGTGTCGCTGTTTCCCCCGGTTCCATCAGGTGTGAAGCATCCACTAACTTAACTTCTACTTGCTCTATCGCAGCGCATGCTCCAGCCCTGCGGTCCGCCACCAGAAGAAAAGGACGAATGAATCGAGATCTTGGGCTGCCACTGTGTCACCTTCCTTGTGGACCATCCACCGACGGGATGATCATAGCATGACCTGTCCGCCCTGCTGTTATTCCCGCCTGCCTGATCCCTGAGGACACGCAGAAC
Organism: Moniliella sp. 'wahieum'; assembly: GCA_003971905.1. Classification (NCBI taxonomy): domain Eukaryota; kingdom Fungi; phylum Basidiomycota; class Moniliellomycetes; order Moniliellales; family Moniliellaceae; genus Moniliella; species Moniliella sp. 'wahieum'. The sequence goes on along the minus strand of RSEE01000044.1, from coordinate 269,843 downwards.
GCATTGCCCTGAGCTCGATACGACGTAGCTAAACGCGCACCATGTCATACGGCGGCCACGGCACGTACTGGTGTCCGCCGACTGGCCCGCCCTGATGGTGTGTACGCCATCCAATCCTCTTGGTCTGACGGCTGAACGCCATCTCCGCCACCTGCAACGCACCTTGACTTTTGGGTGGGTGCCACCTTCGTTAGACGCTTTTTTCGCCTTGATTTCCCCCGAGTTTGTGCACGCCAGATGCGATCTTGAATAGTATGCTGTGCCTGATGTGCAGTAGCGCTGATGTACTGCCGCTCAGAGGAGAGGTGAATGTCTGTGCATCCGTTGCGCAAGTGCGCATCTTTAACTGTGCTCGCCGCCGATCGGGCCATCGAGGCTGGCCATCCAGCAGGTTTTGGGGCTCACATTTGCGTCAGCAGATCTTGGGCTCACATTTGCTTGCCGCCAATTTCTACTCGGGGTCACGGCCACATCAAGATGCATGCTAGTTCCGTTGTTCTGTGCTGTGACCGGCACTGTTTTACTACTTTCTTGTGTCCGATATGTGTGCGTGTGTGTGCCTGGTAGCTCAACCCCCAGGGCATCCAGCCTGACAAATACGGCCCATTACTACTAGTACACTTTGGGTGTCTCCGACGAAACGCCCATCTGCGAAGCCCTTCGTCGAACGCGGAGCACTACTACGTACTATTTACACTACTCGAGGTATCGATGATCCGCAATCCTGGTGCAAGAACGATGCTAAGGTATTCTCGATACAAGACCGCCGTCGCTCACGGCGACCGGCAGCCAACACTCCACATTCAACATTCAACCGTGGCACAACACAAACCCAAAACGATAAGCAAACAACGAGCAAAACGGTGCAAAAGTGCAAAAGTAAGAGGAGGGTTGGAAACTTGGGTTATATCAGGCCCAGACTGAGTACTGAATGTTGAGCCTCAGTATTGAGACTCAGGAGGCAAGCGGTAACGCCGCTAGGCCCATGCAGCGGGACATCAAGGGAAGAGGGCCTGGAGGACGGCCGAGTCAAACGGGTCCAGAATTGAATTTTCCCCGGCCCACGTACCGGAGAAGAGCGAGGGAGGATGGGGTGGGGGCGCCGCACCAAAGTAGCCGGGGGACAATATTCCATAGGCGCCGGCGCCGCGCAACGGGGGCATACCGGGCACGGAAGACGCCATGTGAGCCTGGGCCTGAACCTGAGCCTGGGTCTGGGCCTGGGAGCCGCCCAGACTGCCGTGGCGGCGGGAGCAGCCATGCCCGCCCCAAGTGAGCGTACCAGTTGGCAGTGGCATTTGGATCGGGAAGTGGGCCCCGGGGCGCCGAGGGGTTGGGCATCGAGGGGAGGAGAGGGGGAACGGCGTTGCCCACCGCGGTGGAGGTTCTGGATCGGTCGCAGGCCAGAGCGGCCAGGGGCTAAGTGACGGACGGGCAAAGGTTCGTTTGTCGCGTGTGGTTCCGGGACAAGCGGGGGAGTAGGGTCCGTCGTAGTCGGGTCCACTCGGCGACGGGGCCGACTGAGTCGGATCCAATCCCCCTGGGTCTCAGGCCCATTGAACAGCCCCAGAAGCAGTTGCTCCAACGCGCGGGGGGACCGGGTGGCCCGTACCGGTCCCGGTCGTATACCTCGGGGGTGACTTGGCGCGGGGCCGGTTGGTGCTAGGTGAGTCGGGAGGGTGCGGGGTTTGTTCGCCCGTGTGCCACGAGGTTGGTTCCTTGCTCGTTTTAGGACGTTTGGATGGTGGGGATGTCGTGGTGGGAGGGGCACGTGCAGGTGAGTCCACTCCCTGTGCCTGTCGGCGAAATTCAATGAGCGTGTCAACGAGTGAGTGAGACGCATCCCGACGAGCATGCGCGAGAAAGCTGGTGCGAATAGCACGGATGGACCAGACGATCATCTCGTCCAGTTGCTCATCGATGTACCGCTCTTGCTTGTCTTGTTCCGTGTCCTGAGACGCGCCCGGGCGAGCCTGGCGCTGCTCCGCTGCATTGGCCCGATGCACCGAGTACATTTGCAACACGATCGTTGCATGGAACACGTAAAGCACAACAAACCATATGGGCCAACCACCGAGGTGCCCACCGTAGATGGATGAGCCAGATACTCATGCTCCTCTCCCGAAGAAGGCGGTAGCCAAGGTACTGCATCTGGCAAGGGAGTGATCAGACGCTTGGCAAGACGCAAGAGTTGCCAAGCTGCGTTAACACAAAAGTAGGACGAGCGGGCATAGGTTGGATCGTCAAACCCGACTCATGTAGAACCGGTTGGAACGGAGACAAAGATGGTGGGTGATCATGAGACTCACCAATTTGGTCTTCTCTTCCGGTGTAACAGGCGGAGGCCATGCAACGTCCGAAGAAGAAGCATGTGAAGCCAAACTTTCCCTGCTGGAACCTGCACCGTCACTCCTTCCGGCAAAGGATGGAGTTGAGGATAAGGCAAATCCGTTGGCCCCTTGGGCAGAGGCAGTTGCACCTCGGGAGTAACGGCATGCAGATAGATTAGTTCCTGCGTGGTCAAGCGAAGAGGCGAAGGAATGTTGGTAAAGAGGAATCGACCTCGTAGTTCGGCGAGCTCAAGGTCCTTGGAAGAATACTCGCCATCGGCTTCGGCCACGTCATCGACAAGAGTTTGTACGCTTGGGAGACCAGGGAGCTAAAGACGAGGAAGAGACTGCTCATGTTAATCCCCCCTTTCCCAGCACCTGGTGGAGCCAGAAACATATCGGACGGAAGCTGGTCGGCAGGGACCTCGGGCCCGCATGGTGCTTGGCTCATCGCATCCTCCCTCGGCTCCTCCTCCACCTCCAATCCTAGGACAACACCCCATTGCGGAGTTTGGAGGACAGTCTCCTCTGGGACATCCCACCGAGGATAGGCAGTTCGGGTCAGCCCCTTGCCTGGAGGCCAACGAGCCGAGTAGTAGAGCGTAGTACCATCGGGCTCATGGTCAGGATCGGAGGTGTCGTGTTCAACGTGGCCTGTAGTTGGGGGGACAGAACGGGAATCGGCGTGGCTTGGGTGGCATGCGTGGCCACTCGCCTGTGTTGTCATGCCTTCACTCAGACGCGTGGGGAGGCGGGGGAAGCGCCATGGGTACAAATGAGCGTCAATGCCATACTCGACACCCTGATCCACGTTCACGAGGTAAAAGAGATCAAACCGCGAACCGAGGAGCCAGTCCAGAGTAACCAGCGACCACCATACCTTACGCCCCACCTCCCGCACCGCATGGTGACCCATCCCAAACCCTGCAATAGGCGGACGGCGAGGATTGTCACCATCGGCAGAGGAACGCGGATCAGCACCATTGCCTGTTTCGATCTCCTCGTTCGGAGAACGATCTTTACCCCCCGGTGGTGTCTTCTTGGTCGCTGCCCCCATACTGGCGGCGTCGGGCGATGGGGTTCGGCCAAGCTGAGTTTGAAGCTGGGTCAACAGATGGTTCGAAATGGACATTGACCGAGGTATCTGTAGCGGCACCCCTTGCGCGCTAGTCCAGTCGGGGCCATCAGCACCAGGTGTGTGATTTGCCATGCCACCCAACCCCACAGAGACGGGCCCATGCAAAGTACCAGGAGCGTATTGTTGCTGTTTGCCTCGTTGACGCTGGGCCATCCAGCGTTGGCCATCGCCCTTTGCGCAGCCCAGACGATGCAGTCCTTTGAAAGACGCCGCCTTGATCGCGACCGAATTGGCCGATGACATGCTTACATGCTGGCCCAGGGCCATCCATACCGGACGAAGGATGATGACAGCTTGAAGGGAGGTGACGGTGGGGTACTCTGCCCAGCGACCAACAGCCAACAAGGTCTGAGCTACCTGGAGGTAACCCGTACGAAGTGCATCGAGTCCATGTGATGCAGCAGCCATGCGAGCCTCCTCGAATTGTCCGTCGGGCGGCCAAGAAGAGAAGAGGGCAGCAGCGATCGAGCCCCCATTGCGTCTGGGTGCGGATTAAGGAGTAGGGAGAAACGGTGGAGACGTTGGCCAAACGGCATAGGCGACAGTCAGCACTGCCACCGGTACGGCTTGGTCGGCATCAAGGGGGGATGCATGCAAGATCGCCCATGTCTTAAGGCGTTCGGTGAGGGCTGGATCGTCATTGGGGGCCCCGCTGCGACGCCCCCCGGCGGCCGCCTGGCGCCGAGCACGTTCCTTTTTGAGTCCGGCAATCTGATCCAGTAGGATACCGCCCACGACGCATCCATGCAGCGGCTCAAGCTCACGCTGAGAGCGATGAAAGGTGGTTAGGATCTCGACCTTTTAAAAAAGACATCAGGAGCAAACGTAACTACGTACCAAAAAGTACTCCACCGCCCAATCGAGCACATCGTCTGGGGGGAGATCCAGCGCCTTGGCCACATATGTGGAAGCCCCTCCTATGCTAGCCCCAGGATAGGGGAAGATGAGGGTGCTGGCCGATCCCGTTCCGGGGGCACCTGGAAGGTGGTTGTGGGGTGGGAGAGTGGAGGACGAAGCCGAGGGAGCAGTGGGCTGCGAGCGGGCATAGACAGCTGACAGGATGGGTAGGAGCCGGGCAGCAACCAAGTCGGCTACGCGGCTGGACATGCGTTCGGCGACTTGGTCAGCCAGGGTGTCCATGTCCACTCCAGCTGGGACAGATGGGGCGGCCGCAGCTGCTTCGGTGTGCTGAGGCCTGGATCAGCGTGGCCAGGAGAGGGAGAACCGATGAGCTCGCCGGACGCAGCAGCAGCAGCATCGGGCGAAGCAGCGCCAGGCGTAGGCGTAGGCGCTATGTCGGGGGGGGGGGGATGAGGGGGAAGACGCTTGCTTGGGGTTAGGACCAGGAGGAGTCGGGGCGGGGGCGGGCGGAGGGCTGGGATGGGATGACGCTGCGGCTGGGTTTGCGGGGTGGGGGCGGATGTGGGCAGGCAGCTCGCGCCGGTCGACGTACACGCACGACGAAGCAACGCCGCGGCGGATGCAGGTGGAGCGATGGGTTTGTCCTTGGGGCAACGGATCTTGCGCTGGTAGCAGTTGGTACAGCTGGGGTGCGGCCGGAAGGGGCATCAGCCGTGACAGCACCCGTGGCCGCAGCAGCGGCAGTGGCGGGGTGGGCGTAAGGGTGCGCATGGGGCGCGTGGGGGCGGGGCGGGAGAGAGTAGGCGGGCGGGTTCTGGGCGGGATCGGGGGGTGGGCTCGGCGAGTGGGGGCGAGGAGGGCGTCGATGTGGAGCGCTGGGCGCGCAGGAGGCGGAGGCGGCGCATACGAGTGCGCCTGTCGGCGGCCGGGTGGTGGCGAGGACGGAGAGACCATCGGGAGCGCTCGGCACCGCCGCCGAGGAAGCGTAGGTGCTGCTCGTGGCCTCCAACCACCATCCGCCGGCCGTTGCGGCGCCGACCTGGGCCGAATGGCGCGTCACCGTTACACTGCAACATTGAAGCTTGAAGACTCACCCCGAGTGTGGCGTACCACCCCGTTTCCGCCCGTCCGTTCCGCCCCATCGGTTTACCCCGCAGGGCGGCGCGAGCAGTCGGCGGCGCTGGCTTGCCACTCGCGACAGTGTTCCCGTTCTTCTTGGGAAGGTTTCTGGGCGCAATGGCCGCGCCACCCCCGGAAGCGGGGACGGCAGTGCGATCCCTATAGTCAACTATCTCCTCCTGTCGAGATCCGATGCCGGTGTGTACCCATCGACACCACCGTATGGGCGGCGGGGACATGCCAGGGGGCAACCTGCCGACATCACCTCGCTCATCACATGTCACATGCAGCATTCGATCACCCGCACAGGATCAGCCAACTGCACGCCATGCGCTTCTGTTTGTGCTGTGGCTGGCTGCACGCACTGTGGTGCGTGCTGGTGCACGCATCCTGCAGCGCCGCCTGGGAGCAGTGGCGCGGGACGCGTGACGCGGGACGCCGATCGATGATCAATGGTCGGAGGGCCAAGCCACGCGTGTACGTAAGCCGATCGGCTTGCCCCGAAGAATGCGGCGCACGCGGCGGGGCAGGCTGGCCCGTGGCTGGCAGGGCGCGTGGGCACTGCGGCCAGTGGGCAGCCGCTGCCAGGGCGATGCAGGCGATGATGCAGGGGATGCAGCTGGGATGCAGGCCGACGCAGGCTGGCTGCAGAGGGGTTCCAGAAGGTGTGTGATCGTCCGCCCACTGCCCCCCTGCCCCCTCCTGCGCGGTCCCACAAGCAAGCGCACGCCGGCGCAGGCGCCCAGTCGCACCCACCTGCACCACCCAATCGCACCGCTCACCTTCACCCGACCCCCGCCCGCTCCCGCCACCAGCACCACCACCACCATCACCATCACGCTCCCCCCTGCGCCCCTGGTGAGCTGGCTATGAGCACCGCCACCGCCCTTCCCGCCCGCACCTCCAACGGCTCCTACTACGTCAGCCCCGCCCGCGGCCGGTCGGCAGGGCATGTCGCCCGCAGCGTCACCTCGGCCCAGAGCCTCGACTTGCAAGAAAAGATTGCTGCTGCGCGGCGCACGGCTGATGCGCTAAGGACAGATCCGTGCCCAGAAGGACGCCCTTGCTGATGGCACCCTCTCTCTTCGGCAGAGAGTGTGCCCCCCCTCCCACGGGTGGCGCTCAAGACGCGCCGGACGCTCAAGGGCCATCTGGCCAAGGTCTATGCCATGCAGTGGGCCAACGATGCGCGCCACCTCGTCTCGGCTAGCCAAGACGGCAAGTTGATTGTCTGGGATGCGCACACCAGCAACAAAGTGCATGCCATTCCTCTCAAAAGCAGCTGGGTCATGACGTGCGGGTACAGTCCCTCGGGACAACTCGTCGCCTGTGGCGGCTTGGACAACCTGTGCTCTGTGTACAACTTGCGTCAAAGCAAAGATCCCGACGCACAGAGCAACGGCAACCCAGCGCGCGAGTTGGTGGGTCATACAGGCTATCTTTCCTGCTGCCGCTTCATTACGGACCGCGACATGGTTACCTCGTCGGGGGATGAGCTGCATGCTGTGGGACGAAACGGGCCAGCGCAAGGCCGAGTACGACGAGCACACTGCCGACGTTATGTTCCTCGCTCTTTCCCCTACCAACCAAAATCTGTTTGTGTCTGGTGCGTGTGATGCGCAGGCCAAGTTGTGGGACACGCGCGTGCCTGCGTCCAAAGGGGCAGTACAAACCTTTGCCGGCCACGAGACGGACATCAACTCGGTAGCCTTTTCCCCTGATGGCAATGCGTTCGTATCGGGATCGATGATGCGACCTGCCGCCTGTTTGACCTGCGTGCCGATCGCTCCCTCGCCGTGTATGCCCACGACAATCTCATGTGGGAATCACGTCAGTTGACTTTAGTCACTCGGGCCGTCTTTTGCTGGCCGGGTACGACGACCACAATGTCAATGTGTGGGATACGCTCAAGTCGGACCGGGTGGGGGTGCTGTCGGCGCATGAGAACCGAGTATCGTGTCTGGGTGTGTCTAAGGATGGCTTTGCGCTCTGCACTGGCTCTTGGGACGCCCGACTGCTGGTCTGGGCATCCTGAGGCGCTGGTCGCGGCCGCCTTGGCGGTGTTTTTTTTTTTTTACTACCCGTTTATTCGCTCTTTTCTGGTTCCACTGGTCCCTCTCTAGCGTTTTTGTTTCTGGCCTGCATGGGTCGTTTGCTTCTGTTCCGTTTCCAGCCCACACTGTTGTGGCCTAGCTCGGCACCGGCCTTGCACCTCCAAACACGTGGAACCAAAAGTCCTTTCTTTCTCGTTTATCCAACCAAATACCTTTTTCCTCTCTCTACGTTATCAGGCTTTCGATGTGTGGCATGCTTGATGCTTATATGAGAAGAGCTCGGCGGGTGGCCGTGAAACAGCAATGGCTGCCAGAGTGGGGTGGGGGCGGGAGCTCGACCATGCTGTAGTACCCTAGACGACTACCTACCTGCTCAACCGGCACAGAGCATGGGAGACTATCTTGTCATCAGCACAGCGGCATAGAGGACCGCATGCAGTGCGCGTCGCCTGTTGGCCTCCGATATTGGGTGGGTGGTGGGCCGGGAAGGCCAGGCGCGCATTACGGTAGGACGATGGGGCCTGAGGCCAGCGTATCAGCTGGCCAAGGAGATAGACAAGCGACTGGCTGAGGACGACTGGGACTGTGACCTGTTGACCCCATGGGAGAGATGGGCTGGTGAAATTTGAAAACGAAACACATTGAATATTGAACGTTTCGGTGCGCCTCACCTCCGCAAAACGCGGGACCCAGTTCCGAGCTCCGGGTCAGCAACCCTAGTGCCGAGATGGCAGGCATCATCCATCCCGTCCAGCAAGGCATATGGGAAGTGTCCGTGCGGCGGAAGGCGTGATGTCTGATGCAGATGCGAGCGCGAACGCGTCGCGTCAACTCGCGGGCGGGACGCGACCGGACGCGGCAGGACGCGAGGACGCGACTGGGCACGCGGCAGCAACCCCGCGCTGGCACGCGACTCGGACGCGTCTGCTTCCCTGGAGCGCGTTTTTGCTGGCTGCGATTTTGCTCGCTGTAAACATTGTCTTTCCCCCGTCCGCAGCTCCGTCACCACCGCCCTTTCCTCCTCTTCCTCCTTTTCCGCCATGGCCGACCCGCCGGGTGGCGCCCCGCCGGCTGTCCAGCGCGTCGTCCGCGTCCTGCCCGCTCCAACCCCCCCACGGCCGCCGCCTCTGTCTCCACTTCGGCCTCGGCGACGACGAGCGGCCCACCGACACCATCGCCCCCTCCCGCACCTCCACTGCCCCGCACCCGCGCCCACGCATCACCTGTGCTGCTCTCGCGTCCAAACGGCCGTGCGGTGCCCACCGCCTCCTGGCCTCGACTCGCTCCTGCCTCCTCCTCGACGCCGCCTTGCTCGCAGGCCGCAGAGGTCCCCCCCGCCCGCTCCCCCACTCCTTCTCCCCCTCCGCCTACCGTCCCCACTGGCGCCAGCGCGGACGACGACAAGCGAAGCAGGGGCACGCTCCTGCAGCCTTCCCATTCTATTCCCACCCCATTCGCCCGCGCATGACCGCCGGCGACACTCCCCCCGTCACGCTGGATGCTGTGGGCCGCATCCTCGCCCCTGCCGCTCTGTCTCTTCCACCTGGCCTCGGTGCTCCGTCCAAAAGCACCAAGCTCCCACAATGGTGCCTCCTCACCCCCGTTTGCACCTTCTTTCCCCCGCATGGTGGGATCGACCGTGCCGACCGAGTCGGAGCTCGAGTACCCCCTGTGCTTGACCCTCGGTAGGTCAGCCAACCTACTCGCACGCCGTGAACGTTGTCGTGCCTCCTGTGCCGCCAGCCTGCAACTTCCCTTCCTCGCCATGGACCAACATTACATTGGCCCGCGGAAGCGGATCAACCAATGGGCCCAACGTGGTTTCTCGGTCTGCTCTTCTAGCCCACATTTCCTCTTGGCTTGTTGGCAGCGATGAGGACGATGCGACCGTGCCGCCTGACTACGGGCTGCATGGCGCTTCCCGCATTTTACCCCCAGCGCTAACACCTGTCAAGAAAAGGAACCTGAAGTGCAGCCTACGGCGAAGGAAACCGAGCTGGATCCTAACCATGGACCCGGATCAGCCAAACGACCCAAGCTCCACGGTGCCACCTGCCTCCGACCCGCGTCCGCCCGCCTCGGGTACATGCTTGCGAGCCTCTCCGGATACGGCTTGCACCCCATGGTTGCACACGTCTTATCGCGGCGTGCTTGGGACGTGACTGTGGCGGAGCGGAAGCGAGCCAGGCAAGGTGGGCGCATGGACAGCTCCGTTCCGTGCACACCTCGTCTCTCGGCCTCACAGCAGGAGACCGCTCTCGAACGTCCAAGCGCCGACGTGGTGTGCCTCCGCGCACGCCTATGGGCCGAGACCGGTACGTGGTATACGATCGGCCAACGCCTCTCCCGCTCAGCCTCCCGCTTCGCTCCCGATCTACTTCGCGCAACGTATGGGACCGTCTTGGTTCCCATACCGACTCGGAGTCCGACTCCGAGTCGACTTGTCCCTCAGCCGCACCCGTTCGGGTCGGGGGGACGAACGGGGCGATTGCGTGTGTGGTTTGCCGGACCACGTGGGACCTATGGTCCTATGTGATGGCTGCCAGTGCTGGTTCCACCAAGCGTGCGTTGAGTTCAACAGTGAGGAGAATGTTGATTTGCTGTGGTTTTGCGCTGGGTGCAACGTGCGTCGCAAGCCAAACCATTCGGAACCGAATGGTACTTGTACCCACCCTAGTGCCATCATATCACCCCCGCCTCCGCATCCAGCTCTTCGGTCGACCACTCCCTTTTCCGGCCAGGCTCGCTCCACTTCGGCTCACAGCCCCACCACGCCCTCGCTTCCATCGTGGATGGTGAGCGCACCCTGGTCGGCATATAGCCCCGCCACGCCGTTGTACCTCCGTACCACGGGGATCTTGATGGAAGAGTCTGACCTTCGCACCTTTGCCGGACCCGGAACCGGAACCGGAACCGAGGACAAGCCCGTTTCTCCCCCGCTCCAGGGCGAGGGGGACGGATGCCTCAATCTCCTGGATCGCCCTTGGCACGCAAAGCGATCGCGACGGCGCTTCAACCTCTCTGGAGCTCGTCTGCGCTTGGCCAGGTGGCAGCCATGCCGCCTCTTGGTCCACCTTTGACCCCACCGCTGGGTCACACGTTCCAAGGGCCTGTGTACACGGCACGTGCACGAGCGCGGGCGTTGCGTGGGCAAGGGATGCAGCGGACCTGTCACTGAGCTGTGGGCTGGTGGAAGGCCAGGACGCCGAACCTGATTCCGACAGCTTGACGTTACTGCAGGACGAATGGTGCGCTTCGTCTTCCCGCCCTCGCGAGGGGGAGGTGCGGGACCGAACGGGTCTGCTCTGCGCCTAGCAAGCTGTCCTCATCGCTGTCCCTTTCGGAGCGTACGTGTCGGCGAGCGGGGAACGTGCACTTGGATCCGAACCGGTGTGCGAGACGGACGAGACAGACGAGACGGACGAGGCGGACAAAGCTGAACTTGTCACCGACCTTTCCACCCCTTCTCGCTTACCCTTAGCCCGACCGGCCCTGTGGACCGACCGATCCCTTCGACCGTAACGCGTTCCGGGTCGGGGGGGAAGTCTGTGCCCCACACCCCCACCCCGGGCCACTGGGGACTTGCTCCTACCCGTCCCGCCCCACTCCGCTCCGAGGCATGGGCGGCTCCACCTTGTTCCCCACGCCCATGTGGCCAATATCGAGCTCGCTTCTTCGTACGCCTACGGCGGCCGGCACATCGCTCGGCCCGCGCACACGACCACGGTGGCCTGCCTCGGCCCACTCGCCCGTCTGGTCAACGTCCCGTCGGCCACCCAACCCCAACCCACATCCACCTCCACATCCACTCCACATCCACATCCCACCCACACCCACCTCCAACCCGGTTGCTTCTCTGGGCGTACCCCCCGGGCGCCCACCTCGCCCGGCCCAAGGCGTTGGCACGCTCCCTCCCCCCCTGTACGAGCCAGGACGCCAGGGTCCAGTTCATGCGCCAGCCCGAGTCCAAGTCCGAGTCCGAGCATAGGATCCAGCCAGTGCACGGTAGACCACTTGCCGCCACGGCATGGGCATGACGAGTTCCCCCGCCACGTCGGTGGTGGGCGTACCTTCCTCGGCGCCTCGTGCGCGGCTGGCAACACCGAGGTTGGGCAAGTGCACCGAAGAGGACGAGAAGGAGCATCGGTACCTATTGGCTTCCCCTCGGCATCGGCCAATCGGAGACTGCAGGCGCGCAGCGGTCCGGTACGACCGAGGTCCAGGAAGCTCCGCGGTCGCCTGTGGGTGCCCATCCAGTGGTCCTGGGCCATCTAGCTTCCTGAGCAACGTTGAGGGACGCGATGATGGATGAACGGGATGCGATGAAGTTGATGAACGTCGTACGTGGTGTGCACCACTTCAAGCCGTCTTTCCTTTTTGGTTCCTGCTGTTTTTTTTTTCTTCTCGATATGCTGTTGATTGATGTTGATCACGTTGATCCTACGTTGGTCAACGTGATCAATGACTCTGGTGTGTGTGGCCTCTCTCTTGTATATGTCTATGTTGCGACTCTGTTCCTGTCTTCTCAAACTTTGTTCTTTACCTGTACCCTTCCCCAGCCGCGCTCTTGAGCAGCAAAGAGCAGAATGTTGGTTCTGTTGATTATTGTACATCATCAATCGTATGCTTGCGGACTTGGACACGAGGGTGCGCCCCTACTATGTACTACCAGGTGGGGGGATGGTGAACAAAAAAGTAAGCCAAAAGGAGGGTGTTTGCGGCGAGCCGACGGTTAGTTGTTCATTTTTCTGTAGTATGCAAGCGTGGAGGGTACTGACGTGGGGCCCTCAGCCTACTATTGGCGGTGTGGGCTCCACTACGGTGAAGCTGTACTGTAGTCATATCTCATTCCCAGAGCTAAAGGGTGGGACAACGAAACAGCAGTGCGCCTAATATAAACCGACCTGCGCATCCGGCATGTTGTCCTTGTTGGCGCCAAACCCGTTTAGGAAACCGTCAGAGGAGCCGATAGCAAGTCAGGCCGCTCTGGCGCCCGCCATTCGCTCCCAAACCGGATGTAGCCCGCACAGGCTACCTATTTTGACCGTTTCTTGCCACCGAGGAAATCCAAGTGTACAGTTGAACCTTGCTTCTTCCTCATCAATCATCAACCACAATACAACCGTCGGCTCCGTTAAAGTTCTTCTACAGTAGCACCTGCAGATCCTCCCACATCTTCCTACAGTGCTGGCTCTGTATCGTAAAGCGTTCGCAATGTACGCGTCCGTGGGGGCAACAACAGTGGAGTAAGATGTAATCATTGGCCCGTTGGCCCGTAGTGCGCTTGGGGCGCAACGTACTCGTAAAGTCCCAAGCGAGAATCCTTCCATGCGAATCGTCCTTCCTACCCAAGGGGGTTTTGTCTCCCGTCGGCCTCGTCGAACCTTCATAAAGATGAACGCGTCACTCTCGCCCAGCACATCGTCTACCTTGCCCCCACATCTTCTGTTTCCCACAGGGTGGAATCTGTGCAAGCTTGCTGGGACCTCTGGGGTGAGGACGGCAATGGAGGATTCGCTGGTGATACTGTGCGTCGCGTGATGAAGGACAGCGGAGGAACGGTGGAGGAACAGCGGACCATCATCGAGGGGGACCTTACAACACCCAAGCCGATCGTAGGCTCGATGGCCCTCTGTGTGGTAATGAAAGAGTAACAATGCCAGCTACGCGTTCCCCTCTATCCCCCTCCATCTCAGAAAGCCCGCACAGCAAGACGAGATTGGCCAAGCATGGCCCAAGAAACGACATGCACTCACGGCATCGCAAGCTCCCCGAACATGTTCCCTGGTTCGCACGGAACCTTGGGGGTCACTTTCATGGCACGTGGCTGGCTAGCAGGGCCGGAGGATGGTAACTGAACAGGTGCGAATTGAGCGGCAATTCCTCCAACACCAAACAGCGGTCGCTGCCGAAAGCCGAAACGCAAGCAAACGGCCACCAAGGTGCACGTTGAACGGCAGTCCGCGGCGCGGTCCAAGGCGCACGAGGAGACTGCGGTGGAAAGAATCCATGGGCCGGTAACCGGTAACCACTCCCCCCCCTTCCCAAATCAGGACAGAATCACACGTCAGACGAAATCAAGACTGCCGCAGCGGTAGAGAGAGCAACGTCGCAACAGCAGCGCGCGATCCAGAGGCGTTCGCCCTTGCTCAGTGGCTCTGGCCCCGTCGGAGCCGGGACGCGGCGGGAAGGAGGGGCTCTGCATGGCTCAGCGCATCGCTCGGGAGAAGGGGTGTGGCCAGGGGAGGATGACCGCATCGGGCGGAAAGGGGGTGACGCGGTGACGCGGGACGACCGATGGGGCTGTGGATGGGCCGCGGGGCGCAGAGGAATGCTGGCGACTGCTGGTGGGGGCGCCGCAAGAGTATCTCACACCGTCGTGCGTGACGACCCGGCAGCTCTGTCAAATGTTCAGTGTGCAATGTTGCAATGCCCCGGCGGCGATATGAGCAGTTGCGACATGAACCGCCGCGGCCCTTTTGCTTGTCGAAGGGGCACCAATGATAGGGGACGCGAGCTGGTGAATCCGGAGCCTCAGGTGCTCGGCGCTCAGGCGCTCAGGCGCTCAGGCGCTCAGGGAGATCGGTGCATGAATAACTGAGGACGAGTGGAGCAACATGATGTGTGCATGTAACGCGTGATCGCGTATGTAAGTGGAGCATTCTTTATCTCCGTTCCACCTTGAGTGGCGCATCGGTGGGCCGGACGTAAGCGTCGCGCAAACGGTATAACCACATTGTTCAACCAGAACACCAGTCCTATTCTGCCCCTCCCGTCGGTTCAAGGTTTAATGCGACCGCGGGCATCGAGCCTCGCAGCCGCCCAGACCAGCCAAGCCCCGCGTGATGCGAATTGTGATTTCGGGTCAGAACACCCCCTACGGCCGTTATAGCCGTTCAATGTTCAACGTTCAGTACTTGTTCAGCGGTATTCCTTTGCTGGGAGTTGGGTCGGCCACTTGTGGCCGGTCATCGATCATCGATCTCATCGATCATCGAGGTAATCGGGATTAATCACTTCACGTCACGCCCTCACCGATCACACCCGCCATACCACGCCACGTCCCTCGAGCTCCGCACTGCGTGCCTGGTTCTCAGCGGGGTCAGCTGACTGGTGACCTACGCTCAGGCGCTCGGGCTCTTGCCCGAGGGGGCTGAGGCGCTGAGGCTGAGGCTATAGCATGTAGCATCGGCCTGATGAGTTGGCACCTCCAATAGCAGCCAGTGGCCAGTTAGTACTCGCATAAAACGCGGCCCACCAGCCCAACGACTTTACCTTGTTGCACCCAACTTCTTCTGCTTTCGTGTTCACCTTTGCACTCTCCCCCCCCCCATACCATACCCACCCATACTCATGCCAGGCCTGTTTGACTCTGTCCGCGTTGGCGCCGCTACGGCGATCAACCGCATTGCCATGGCGCCCATGACCCGCGCCCGTGCCACGCGCGAGGGTGTGCCGACGCCAGTCATGGCCGAGTACTATGGCCAGCGTGGTGATGCTGCATTATCATCACTGAGCCACCGGGATTTCACGCGAGTCCGCCGGCTGGCCCAACTCGCCGGTATTTGGACAGCTGAGCAATCGAGGTGCGTCGTCCTCCTTCCTGTGCCCCTCGAGGCTATGGCGCAAGCCTTGGTTGGTTTGCTGATCCGAACAATGTGTGTTCTCTTTCGACAGGTTGGAAACCCGTTACCAAGGCAGTTCATGCCAAGGGCGGGTTGATCTACATCAGCTCTGGCATTGGCCGAACGGCCGCACCGGACGTGACGGGTGTGCCGATATCAGCGCGAGCGACATCCCATTGGAAGGAAGTCACGGGTACAGCGGCAAGGTGGATGCGGCCAAGCCCAAGGCTGCCACGCTGGAGGACATTGCACGGATCCAGAACGACTTTGGCGCAAGCGGCCAAGAACGCGGTGGAAGCTGGGTTTGATGGTGTGCAGTTGCACGCTGCCAACGGCTACTTGGTCGAGCAGTTCCTCAAGGCGAGCGCCAACAAGCGTACGGACCAGTACGGTGGTTCGCCAAGAACCGGGCGCGGTTCTTGTTGGAAACGATGGAAAGCTGGTGGCCGCGATCGGGGCGGACAAGGTTTCCATTCGTCTTTCTCCAACTCGTCATTCAAGCTGCCTGCCCGACGAGGACAACGAGGCTCTGTACTTGCCGGTGGTTAAGCGGCTGTCGGAGCTGAACCTGGCGTTTTGGAGGTGCGGGAACCGCGGCCGAAGAATGACCCGACCCCGATGCCTCGGTTCGATACTTCGAGTCCCCTCGTCAGCAGCAAGATCCGCGATGCGTACAAGGGCGTGTTTATTATCAACCAAGAGTTCACCCTCGACGAGGCCAAGGAAGTTATCTCGTCGGGTAAGGCAGACCTTGTTGCTTTTGGCCGGCCGTTCATCAGCACCCCGGACCTGGTAACCCGTCTTCGTGACAACATTCCCTTCTCGGCCGAGAGCGACATTTCCACTTGGTATGCCCCCGTTGGCGGCAAGGGGTACACCGACTACCCCACCGCTAACCTTTAACCCTGGGAATCACGAGAACATGCAACGTTTTTTTGTTGATCCACCGCAGGTGGATCCTGGATTTCGGCCAACGTCCCTTCAGTCCTTTCTCAGGCCTAGAGTTCTCCATTGTTTTCTCATTTCCGTTTCCTTGTTCCGCGGCCTATCCCCTTATGGCGACTGGCTGGTTGATGTGGTTTCTTTGTAGGTGTTGTCAGTTGGTTTCGACCGCGTCCAATACCAGCACCTGGCACTGGTACGTTTGCATCACCCTGACGACCATTTTGACTCCAGGTCTCATCATTTTCACATTTTCGAGACCCAAGATTTGCAAATGAGGTAGGGATGATATGTGAGGCGTTGTTAGTAGAGGCGAAGCGCATAGGGCAGAGAAGATCTGCTGGGAACAGTAACAGCATTACGGAAAACAAGCAACTGATTGAGTCATGCCTAGGATCGATGAGCGATTGGCACGCCTGGAAGTAAAAAAGAAGAGTTTCGTCCTTGATCACATGATCGCAATCGGTCACGCCTGGAAAGAACCAGCAGCGTCCAGTGACGTGTAACCCTGTACGCCGGCACGTCCAGCTAGAACAGGGGCAGACCTGTGGGGTCCGGAGTCCCGAGGCCTGAAAGTGGATCTGACGCATGAGATGGCCATCAAGCTTCAAACTTCAAGCTTTAAGCTTCAAGAGCTTCAAGGTGGATATCCGCCTTCGGACTCGCCAACCCACAACACTTCGGAAACGCCCCCTTGGAGCTCCGAAACATAATCGGACTGAAGAGGGGCCAAAGGGGCCTTGGCGCCAAAAGCCGCAAGCCGCCGCATGGCACCTATTGAAGAGGCCGATAAAAGGTCGATAAGGTGAAGCCTATTTCTTGGTCGTAACCGGTAACCGGTAACCCCACTCTGTTCTGCCCCTTGCAACAAAACGTATTTAACCTCGGTTCCATTCCATCGACCATCGACCATCCCGCTTCGGTATCCCACGTCCACCATGTCCCACGACTCTGCTCCCTCCCCCTCATCCCCAGACGCGAACAAGGAGGGCAAGGTTGAAGGCGTGTACAGCTACATGGCCGGGGGTGTGTTTGGCCCCGATCCGAACACCGCGGATGGGGTAACGATCTTCTACCTCACCCGTCGGCCAGAGGCCATTTCGCCTGAAGCAGATGCGTTTCTGCGCGGACCCAAAGGCTTGGCCACCACCTATTTTTTCCCAGAAACCGAAGAACCGCTAGAGCTGGATCAAGCTAGCACCTTCAGGTTTGTCCCGTGGGAGGTACGCTGAACCTAATTCTTTCCTTGTCCTCTTCTTTCAGTGGTTGTGTGTGTGTGGTGTGCCTACCACTGTGAGTAGTATCCAATATGGTTCGCTGACCGGGCAGACCAGCATGACGAAGATGGAACATTGGAGGATGCCGTACGCATTGCCAAGGAACGTCTCGATGCGGAGGTAGCGCAGGATCGCTTTGAGCGCACGCCGTGCTTTTCCTCGATGCGCTCTCTCGGTGGACAAGTGTGTGATGGGCATCGAGATAGCTGAGGACTGGTACTATCTGCACCCCCCTCGATACGGCGGGGTGACTTTTGACGCGCGGCCGTCTCCCGTTGATCAGATGCCCGCCGTGTTGCTCGACTTGTTGGTCAGGCGTCCCCTCTTGCGGACTGCTTGGAAAATATGGGAACCATTGAGGTGGATGTTACCAGGTAATGGCAGAGGGCCCCTGTGGATCATTTGCCCGGAGGTTTCCCCTGGCCGTTCCTACTACCCACGGCTCACATGATGCATGGTTCCAAGTTCAAAGGGGGACCCTTGGTCGGCCCTCTACAGTTCTACAGTGGGCCTACTACGCAATTCAAGTTTTCCTGTTTCGTTGACAATTGAGTCGCGATGGTGCGCCCGACCGAGCAATGCAATGCATAGTATATGGGGAATAAACACAAGTCACTTAATGGGCAGAGTAAGACCAGGCACATTTGTGACTTAAAAGTCGTTGCCGTACGAGTTGTTGTTGTTGTTCCCGTACGAGTCAGAGTTGGAGTTGCCGTACGAGCTGTTGTTGTTGCCGTACGAGTCGGAGTTGGAGTTGCCGTACGAGTTGTTGTTGCCGTACGAGTCCGAGTTGGAGTTGCCGTACGAGTTGTTGTTGTTCCCGTACGAATCGGAGTTCTTGCTCCCGTACGAATCCGAGTTGTTGTTCCCGTACGAGTTGCTGTTGTTGTTGTTGCCGTACGAATCGGAGTTGGAGTTTCCGTACGAGCTCGAGTTGTTGTTGTTGCCGTACGAGTCGTTGCCGCCGTACGAGTCGTTGCCGCCGTACGAGTTGTTGTTGCCGCCGTACGAGTTGTCATCGTCCTTCTTGTGGTGGTGGTGTTTGCGGCCCGAGTCATCATTGTCAGAGGAGCCGTAGTTGTTGTTGTTGTTGCCACCAAACGAGTCCGAGTTGGAGCCGTAGGAGTTGTTGTTGTTGTTGTTGCTGCTGCCGTACGAGTCAGAGTTGTTGTTGCCGCTGCCGTACGAGTCAGAGTTATTGTTGCCGTAGGAGTTGTTGTTGCTGTTGCCGTACGAGTCAGAGTTGTTGTTGCCGTACGAGTTGTCGTTGTTGCCATACGAGTCAGAGTTGTTGTTGCCGTACGAGTTGTCGTTGTTGCCAAACGACGAGCTGTTGTTGTTACTGTTCCCGTAGGAGTTGTCGTTGCCGAAGGACGAGGAGTTGTTGTTGCCGTACGAGTTGTCATCGTCCTTCTTGTGGTGCTTGCGACCAGAGTTGTCGTTGGAGGAGCCGTACGAGTGTTGTTGTTACTGCCGTACGAGTCCGAGTTGTTGTTGTTACCGTACGAGTCAGAGTTGTTGTTCCCGTAGGAGCTGGAGTTGTTGTTGCCGTACGAGTCCGAGTTGTTGTTGTTACCGTACGAGTCAGAGTTGTTGTTCCCGTAGGAGCTGGAGTTGTTGTTGTTGCTGCCGTACGCGTCAGAGTTGTTGTTGTTGCTGCCGTACGAGTCAGAGTTGTTGTTGCCGTAGGAGCTGGAGTTGTTGTTGCTGCTGCTGTTCCCGTAAGAGCTGTTGTTGCTGTTGCCACCAAAGGTGCTAGGGTCAACACCCAGCTTTTGGGCGGCCATGTTTTCAGCCTGGTTCAGAGCGAAGTCCTTAGCCTATTTGGGCAGCGGGTTAGGATTGGACGAGCGCGCGGGGGAGAGGGGGGGGGCAAGGAACGCACTTGGTCAAAGAGGCCCATGATGAAGAAGCGGGTACTGGTCAGGTGGACAGGTGGTGAGGTGGGGTGAGGTGAGGTGAGGTGAGGTGAGGTGGAGGCAACTGTGTGGGAGGGGGGCTATATAAGCACCTCGTCCCGCCGGAGAAGAAGGCGGGTGGGAACGAAGAAGAAGGGCGCACGCGCAGACATGGTCCGTGCTACAGGTGCTGTGCGCAGGGCGCTGCGCACTGCTGGGCACCCGGCAGCTTCGGCACCACCTGTCACATGTCACATGACACGCGTCACACACGTCCCGCGCCACCACCACCCAGTGTGCCTTGCCACGCGTCTGCACCATGTACGTCATCGTCGGCATCGATCACTAATCATAACCACTCGATCACCCATCTCCACCACCATTCAATATTCATCACGCAGGCGTGCTGCCAGGGGAGGCGGCGTGGCGCGTGGTGGGGGCTGGGCCGCTGGGCTGGACTGGCCAGGAAAATCGGCCATCGATCATCATGCATCATGCATCAATCTAGGCTGTGTGTGGCTGTGAGGCAGTGCGGTGCGCCAGATGCGGCAGCGGGCGGCAGGATGCAGGAACGGCCAGGCGCTCGGCGCAATAGGGAGGCTGTGCTACGCGGCATGTGGGCATAGTGCAGCTGAGGCGGAAAAGAGCCACGCTGCCGCACTTCGGCCCGAGTCTGACGGCCTGACATGTGACCGGTGACGCGTGACGCGTGACGTTGTGAATTGATTGATGACGTGGTGACGAGGTCACGCGTGTGGCAGATGTCGGGATGGGCTTCTTTTTCTCTGCGTCTTCGACGCGCTTCGACGGCATCGACCCCCACCAGCCCCCACCAACCCAAGCGAAGCCGGTTTCTGATCGAACACACGACCGATGCAACAGGCATGGAGACCGGAGGCGGCCACTAATCATTAATCATTAATCACCGGTCATTAATCATTCTTGAAGGCCTGCTCCGGCTCAGCGCGCTCAGCGCCAGGGACTAGTAACTAGCTGGCAAGTTGTGCATGCGAGCGCTGTGCTGTACTAGTCGCCAAGTCACGAGTCAGCCACTAGTCACTGTGACAAGTCACTAGTCACGTGTCACGAGTCGCGCGCGGCTGAGCGCGTGCTGAGTACCTACTTGCTCCAGTGCTACTGGTTGCTAGTGCTAGTTACTCTGGCAAGCAAGTCGCAAAACCACGTATAACGTAACGCGTAACGCGTAACGCATGCGCGTAACGCATGGAATCCGACTGACATGTCACATGGCCATGCGAGCGACAAATGAGGCGTTACAAACACAACGTCATCCGTTGTATGCCATGGCTGCATGGCAGGCATGGGTGTGACATGCTCATGGCCTCATCGGCATCGGCATCCCCTCCCCGGTCCCCAGCAACCAACCACCAGTCACAGCTATCCAGGCATGCATGATTTGGGCGCCGACGACGCGACCTGGGGGCTATAGAGGGTAACACAATCGAACCATTGGTGCAATGGTGAGATGGTGGTGGTCTTAAACCCAACCAAACACCTGCCGGGACATCGACGCTTCAGCATGCCATTAGTTATCCAGGCCGCGCAACCGTCGGGACGGGATGGAACAAAAGGAAGGCAAACGGGAGAAGAACCCATATCGATATGCTCCTAGGCCTGAATAGGATCTGAAAAGACCTTCATAAAAGACCTTGGCCAGAAGCACGAGCCATTGCACAACCCCGTGGCTCAACACTGAGCCGCGTGCCTGTCTAGCTCAAAGAGCATGTTGGTTGTTTCTCACGCATTGACCATCCTCGATGGAATGGGTAATAATTGCTCTCCTCGAGGGGAGGTGGTGGCGACTACGGTGTGGCTGTCTGAACTGTCCCAGGCTGCGGAAGGGCAAACAAATGGAGGAAGAGGGATGAGGCTAATGGTCGATGAGGTCTCCTCATCGAGGTACGATGGTGGTCCAAAGGTACAAACCGGAGTATAAAGGACCAACAGTTTATCTCGTTCATGCACCCGCAAAGGCAAAAAACCGCGGTACATTTTTACATGGCAGGCCAAGAAGAGGCCATGATGACTTCCTTGTGTTGTGGGACCTTCCAATTGCAGACATATGTCACGGGTTTTGTATACCCTGTTTTGCCTTCTTTTGTTGGCGTTCGAAGTTCACACGTGTATATCTGGGCCTGCTTTCGGGATCGTTGGCTCTCTTCCGTTAAGGGGTGTGTGGTATATGGGGCGTAAGCCTATACCACCTGCCGTCGCCATTGCAGGTCTCTGCTTCTATAGAGGCCCTTCACACTATACATTACATTGAGTTTTCCCGGCCTCCTTTTGTTCTTGCCTCTCACCACACATCGTGTAGGTTCAACTGGCTTCTTCCTCATTGGGAATATGAGAAGAGGCGACGCCCACTTTCGCCCCCGTCGGGATACTGCTTACGCTCAATGCAACGTTTTCATCCTGTATTGCGCTGTCGGACTCGGATGAAACCGGACCAGTATATATAATTCAGAAGTTCCTTCTCAGTCTTCCACCATTCCCTGTCTCTTCTCGCCGCAACAGCCACAAGCTCCACTGTACCTCCAGTTCAATCCCTGCTGGCAGAGAACCCGCTCCGTTATCCTTTTGATATCATCCACCGCTTGTGACCCTTTAATGCACACCTGATCCTTCCCAAGCGCCAAGACTGTATCAATCTATATCTTTCGCATTCTCCCAAATCTACTTACAAAATAGGAAGTCATACTAGGTATTGGGATACGCCAAGAAAGGCAACTGTGCACAGTACGTTGAAGTCACCATATGGCTCGCTGGTACTGGAGGAATCGGTCTGGGAAAAAAATCCTGGAACAGGACGAGCGTATAGGTCGAGCGAATCGCTATCCTTCCTCACGCGAGCGCGGAGGCTCCCCCCACACATCGAAGTCCATTGCCCATCCTTTGTGAACCCTGTTTATTAGAGCCTCTACCTTATTGGGACCTTCTGTCAACGCCTCTTGTGCCACGTCAGAGTTCACTTGTCGGTTCTCCGCACGATGACAATCCCTCCTGTTGCATTTCATATCATTCACAGAGCGTTTACGCCTGACGAGACATGAAACGCTGCCCCTATATTAAACCTGCCTTTCATCTGGCCTGTGCTGCTTGTTGGCGCCCAACCTAATTAGGAAACCAGTTGGGGGTCACCAGCAAGTCACGACCTGTAGTGCCCTCCAGACGCTTTGAACCCGAATGTATGTATAGCGCGCGTGGATACGAGAGTGAACGTGTGGTGAACGACATTTCCAATGAAATGCATCCGTTAATTCTTGCCAACGGTCATCCAGGCAAACATCTTTCTTGTGACGAGGTTGTTGGCTTCCCAGGCGGAGACATTCCCTGCCCATCGGGACAAGATTCACAGAGGACTGAACGCGTTTCATATCCAAAGACCAAGGAGCACTGGCGTGAACGTTGGAGGGTCGTGAGTAGTGCTCTACTGTTCGTCGGGCAGAGCCACAGGCAGCGTCCGCGGGGAGGTTGCACGTTAGGGGCCGGACGAAAAAGCGGGAGAGTCCCGATGGGAGAGGGAGGGCAAGCGAGCTGATTGGAAAGGTGGCTCTTCCAGAGTGGAGTTTGCCTAGAAAAAGGATGAATAAGGGGAAAGGAAGGAATCAGAATTGTCACAGTCGGGGCTAAGGCGAGGGAGACCAGGATCGGACTAGGCCAAGGGGTGTAGCAATCGTTCGTGGGGAAGAAGCAAGAACAGAGGACATGGTGCGAAGTGGAAGGAACAGGGAAGGAGCGAGACGCTCGAGACGAAGAAATTGGAAATGGGAGCGAGATCAGCCAAACTATGACAAGAATGGTGGGCGGCTTGGGCCATCACAATTGGATCTAAGAACAGGCAGGTTTGATAGAAGAGAAAGAGAACAAAGGAAGACCAACATGTCTACATCAGCAAAGAGGAAACGAGTCAAAGGGAAGAAGTGAGGACCAAGCGCAAGAGGCATGATGTGAGAGACGAGGCTAGGGTCAAGGGCAAAGCGGACCCGAGACGAGAATCGAGGCGAGAGTGGAAATCATGTGTAGTGTTTGGATTTTAGACGAGCGCGAGCGGAGAAGAGACGATTTGTTATGGATTTGTAGATGTGCTGAGAATCCGACTCACGAGAGCGAAGAATAGCAAACGTGAGTAGTGATAGGAAGAGAAGCCGAGAAGCGAGAAGCGACACATGAGGAAGTGGAGGTGGCGCGACTTAATCGTCGCCCCCCTGACATTTCTCGCTGTATTAGTGGCATACTGTAGTATCTCATGCCCTCATAACCAAGGGAAAGAAAGGCTCTTAAGTGGGCCCCTGGCACTTTTTGGCGTTTCTTTTGCTACTTGTTCTAACGAAGCAGCTCCTTCTCCGGCAAGTTCAACAGCTTTGCGATTCTCTCATATGTATCACCCCTCCGGCATACGCAAACCGTGGTCCCTCGTGCCCCCGAGTCGCGCAATGTGGTCCACCTGCATTCCTGATCCTCAGATGCTGCAGACGCCACCACTTGCTTGTATACACGCTTTGCCCTCCTACACTTTATCTAGTCCGCATCCATAGCCGTCAGCTCATTGTGGATGTGGGTATCGGGGAGATGGAGCATACGAGCTTGAGGATCTCCGTACAGCCTCTCGTGTGCAATACATTAAGCTTGGACTGTGGGTGCGGGTGCGAGTGGGTGCAACCAATGAGTTCTTAAAAGGACACGGGACCACTTGCACTCGCTGCGCGAGGACCGGCACGGGGTACGGAGAGCTGGAGCCTGTGGCATTCTGAACCAGTTTGCGGTGAGCTCTCTGCAGGGACTGGCTGTGGCAGCAGTTATATCCGGGATGTCATACCCAAGTTGTAACTGCCATCCACCCTCATGCTCCCTCCCAGTCCACTCCATCCTGTGATCGATGGGTGGGACTTGGGGTCGACGGTGGCCGTCCCCCCCCTCCCCCCCAATATTTTGACCTGGGTGTGTGGCAGGGCGACGCCACATATACTCCAGAGGGAGGAAATTGAAATGTGAAATGGAAGCGGTGCGAAAGGTCGTAATTGCAAGCGTCATTTTCGTTGTCGGACACATCTCACCACCACCTCCAGCGTTCGCCACGATGCTCATCAAGATCAAGACCCTCACTGGCCGCAGTACGTTGTAGCCCCCCTGGATATCTCCCACGCGCTATATTGACACACTGGGGGACTAGTGATCGAACTGGACATTGAGCCCACAGACAAGATCAGCCGCATCAAGGAGAAGGTGGAGGAGAAAGAAGGCATCCCGCCTGTGCAGCAACGCCTCATCTTTAGCGGCAAGCAAATGTATGTCCCCACCTGCCTCTCTTACACAGCATCGCTAACCGTTTCAGGCCGGACGATAAAACAGCCAAGGAAATGAACGTTGAAGGAGGTACCACCCTCCACGTACGTCCCCCTTCCCCCACTCTGTTAGGCTCGCTCCCACTCACCTATTTGTTGTCACGCAGTTGGTACTTGCGCTGCGTGGGGGCAACTAAGCGCTGTCACTTATTGGCTACGTTACCACGCATGCATCATCCCATTCTCTTCAGCCATTTTCATGATGTTTCAAGCTTCAGCCAAGCGCAATGGATCGGACTACGCGCCGCAGCCCCGCCCTTCCTTTGGACCCCATAGCTTATTGCACGCCTTCGCGCCATGTTTGTCGCGCATTCCTCCCTTGGTGACCCAGGACTCGTACGACGTTTCCGTCCCGGACAGGTCGACGTAAAATTTTGAACCGAGCCGTAGCCCTTGATGGCCTTACGCCAATAACATGCCGCCGACGCGGGGGACACGTAGCGGTTGCGGAAAAATGTCCATTGGTTGGCAGCAATCCGCTTGGCCTGCTCATCGTTCTGCAACAGCCTTTCCATTGTTTCGGGCAAGCGTTGCCACAGACGGTTGTCATCTTCGATCAGGTACCCATCCTCGGTCGCCAGGGGCGCTTCGGTGGGTTCGGGAACGAGGACAATGTTTTGCTCGTCCGAGGACCAGTCGCTGTTGTACAGATGGGTCCAGTGCTGCAACCAGCGCGGCCGGTGGGTGATAATGACCGTCTTGCAGTTTTGCAGGTACAAGAGTCGACCACTGCATCCAAACGCGATTAGCACCTTTTCCTAAGCCTTTCCTCTGCCCCGAGTTTGCTTGAAGAACGACCGCCAACACGAAGGGGAAGACAAGGGGCAAAGAAGACGAAAGATGGGGACGTACCTGTACGAGTTTCCATCGGCAAAGGCTGGAACTTCCACTTGCAGTGGTCTTCCATTTTAATTCCATTTCGGGTATCCCAATCCACAGGCTCAATGTCGTTCCAAGGGTACCCCTGAGCTGCCTTGGCCATCGCTTCGCGATCGGCGGTACCAACGGCCATCGAGCCGCGCCACATCAATCGTGGCAGTTTTTTCTCCCACGGCATGGCCTGCTCCACTGCCTCGATGCGGTGTCGAATGTCGTGGTAGGTACCCACGTGCTCGGGCCAGGTGAGAAACGCGTAATCCGGCATAAGCCACACATCTTCCATCTCCGGGGGTCGGTCCAGACTAAACTTGCCCTGCCCAGGCCAGTCTTGCACGCCAATGCAAAATTCCACGTTGGGAAGCGGCTCCCGGGCTGTGATGATGGACTGCTGCAGGAGCGCCAAGGTGGCTTGGGTTCGAGAAAAGTCCGATTGGGTGTAGGTCCGGATGTAAAGCCGGTTGCTGTAGATCTTGACGCGCATATGGGTCATGTCGGGGTCGTCGCACGAAATCTCAAGGTACTCTTTGTCAACCTGTCTTCACGTCAGAGCTTTGCCACCCACACACTCAACAAGCAAAGAAGTAAAACACAGAATGGAAGGAATTGGGAAGAGGGGGGCACATACGGTGCTTAGTGTAGTACGCCACACTCCGATCCACTTCTTTCCACAGGCCGGGGAAATAGGCATCGCACTCCTCTTCGGTCAAGGTGAGATCGTCGGGGTTGAAAGCGTCTTCGTACTGTGGTGCGGTGTGGGCAAGAATGCGAGCGTTGGGTGCGATAGTGTATCCCCACCCTTGTGCGGCACCCTTGAGCTTAGCACGCAGCTTCTCTGCCGACGAGCCCGAGGGCGACCACGACGAGGAGGAAGAGGAGTAGAACGAGCACAAGCAGTGCCCAGCGAGCCAGATGGGCCTGAAGGTGACGCGAAAAAGTTCGGTGCTGGCGCTGCTCCGCTGGGTCGACTCGGTCTGTGCTTGACTTGCCTTTGGCCAGATCAGGAGGCATCGACACGGTTATCTCCCGCCCATCTCGCCTCGTCGGGCGCGTGACGCAGACGGCCGCCTGCCCCGGCCCGCTGTCGGCAGACTGGACCGACTGGGAGTGGGCTAGCACGTGTGTCTCGGGAGCTCATACTCCTCCCCGGGCACCTCGGCGTATTGCCCGGCATGGTGGGGGAAGGATCCGGGCGAGTGGTAACCAGTAAGGCCTCAAGGCCCAAGGCGTAAGGCGTGAGGCTTCATGGGGATAGCGGGCGCACTGGCAGGCTGGACAAAGCTACAATTAGGTAAGCAATGTCGTGGCGCCAGTGGCGGTCTGACAGCCCAGGTAGGGTGTGTGTGCTAAGACGCGCTTGATCACCTCCATCACCCTTTGTCCCTCCTCTTCCCTCTGAAGTCTACACGTGTGCATCCACCACTGCACTGGTTTGCTTGAACCGGTCTTCCCAGTGTGCTGCGCACGAAGCTGATCGACCTCAACGTCCCAACGTCCTCCTAACGTTCTCAACCCTCAACGGTCACCGGTCAACGTTCAACACCACCTGAACGTTGGATTTTTTCCTTCCCCAGCGAGTCTCTCCACCCGATTCCTTCTGTCTCCATTCAGCTTGCGGGATGCGGCACAGTAACTGACGAGGGGAATACGAGCCGAGGCTTCTCTGTTTCTGACGTCTGGCTGAGAAGCAGCATGAAGCGTGGCACCAATATACCTGGTCTCAACCGGTCACCAGTATCTGTGACCAGTGGCCCACTGAGCAAGGCACTAGTGGTTCCCTTCAACTTAAACTATTTATTCGCTCAAAGTAGGTAGGTGCCCGCTCTCGCTCGCGTTAAACAGAGATCGTTCCGATCGCTAGCCTAAGAATGGACTCATCATCATCGTGCCAATGAAACAGGGCGCGGGGCCAAAACGGTGGAGAGCAATGTTAATGCAAGGGTGCGGCGGTGTCCGTGTTGAAGGCGGTTGAACTTATGGGACGAGGGGAGCAATGGAGGATTCGCCGGGGCGAAGCTGGGGGGGGGGCTTTCAATAACACACATCCTTCCCAAAGCAGTGGCTTGGCCTTGGTGTCC
Organism: Moniliella sp. 'wahieum'; assembly: GCA_003971905.1. Taxonomy (NCBI): domain Eukaryota; kingdom Fungi; phylum Basidiomycota; class Moniliellomycetes; order Moniliellales; family Moniliellaceae; genus Moniliella; species Moniliella sp. 'wahieum'. Next base: position 242,282 of record RSEE01000044.1, on the reverse strand, counting down.
TGGTCGAAGAGGCCACGAGACGGGGGACGCGGCAAGCACCGACTCGTGGTTGCGAGGGTTTGTGTGGTGTTCCGGGGGTTGCGGCAGTGGGCGTGCCTGCGCGGCGGGGAGAGGGAGGGTGCAGGGGCTGGGAGTGTACTTTACGCGGGGCGTTTGCACCGAAGCAGCGGAATGGGCGGAATGAGGCGGGTCTCAGCTGGCTGTCCGCGGCCCGAGTATTTTTTTTTAGGATGCTGTACTTGCAGGGGCCTGTTGAGCTCCCCCACGAACACCCCCTCCCATGGTGCGCAAGCAGCTCGACGAGCGCATCCCCGCTCTCATCCGCAGCGGCGTTGCCACCGGCAGCGCTCCATCTTTGTCCTGGTCGGCGATCATGCGCGCGACCAGTCGTCAACTTGCACTATTTCCTCTCTCAGACCCGTGTCTCCGCTCGGCCGTCGGTACTGTGGTGCTACCGCAAGGAGCTTGGCTTCAGCAGCCACCGCCAAAAGCGCGAGCGTGAGCTTAAGCGCGCACTCAAGAAAGGTTCCAAGAACAAAGAAGACTCGCTGCCGATCCCTTTGCTCTCTTTGTTGGCGTCACCGACATCTCCTACCGCTACTACAAGGACTCGGACAAAATCCTCGGTAACACCTATGGCATGCTCGTCCTCCAGGATTTTGAGGCCTTGACCCCAACCTCCTCGCCCGAACCATTGAGACGGTCGAAGGCGGGGAGTAATCGTCTTCTTGCTCAAGACGATGAGCAGTCTGCGCCAGTTGTACAATCTCAGCATGGACGTCCACGCCAAGTACCGCTCTTCCGCGACGGACGACGAGCCGGTCGCACGCTTCAACGAGCGGTTCCTTTTGTCCCTTGCGCGTGCCCCAACGCCCTGGTATGCGACGACGAGCTCAATGTCCTCCCGGTGTCCCTTTCTGGCCGGGCCCCTAAGCCCGAGCACGCCATGGACACCCCGCTCGAAGATGCTCAAAAAGAACGCAAGGCTCAACTGGCCCAACTTCGCTCTGACGTGGCCGGGACCCAGGTAGTGTCTGACCTGCTCGCTCAGGCTGCCTACACACGACCAGGGACTTGCCATGCTCACCATGCTTGACATTCCTCTCCGCCGCTAGTGGGGGCGACCTCAGCACCACCTTTGCCCTGACGGCCGCTCGTGGACGAGGCAAGTCGGCCGCCTGGGCCTGGCTATCACAGCCTCGATTGCATATGGGTATGCAAACGTCTTGTACCTCGCCCAGTCCCCAGAACGTCCGACGCTCTTCCAGTTCCTGGTCAAGGGACTTACTGCGCTCGGGTACAACGAAGGCGCGGACTGGAGTCTGGTCAAGGGCGCTCCAGGGACCGAGCTGAAAGACACCATCTTGCGCGTCAACGTTCAACGTACCGCGGCGGGGCAAGGCCAGAACAAGCAAGTGGTTCAGTATATCTCTCCGGACGACGCTGCGCTCTTGGGCTACAATGCCGAGTTGGTCGTGATCGATGAAGCGGCGCGATTCCCTTGCCGATTGTGCGTGAGTTGATGGGGCAGGGCCAGTACCTTGTTTTCCTTTCCTCTACGATCTCAGGGTACGAAGGAACGGGCCGCAGTCTCTCCCTCAACTGTTGGAGCAACTGCGCCAGGCTGCTGGCAACGAGGGAGGGGAGACGGTCGCTGGCCTTGGTCTGGACCAGGAGAGTGGAACGCACCTCAAGCTTACCAAGGGCAAGCTTTCCACGGCCGTACACACACGCCAGCTCAAGGAGTGCACATGACCGACCCGATTCGGTATGCGGCCGGGGACCCGGTCGAGCAATGGCTACCCAGCTCCTCTGCCTCGACGCTAAAGTCAGCGCAAGGGCAAGACGGCACCGCATCCGAGCCAGTGCCAGTTGTTCCAAGTTAATCGAGACGCTCTCTTCTCCTTCCACCCCACTTCGGAGAAGTTTTTGCAAGACGTCATGGCGCTCTATGTGGGCGGGCACTACAAGAACTCGCCGAACGACATGCAGCTTCTTTCGGATGCACCGGGGCAACGACTGTTTGTCCTCCTTGACCCTTCCAATGGGTAAGGGGGTCGAGGTGTTGTGTGTGTACAGGTCGCGCTCGAAGGCGCGCTGGCCCGTGACGCCATCCTCTCTGGTTTGGCCCGCGGTACGCGAGAGGCGGGGCGACTTGATCCCTTGGCTCATTTCCTCTTATTACCAGGACTCGGACTTTGCCCAGTTGTCAGGGGCGAGGGTGGTGCGGATTGCAACGCACCCCGACTATGCCCGGATGGGGTATGCAACACGCGCCATGCATCTCCTCCGGCAATTTTACCAGGGAATTTACTGGATGCGGATGCGTTGTTGGCCAAGGAAGCCCTGCCAGCCCAACTCAGTCGGAGACGAGGTGGCAGTGCGCACGGGCGACAAGCTGCCACCGCTGTTGCAGCACCTGCATGAGACGCGGCCTGAGGCGGTTGATTGGCTGGGTGTGTCCTATGGGTTGTCAGCCACGCTCTTCCGGTTCTGGAGGAAGTTGGGGCTGACGCCGTTGTATGTGCGCCAGACGCCCGCAGCCCAAACGGGGGAATTTACCTGTGTCCAAGTCGGCCCTGTGATGGAGGAAGAGGGTAGCTGGTTGCCCGCATATGCCGAGGACTTCCGTCGCTTCTCTCAGTTACTGGGTTACCGTTTCCGTGCCTTTGCTGCCACGCTGGCGTACCAAGTGTTGCAGGCGGCGGTTGCCCCGGCAAGCCCTTGACTGCCGATGAGGTCACCCTGTTTTTCTCCCCCTTTGACCTGAAACGGCTCGAGTCATACGCAGAGAACATGGCGGAGCCTTATCTTGTCACCGACTTGTTCCCCAAGGTGGCCGAGGTGTACTTTAGTGGACGTCTTCGCAATCCCTCGGAGAAGGCAGACTCATCCTCTCTGCTGTCCAGAGCACAGCCCTGTTGGCTATTGGGCTGCAGAGGAAAGAGCTGTCTGAGGTTAGTGCCGAGCTTCTGCTTGACCAGAGCCAGCTCACCTCCCTCCTCACCCAGGGCATCCGCCAAATCGTCGCCTCTCTCCGCCTGGTGCAGCGGAACGTCATTCTTCAGTCGCTCGAGACTGGATTGGAGGTGAAAGAGAACGTTCCGTCGATCCAGGAGGAGCTGGGGATGAAGGCCCATGCTCCTGTTGCCGCGCGCCAGGGTACTTTGGAGGACGCGGAGGAAGAGGAGGAGAAAGAGGAGGAGGAGGAGAAAGAGGAGGAGGAGGAAGAGGAGGAGAGAGACCGCGGAAAAGGAAGAGAAGAGCAAGGAAACCCGTGAGCAGCAACGCCAGCTGCTCTCGCAGCTGCATCTCGACCGCTACCGCATCGATCAAGAGGGCGATTGGAGCGAGGCGGAGGCGCGTGTGCGGTCCTCCAAGGCGGGAACTCGACACTGAGTGTCAAGCGCTCTGCTCCGCTTGAGGAGGAGAGGGGACCAAGAAGCCCAAGGCGGCGCCCAAGGCGGAGAAGGGCAAGAAGGGTAGAAGGCGCGGCGGTAAAAATCAATCGAGATTGGGTTGAACATTGGGCTGGACGCTGCGCTGATAGTCTGATAGTGCGAAGAGGGCCGTGTTGGTGTGCGAAGCGGGTACCATAACGCTAATAATGGGAAGCACATGACTGACAATCCAAATCACCTTGTATCCGAGACGCAGCATGAGTAACGCGTAACATCCCCGAGCGCACGCCGGTACCAGGGCACTGGGCTGTGCCAGCACCACCGCGCCCCGTTTCTGCCCCACCACCACCACCACCGCCGCCGCTACCCCCACCCCCTCCTCGGCACGCTTCTACCGCGCGATCGCGACTGACGCGCAGGGAATGGCGCCTTCGACCACCCTCAAGCTACAGACCTTGAGCCTGCCGTCTTTCTCCGGCATGCCCTTCCTTCGTCGGCTCCGTCCCCGGCCACCCAGGCCGGCAACCCTACGAGCGGAGCGCAGGTCCGCGCGCTCTTGACCTTGCACTGTGCGCGTTCAACCAAGATTCGCTCCATCAAGGTTGCCCTGACCGGCACCTCGCACTCCATTTGGCCCGATACAACTGCACATGGCGCCCACCTGGACTTGACGCATGACCAACCCTTATTGAACTTGACCGTTACCCTGTTTTCTGCGCGGGATGCCCAGCCGGTAGAGCGGTCACCGAAGAGGAGTGGCGATCCGCTTGAGCACAAAAACGAGAGGGAGGAGGAATCTCCTGTTGTGGGAAAGGGGCTACGCAACAGGATCTCCCGCCGGGCACGCAGTATGAGTGTTTCTCGTCGCAGCTCACTTCCCCCTACATCCGGCACCTCCACCACAGCTTCTACGTCCCTGTTGGAAACACCAGGGGAATTGGAGTACTTCCCCGCCCCGCCCCCACCTTCCTACTCGTACGACCCCCCTCCCGAAGATGGCTCTCGCCCCGCCCGAATCGTCCTTCCTGATCGCCATAGGGAGCATTCGACCAGAGTCTGCTACCTCCCCAGCCTCGTCAAAGACCACGACTAAGCCATTGAGCGGGATATTGCGGCCGTGGGAGAAGGACAAGGACAAGGACAAGGAAAAAGAGAAGGAGGTGGACAGTCGCCTTTTCAATCCTGGTACGTCTCTTCCGTTCTTTCTCCTGACATGACCTATGTATACAATCTGCTGTGCAATGGATCAAAGCTGACATGGACAGGCTCCTATAAACTTCCCAATCAACCTATCTCTTCCTGGAGGGCTTCCGCCCACGCTTCACACTGGTACGGGGTGGAACAAGTACGTGCTCAAGGCCACTGTGGAGCGTGTGGGGCGCTCTCACACCCAATATCACGTCGGAGCGGGAGGTAACGCTGGTCCAGGCTCACGACGACGAAACTCTGGATCCGATCGTGGTCCAAAGGACATGGGAAGATGCGTTTCCTATATGGCTGTGGTCAGCGGACGCGCGTTTGCGATCGGCTCCCGGCTCCCGCTATGGATCAAGTTTGTGCCCCAGGCCAAGGTGGCTGTGATGCGGTTGAGTGTGGCAGTGGAGAACGAACGTCGTATCACAAGCCGCAAGCGGTGCGACATGAGCCGCCTCGACGTTGGTCTTTGCTCAAGTTGGGTGGCGAAGGCACCCTTTTCCCCTCCTCCTGTCTCGATACTATCCAACCTTACCTCTACCCCGACGCATCGGATGAAGTGATAGCGCACACGCTGGATCCGCTCGGTCCCTGGGAGGCGGCTTTTCCCTGACCATACCCAAGGGTGAAATCAACCTGTCCTCGACGCACAAGGCGTCCAGTCTGAAGGTTACCCATTTCATCCGAATCGTGTTCCGTGTCAAGCGACTGGATACGCAGGGCAAGTTGTTTGACATTGTGCTTGAGACTCCCATTACACTTGGACACTCACTTACGGCCGAGGACTATGTGAGTCTGCCCAACTATTCAATGGCGGCAGGCTTGTCGTCATCGCAGCGTAGTGCCGTGGACCGGTGGCTGGTTTTAAGTCAGAACCAGAACCAAGATCAGAACCAGGACCAGAACCTGGGCCTCAACCCGAACCCGAACCTGAACCATCCCCCCCTCCCCCGTACCAGGCTGCTGTCTTCTCTCGCCCAGTCGTGGGGGATGAGGATCGATGGATTAGGGGGGAATGACAGCGAGACCGAGGGCGCGACAAGGGCGTATCGTCTCACTTTGTGGCAGGTCACATGGCGAAAAATAGGCAGAGCCGGAAGATAAAAGAGGATTGATGCATCTATGACACATCCCACTTTCGAAAGGGGTGCAGTTGGTATCGCTTCCCGCTCGTGCTCCGCTAGGAGACGGGACCGCGCTGCTGGGTGCGGGTGCTCCTTTTTAGGGAATAGGAAGTTTAACGTCATGCGAATGCCTGGAAAGACTACCTTTGACCAACCCGTCGATAACCAGTTGGGACGCAATTAAGGGATCCCAGGGACTGTTCCATCTCAGTTATTCGAAGACCAACACGACTACCCTCCCGCGTCAGCGGGTTAACTGCTTACGGAAAAGTAGTTCTACGGAACAAATACACTTCTCGGCATCGGCGCAGTGCCTTTGAAGCCATCATCACCATCTGGTCGAGCACGTTAGAATGAAGATTAATGAAGGGAAGTGCCCACGTTACTAGGGCGGCGAAAGCCCGGCGAGAGGGGGCACGAGGGGGAAAGGGGGCAAGTTGAAGCTTGAAAGGGAGGGGGAGGGGATATATGCAAAACGAATCGTCCGTCTCGGTTCAGTTACCAGTTCCAACTGTCGTGGTCTGGGCTGGGAGGCTGCGCCGGTGCAATCCGAGTATGGACCGGTGTGGACGGCTTCTTGACGGGATCAGTACCCCAGCTGCGCAACAGGGCACGTTCTCGCTGGGCTTCTGAATGCCAAAAGTCATGACGGGTGGCGAGCGAGGGCGCAGGTTTGTTGGGGGAGGGCGAGTCCGGGGAGGTTGGGTCATCAATGACAATGAGGCCTTCCAGGCCACGTTCCGCCTTTGCTAACAGCGCCGTTGCGCCCGACTTTGCTTCCTGTAGTCGTGTGCTCCAGTCCCACGCGGACGAAGACAAAGCGAAGCGGGAGGTTCGTTTGGTTTCTTCCGTGTCTGGTTTCGGGAGGGAATGAAGCGTCTCACTGACGGTGGTGGGCTGCAGGCTGTCAGGAGCCGCGTTTTCAGCTGGCGCGAATTCCTGCAGGCAAGGTGGGCGTTGGGTCACGAGACTGTTCCTGGGACGATCTTGAGAAACGCGGGTGGGCCGGCGCCCGGTATCGGTATGCGGTGTGTCCACATCAAAGTTGGTGGTGGGGGTAGTAGGGGTGGCCGGCGCCGCCAAGGCATCGCCCAAAACGAGTGCAGGCGGCCGGACCAATCCTTCAAAGCGTGGGTCGCAGCTGCCTGCATCGCAGCCAGGTCCGGTGTTCCATCCTCCTCAGATTGTAGTGCACTCGACAGGGTTTGGGAGAAGGAGCGAGTGTGTGGTGGGTCCGTTCCTGGTGCTGTGCCCGTGGGGCTAGAGGAGGACTGATGCTGAGCCAGGGTTTGGGCCATGGCTTCTTTCCACTCGGCACGCAAACGGCAACTTCAGCCTCGTGACGGGCAAGCTGCTCGCGCAATTCGAGGCATTTTTGCTCGTGCGATGCTATGGACGACAGCAAGTGGGGCCGTTCTGTCCATCGCCGTCTCGGGCTGGACGGGGAAAGGCAAGTCGTTCAGCGATGGGGGGCTGCTGGTTGTGCTGGAGACGCTCAGTTGGGCACGATGCGAGACGAGGGCGATGGAGAGGGGGAAACGAATGGCTCGGAGGCGGGCGTCGACGCGGGAGGAGTAGGGTGGATACGTAGGCAATGCTACTTTGCGGCGCGCGTGGCGGTCAGACAGCGCCGGGCGAGACAGCAGAGGCGGGGGCCGAGCGGAGGGGGAGGGGGAAGGAGGGGGACGGGGACGGAGCATCTGCAGGCGCAGGGGAGGTGCTCCGGCGTCGGTGGCCCATCAAGGGCGGCCATGCTGGAGAGGAGATGGAGATGGAGGTGGAGGTGGAGGTGGAGGGGTGGAGACGGAGGTGGAGCCCCAGAAGCTCGCTGGCCAGCTCGCCGCGCGCGCCGCGCCACGGTGGCAACATTTCAGAATTGCATCTCGCGTGTTGTTTGCGTCGGCGGCCATCCTCGTCGCGCCCCCACCACCTCGTCGCGCCTCTCCCCGCTCTGTGCCATGGCGTCTGCTCCGGCGGCGGCCACGCCCGTCTCGTACCGCAAGCGCGCCTCCCATGTCATGAGCGCACGCCAGCTCCAGCGCTACCAGCGCACCATCGACCGCTCCACCCGCGCCCCCAGCCTGCCTGGCGACGACGGCGACCCCGACACCCCGCCAACGCCAACGACGGGGACGTCGAGTATTGGATCAGTCGCCGCATCGATGCTCCCTACGGGCAACCCCAGCTCCCATCGGGCCCCGCGGTGCCCTCGTCTTTTGTCGCCGAAAAGTCTTTTGTGCACAACCCGCTCAACTCGCGCCTGGCGCCCGTCACGCCTCGGGCCAAGAGCGCGCCGCCAAGGAGCGTGCCGCGTCGACGCGCAACGGCGGCTCGCGCACCAACCCACCTTCCTCCTTCCTCCTCGCCTACGCGCGCCCTCTCTTTCCCAATGCTTCTGATGCAGTGGGTACGGCACCTGCCTCTCTTGCGGTGCCGGTGGGCGACCTGGACACCCAGGGCGCCCTTTTGATCCAAGACCTTCTTTTTGTTCTCCAAGGCATTGAGGCGCGAGTTTATCACCTTTGCGCCCTCGTACAACCCTGCCAAGCGAGAACATCAGCTAGTTGGCCCTGAGTTTGTGGTGGACCAGGCGTTTGACGCGTCGCTGCGCGACTTGGTCCAGCGCATCCTCCCGCTCGCCAAATACTATGTCTCCATCACAGCTTTTGTCGAGCTGGAATCAGACTTGAACTTTGGTACGGTCGTTCACGCGCTGTGCGCATCGATCCGCAAAGTTATCCACGTACGTTATTTTCGTTTTTGGGTCTTGCGGGGTGGGGGTATGGGCAGTGATGGTTAGCAACTAACACGGTATTTGTTGTGCAGAATTACACCATCCTCCTTGCCCAGTTGGAACACGAATGGTCCACCTCGCTACGTTTACGCTGCACAAACTATGGCTATGCGTACACAAGACGCTGCGCACATTTACTGTTCTGCATGCCTTTACTGCGGAGGTGGCAACGATATCCCACGCCGACATTCTGGAGAAGGATGACGATGATGAGGAGGGGGATGATGATGACGATGATGAAAATGAGGAGTACGCCGAGCTGGCACGGCAGCGCCGCGAGCTTCTTGGGTACAAGGACGAGGAGGAACACGACGGGATCATTGGTGGCCTGGTCAAAGGGGGGAGATCCTTGCACTGCTATGGGAACGGGTGGCGAAAACGTCGGGTGATCCTGCAGCTCACCAACTTTTGTGACCTTGTTTGCTGATGCCTCGCACCCTTACCGTACCATTCTTCTCCGTTGGATCACCACCGGCCACCTTTCGGATCCCTACGACGAGTTCATTATTCTGGAGGACACTTCGGTCACCCAAGCTTCTCTCTCTGAGCGCCCGACCGACGAGTACTGGGAGCTGCGCTACACACTTCGGGACGAGCGACTGCTGGCCGAACGGGAACAGTTGCGCCAGCGCGGTATCGACCCGGACGAATCGGACGGCCCAACACCGCGTGGGATTTTTACAGGAGGCGCGCGGGTTCCTGCGTTCCTCGAGGCATGGAAAGCACAAGATCCTCTTGGCGGGCAAATACTTGAATGTGCTGCGCGAGTGTGGGATGGACTTGCCGCCACTGTCATCAGAGGAAGGTGAGGAACCGGACCTGCACGACCCACGCTTCTTTGCCCTGATTGACCGAGCGTACAATCGGCAAATGAGCGGTTGTTGAAGGTGCTACTGGTAGAGCAGGACATTGTGGGACGTTTGCGCAGCGCCAAACACTACTTTGTCATGGACCAAGCCGATTTTTTCCTCTCCTTTTACGAGCAAGGTCTTCCGGATCTTCGCAAGCTCGTTCTTTCGGGTCGCGCGGGGCATGCGCCGATGCGCCTAAGCCAGCAATTGGGCATGGTTCTTGGCTCCTCTACCACTGTCGGCTGGTCCGATCCGTACAAGGAGGACGTGGTGGTGGAGTGCCACCGGGAGAAAGTGTACACCTATCTGATCCGTGTCGGAGAGACGAAGGGAACGCTGGGCAAGCGCCCTGCGTTGCCTAAGGCGGACGAACAACTGGGGTGTTGGATGTGTTCCAATTTGACCTCAACGTTCAGTTCCCCGTCTCCTAGTGCTGAGCAAGAGCTCGATCGTGCGGTGGCAGGATCTGCAGCGTATTGTGGTCCACCTCAAGGTGCTGGAGCACCACTTTCGCGCATGTGGGCCGAGCATGGCGAGCGGCTTTGGACGCGACGGGTGCGCCGGTTCCCCGCATTGGAACAGTGGAAGCGGCGTATCTTCTTTCTGCGACACAGTATGCTTTTCTGGGTTCAGTCCACCCTCCATTTGCCACGTGCGAGGTGCTGGAACCAACCTGGAACGAGATGTTGGTGCGGATCGATGCGGTGCAGACGGTGGACCAACTGATGCGGCACCACTTTTGGTTCCTCAACACGGCGCGGCGAGCGCTGATGCTGACCAACCCAGAGTATGTGAAGCGGCATGCGCGGCAGACAGGTGGTGGAGTACATGTTGACGTGCTCCACCCAGCTGCGTGACCACTGATGCAGGAGCAAGACAAGGCCGATGCGGCGACGGACGCGGACGAGCTGGAGCTGGACCCATCTGTCGAACCCTTCCTGGGCCAGGTGGCGAGCGCCTGGACCAAGCACTCGCGCACCTACCTCCACGTGCTGGACCAGCTGGCGACGTCCGACAACCCGGCCGCGACGCCGCTGGCCAACAAGCTGGAGGCGACGAAGTGGTTCTGACTGATGTGGATGACTTGATGGCGGATGTGTATACTTGTTGGTTGTGTGTGCAACGTGATGAGCTCGACTAGCGTGGCCAGCAGCCGTAGTAGTGGTAGTGGTTTTAAATTTGCCGTCGCCGCTTTGGTTCCTCCGCAGGAGGGTCATTTTTTTTCTTTTCAGCCGTCCTGCTCCCTCCACCGACTTGCCCCCATTTGATTGACCGCCATGGCGCTCATCCTTGTTCCGGCCTGCCCTGCTCCGGCCGCACCACGCGCGCTGAGGAACTGCGCTCGCAGCTGGAGCGCCGCCTTGCCGACTCGCCGCTGCGCTCGGTCGTGCTCGTGTCGGACGCAACGGCGCACAACGCGCGCTCCTGCTATGCCACTCAGCGCACCGAAAAGCCCGCCCGCGCTGCCTACCTCTCGGCAGTGACGCGTCACCTCGCCCCAGACACGATTGTCATTGCCGATGGTGGGGCCGGGCTGAACATCAAGGGGTTCCGCTACCAGCTGTGGTGTGCGGCGCGGGAAGAGCAGGTGCGCTGTGTGTCGGTGCAGGTGCATGCGCCGCCGGAAACGTGTCGGGAGTGGAACGAGGCGCGAAAGGCCACGGGTGCGGACGGATACGATGCTGATACGTGCGTTGGTGCTCCTTGGGTCCCCCACCAGAGAGGGAGGCTGTATGGGCAGACAGACAAACACAACAGTGTACTAACACCGACGCGCAGCCTGGACGAACTACTGCAGCGGTACGAGGAGCCGAACAATATGACGCGCTGGGACCAGCCCTTGTTTGTCGTCCCCTCCGTTCCCGCGCGGATGCCGGGAGACGAAGAGGCGGCGCAGTGACGGACCCCAGGCGCCGAGCCCCTGCCGATCGAGGAGATCTGGCAAGCGGTCACAAAGGGCGCCGCGGTACGAGCGCCGGGGGTGGTCGCGCGGCAGCAACCAACAGCAGGAAATTACCTTACGCTCCTCGAGACGGCGACGCAGGCCGTGGTGGGGGCGCTTCTGGAGCGCGCGCAGAGCCTGGGTCTGCCCGAGGCGGGGGGGCCGGTGCAGCTGCGGGTGGAGCTGGGGGAGGGGGCGGGGTGGCGGTGGTGGTGGTGGAGCTGCCGGCGCTGGGACGGCCGCTGGGGCGGCCGCTGCTGGAGCGGCACCGGCGTGGGTTCGTGCGCATGCACAGCACCGGCATGGCCTCCGTCAACGCGGTGGGCGAGGCGGCGCGCGCGGAGGCGGCGCAGGCCGGCGGCGAGCAGGAGATCGCGCGTCGGTTTGCGAGTTGGCTAAGCGAGGTGTTGTCGGTGTAAATCCTAGCGGTGGCTTAATTAATGCGTCTCCAATTCCTCCCGCGCCCATAGCCGATTCCATCGCACACAGACCGACGTAAAAACCGCCCGCAACACCAACACCACCGCCGCCTCGTCCGCCGCCGCCCGCGCCCATGGCCTCCCGCCCGCCCGCGCCCCCGCCCCCCCGCATCGGCCGCGTCGACACCGTCGGCCTCCGCGCCGCGCTCGAGACAGCCCTCCCGCCGCTGACGCCCCCGCCTACTGGGCCGCCTTCGTCGACTTTGTCTCTGGCCGCATTTCCCGCACCGAGTTTGCCCACCTCGCCCAGCCGCTTCTGCCTACGCGCGACCTCGTTGCCCTGCACAATGCCCTCGTCGTCGGCCTCCTCTACAACGCCAGCCCCGGCGTGCCTGGCCCCACGCTTGCGCACCGCTTCGCCTCCGCGCGCACCTTTGCTGATGCCGATGCCGATGCCGACGACCACACCGCCCGCCCCCGCCGCACAAGCGCCTCCGCACCATGGTCGCCGCTCTGACGAACCGCGAACGCTCGGCGCTGAAGGCTGTTGGCGTTCGTCGCACTGCGCCCGATGGCTCCTCCGACGTCAGTCTCGACTGGGCCGGTATGGCCGCTGGCCTGCTCGAGCGCAAGCGTCGCGACGACGACCGTCGCCGGCAGGTCGAGGAGAAAAAACGGTTCCGCCAAACGCGCACCGCGATCGGTGCGCGCGACTGGCACACTGATGCTGTTGCGGCCACGAATTCGTTGAGGCGACCCACAACCGCCTGCCGGCCAGTACGTGAATGAGCAATGCGCGTCTCGGTGCGCGTACTAACTCTCCTCCTCCTCTTCCCCCTCCCCCGCCTGCTTATTACATTTGCACAGGTGTCCAGCAATCGCTTCAGCGCGCTACCGTTGCACCACTCTGCCTCACCGCCAAAGAGCTGCCCGACACGGAGACACTACGCGACCGCATGACCCTCGTCGCGGTCAAGCACGGCTTGACGCAAGGTGTGCACCCCCAAGCGGCGTCCATCCTGCTCCTTGCTCTCCAGGTACGTTCTATTTTCCTTTGCTCTCACGACCACTCCAAGGCTCAACGTTCCCTTCTTTCTCCTCTCTCTCTCTTCTTCTCTCTCCCCTTCTGCCGTACCTAGGACCACCTGCAAACACTCGCGAGCCTGACGCTGCGCAAGCTACGGTCCCGCACCACCGATGGCGCGCCGTCGGAGCGTGCCCGGCGAGGAATCACCCTACCCGACCTGGACTTTACGCTGGACGCTACTCCATCAAGTGTGGTGGAGCCGCTGGGGCTGGGTCCGGCCGAACGACGCGTGATGCCCGACTGGGCGGAAGAAGAACAGGTGGAACGGGAAACCTTGTCGGTTCATGCAAGGAAGCGTATGCGGGTGCGCGTCAAACTGCCGTGGCCAAACTGTCGCTGCCCAGCCCGGCGCGCGCGCGCTTTGCCATTGATACCCTGGCGCCGGCGCGGTTGTTCGTGCCTGACCTGCCGCCAGGCAAGGAGGAGCAGCCCGCGCCGCTCTCGTCCCCCCCCAGCACAGGCCGGTACCATCTATGGGAAGTGGTGGATCCCGTGGCGCTATTGGACGGGGTCTAGGGGCTAGGGGCCTAGGGGTCTAGCGGTCTAGCACGAGCGAATACATACATGTACAGGATTCCATACAGGCCATACCTCCCTTGTTAGTCTGGGTAGCGCATCATCGGGTCCAGCCGGGTGACGAGAGGGCAGCCCATTCGGCTTCGCTCTGGGATCGGGTGCGAGCTTCGACCTGAAGCAGGCGCAGGTCTTGCTCCGCTTCGTCGAGTTGCGCTGCAGTTCGTCGCGTGACTCTTTGTCCAAGCCAGCTGGAACGGCGGGCTTCTGAGCCGGCTCGGCCGACCGCGACCCGCGCCCCGACCGCTCCACAATACGCAGGGCCCGAACCAAAGTGGCAAAGCGGGTATCAAACTGACACAACAGAGTATGGGCCTTGGTTTCGGTTTCGGTTTCGGTGTGTGAGGGGTCGTCGTCGGCTGCGACCAACTTGGCAAAATTGAGAATCAGCTGGAACAGCTCGTCCATCATCTTGCCCACATTGGCCTGGGCCGACTTTTGGAACAGACACCCCACCATCCGGTCCAGGACCTGTTCATGGTACCGCGCCAGGGAGAAGATATCGCGGAGCTCATGCACGTCCCCTTGGACTGCGTCCCCCTGGTAGACACGGCGCGACTGCGAAAGGAAGGTGCGGCGGAGCCTTCGTCGCTTTCATCGGCCTCCTCGTCTGCTTCCTCGTCCACGAGAAGGAACTGATCCTGTCGTTCCACGTGGGCTTGCAGCTGAGCTAGGCGCGATTGGAACGTATCCCACATATCCTTGATTGCCACTTGCTCCACGTGGGCGCCAAGGTGGGTGACAAAGTGTTGGGCTCGGGTAAAGAAGAGAAAAAATACATCGCTGCGCGCAGCTCGTAACTTGAAGAGGGTGGTGTACAAGCCGCGTAGAAACCACTTGCAGACGCTGACACGCAACAGAACGTTGAGCACTCGTTGGTAGCTCAGCTGCGCCTGGGCTGTCAGCACGGCGCAATCAACGCCGGCGGCGTAAAACTCAGGGTAAGCCAATCCAGGGCATCAATGGCTAAAAACATCACATGGTCAGCTTGCACAGACAAAAGGGGTAGGAGAGGAGAAGGAAGAGGAAAAAACGGGGAACGAGAGGACCTACATTCGGGGTGTTGCCAATGGGACCGTTTCCGGCCTCGGATTTTAGTCAGATGCGGATCGATAATGGCAAACGAAAGCCGCTCATCCAGATCCAGCAACACGTCCCGTTTCTGACCCCGCGTGCTGGCTTCTTGGCGTGCCCAAGCGGTGCGCCAGCCAGCCACGGCCTCCAGCACCGCCGCATTGAACCGGGGTGCAATCGTCCCCGCCGAGGGCGGCCAGAGGGGACCTAAGGCAGGGTTGAGTCCCTGCGCCAAAGGACGAACATTGATGCCGTCGGAAAAGAGGAGCTGCTGCATTTGGTCCGCAAAGGGGGCACTGCCCAGCAAGAGAAAGTGTCGGCACGTGTCGAGGTACGTGGGCAGTCCCACATCGCGGAAGAAAACGCTAATCAGAGCGCCCGAGATCAATTGGGACCAAAGGAGGGGTAGTTCGAGCACCGATGCGCCGGCTTTTCCCCAGCGACAGTGGGCGAGGTGATCCACCGAGCAAACTGCTGAAATTCATCATCACTTTTATCCTCCTCGTCATCGTCAAGCGGTGGCAAGTCGCACATGGCAAAAGAGCGAATGGGTCTTCTTTGTCCTGACGGGAGGACACAATAGAATAATGATCAACCTCTGTGTGCATCATGCGGGGGGTGGTCTCGCCTGCAATACCAGTAACATCAGAGTGGGCAGTACGACTGTGCCGCCAGACCGCTACGCGGTGCTGGAGCTCACGGATCCGGGCTTGGGCTTGGGCTCGACGCTGGGCATGTTCTTCTTCAGAGCAAAGCCAGGAGGGGAGGGGGAGAGCCTCTTCCTCCTTCTTGCCGAGGAGTTGGACGAGCGGATGATCGGGCCGGGCCGCTTTGCGCAACAAACGAACCGCACGTCCTGCCTCCAACACAGAACGCGCCTTGGCAACCGAGACAAACGACGGTAGCTTGGACGGCAGCAATCGGTACCCCACATCCTCCTCCCCGCGCGAATCCACTGTCCACTCTACTCGTGCCCCGGCCCATGGATCAGAGGTGCGGAACGGGGCGTCGGCTACTTTTTGCGTGAGGGTGACGACCGCCTCATCGCCGACTTGGTGGGATGGGTGGGGTTCGGCTCCGGGCCAGCCTACCCAAGCGGCAACTTGGGAGCGCCAGTCGTACGTGACCTTTTCCAGGACCCAGAGGAGGGTACGCTGCACCATTGGGACGCTTCCCTGGAGGGAGGAGACGTAGTGGGCATAGACATGGTTCAGTACCTTGGCTGGTACAGCAGGATCAAAAGACATCTTGAAAGGTGGGGAACGGTGGGGCGAGCAGTCGAGCAAACGGCACAAAGCCAGAAGAATCGCCTTGGTCTCTTCCAGCTCGTTGGAGAGAGACAGTGCGCCGCCCCGGGGAAGCCAGCGCCGCAAACGCTGCACCACCCACGCCAACACCACCTCCACGGCCCGCACAAGCGCCCGAAGCTCCTGTCCTGGGGGATCGGCGTGAATAAGATCGATGCCTTGCTGCTGCAGGCGGCGAAGCATGGTGCCCACATCGAGAAAAGGGCGGAGAAGGGATTGGGTGGCGGGGGCGCTCATGCCCTCGATCCGCTCGGAGCCCTTCCAGTCGGGAAAGGGTGGTACGGTGGAGTGGGAGTGAGGCTGTTCCGCAAGGATGGTCTTGACAACGGCGAGGTATTGCTTGGTGCGCTGTTGCTGGGCCAGCGTGCCGGCCCAGCGGTACTGGGCACGAGACGCGTCCCACTGGAACAGATCGTTCCCCACTCCGCTCGTCGCGACGGCCACAAGCGATGCGAGTACGGCGGTGATGTCGTGCACGGGCGCAGGACGCGGGACGGAAAATCGGCCTCCGCTGGGGCGCATGACGTGCTTCTCGACACTGCAGGGAGAAAGAGGAGGGGTGGTCGGGTCAGCGTGGTCCGGGATGCGGGCGCGGGGGCTCACCTGTGCATCAGGCCCTCGAGACGCGTGGCCTGGGAAGACGCGGAGGCAGACGCAGACACAGGAGGATCCGGATCGGTTATGCGTTGGGTGCGCAGCATCTCCGCCGAGGAGGGGGCGTGCTGGAGCTCGTGCCACTGCGTCCAGGTGGGGCGGCGCGCAGAGGGGCGCTGCTGCCGGCGGGGCTGTCGTCCTGGGCGGGCGCGGGTGGGGGCGGTGGGGGCGACGCGGGCGGCGGCGATGGCGGAGGCGGAGGCGGCGCGTCGGCGGGCGGGAGGAGCGGGAGGCGGAAGGGCGGGAGCGCGTCGGCGGCGGCCGCGGCGGGCAGCGGCGGGAGCAGCAGCGCGTCCATGGCGGAGAGCAACGCAGCCACCAGGCGAACAGAGCAACCAACACGCCCCCAGCATCACGTGCCATGACGTACCCCTTCCCGGCCCTGTCCCGACTGACAAGCACGCACTAGGGTTGCCCAACCCTACTCTGCGTGTGACTCGTCCTTCTTTTTCGTTCCAAGCTGTTAAGAAACAGCCCACCGCCGCCGCATCCGCCCCCCGCCCACCAGCCCCCTCTGCGTCGTCGCCATGGCTGCCACTCTGGCCGTCGATTTCGCCTCCAAGGACAGCGCCAAGGCGCCCCTCCTCCCCCTCATCGCCGCCAACCTCGCGAATGCGCAGCACAGCGCCGCCCCCCCGTCGCCATTGCCGACGCCCAGCCCGATGCCGAGCCCAGCCTCACCGGCCCCCACCCGGCCACCGGCATTGTCCCGTCCTCCGCGCCCTCAGCCAGCTCGTCCCTGGCCCACCTCTTCGGCACATCCTCTGCCGAGGAGGCCGAGGTCGCCAAGTACATTGACCAGGCCGCCGTTGTGGTGGGCATGAAGTTTGTCGACGTTGCGGCGACGGCGGATGCACTGGACAACCACCTTGCTCTGCGTACCTTCTCGTCGGCTCCACCGTGTCCGCTGCCGATGCGGCGCTTTGGTCTGCGTTCCGTCTGAACCTGCCAGCGTTGGGTGTGATCAAGAAGAACTCGTACAAGCATGTGACTCGCTGGTACAAGTTCCTCGAGTCCCTCCCTGCCTTTGCCCAGGCCCTCCAGGCCGTGCAGGCCGCCAAGAGCAACAAGGACCGCACCAAGAAGGCCGCCTCGTCCTTTGACCTCTTCCTGGGCGACCTTCCTCCCGGCTCGCAGGTCGTCACCCGGTTCCCGCCCGAGCCCTCGGGCTACCTTCACATTGGTCACGCCAAAGCTGCCATTCTCAACCAGTACTTTGCCGAAAAGTACAATGGCAAACTTCTCATCCGCTTTGACGACACCAACCCGCGTAAGGAGAAGGAGGAGTACGAGAATGCGATCATTGAGGACCTGACCTTGCTCGGCATCAATGCCGATGGCGTGCCCATCTCCCACACCTCGGACTATTTTGAGCAGATTGAGCAGGAGCTGCACAAACTTGTCTTCCAAGGTGATGTACGCCGATGACACCCCGCTGGAGCAGATGCGCTACGAGCGTGGCGAGGGCATTGCGTCAAAACCGTGACATGACGCCCGAACGGACGTGGGAGGTGTTCCAGGAGATGAAGACGGGCTCGACCGAGGGACGCAGGTGGTGTGTGCGAGCCAAGATGAGCGTTGATAATCCCAACAAGGCGATGCGCGACCCCGTCCTGTACCGCTAACGTTGACTTCCCCCACCACCGTACGGGAACCAAGTACAAGGCCTACCCTACGTACGACTTTGCCAACCCCATCGTTGACTCGCTTGAAGGTGTGACCCACTCGCTTCGTCCAACGAGTACCGTGACCGTAACCCGCAGTACTACTGGTTCATCCAGCACCTTCATCTGCGTGCGTGACGTGCGTATTGGGACTATGCCCGCTTGAACTTTGTCTACACCCTGCTGTCCAAGCGCAAACTGCAATGGTTTGTGGACAATGGCTACGTTTCCGGCTGGGACGACCCGCGTTTCCCTACGGTCCGTGGGATCCGTCGTCGCGGTATGACGATCGAGTGCATTCGCCAGTTCATCCTTGCTACCGGTCCGAGTCAGCAAGTGATCAACATGGAGTGGGATGGCATTTGGTCGTTGAACAAGCGCATCATTGATCCCATTGTGCCCCGCTTTGTGGCTGTGGAGGAGAAGGGGATGGTCAAGGCCACCTTGGCTGGCGGCGTGGCGGACAAGGCGTACGAAAAGGAGATGCCGCGGCACAAGAAGAATCCCGACGTGGGCACCAAGCTCACGGTCTTTGGCCCGCACATCATCTGGACCAGGCCGATGCCCAGGCTCTGCAGGAAGGTGAGGAGTTCACCCTGATGGACTGGGGCAACGCGGTGGTTACCAAGAAACACCTTGCTTCCGATGGCTCCGTTGCTTCCCTCGACCTCCAAGCCAAGTTGGACGGTGACTTTACCAAGACGGACAAGAAGATCACCTGGCTTTCTACCGACCAGGTCTCTGCCTCTCGCCCGCTCGTCCCGGTTCTGCTGCAGGAATTTGACTACCTTATCACCAAGAAGAAGCTCGACGAGGACGATGCGTTTGGTGACTACCTCACTCCCCAGACGAGTTTGACTCGACTGCCCTGGCCGCCGCCGACGTGGCGACGCTCAAGCAAGGTGACCATGTGCAATTTGAGCGCAAGGGCTACTACATTCTGGACCAGGTTCAAGGTCCGGGGGGCAAACGCGTGTTCATCAAGGTGCCCGATGGCAAGCGGCTGCCGTCGCCTCGAAGCATGCGCCGGCACCTACCGTGTCCAAGGCGGCCATCAAGAAGGACAAGGCAGCGCAGAAGCAGGTTGGGGCCGCAACCAGCCAGGGTACCACGCTGCTGCCCAGTCGGCCACTACGGTGGACTGCATGTACAAGTTGCCCGTCCTCACCGACAACATGAACACCGACGTTCAGACGACATGTACCCGCTCAAGCCCATTGTCTAACCGGGTCGTGAAGGGGGCACAGGAGGATTGATTGAATGGTACTTGGGCCTTGTTTTTCTTTCGATTTCGGATCGTAGTTGGTTTGGTTCTTTACAGTTACAATTACAGTTACAGTTTGGTCTCGTCGTGGGTATGGGAAGGCGGCTTGGCGGTCGGTGCGGATGTGGAGGGAGCAACCCAAGGCGCCTGGGTGCCAACCCCGGGGCGAGGCGCGGGCGCGGCCGACCAACAAACGTAGCTGAAGCAGGTGGCAGACGCGAGGGACGGCCCAATGGCCCTGAGGACCGGAACGAGTAGAGGAATTGAGGGCCCAAGGGGCCGTAGTCCCGGCCGAAGGCCTAGTAGCTGCCAACAGCGGTGGTCCCCCATGTTGTCGGCCGGGTGCGACAAGGGGATGCGATTGCGCATGGGTCGTCGCGCCTCGTGTGCTGCTCCGGCCGCTGGGGCGGTTAGGTCCAGGCCAAGGGAAGGCATGATGACCAAAGAGAAAGTGTTGGACAACCGGGAGCTTGCCCAGCACTCGGCAGTCCACATCTTGCGCATCCCCATGTACATCTTGTTCCACGAGTGGACTGTGCCGGATAAGTCCCACAGCAGGGGGCTGTGCTCGTTAAAGGGCCCGCGTTTCAGGACATGGATCCTGGCCACAGCAGTGGAAAATAAGTTGGCCCAAGGTGGACCGGACGTTAGGTCGGTCACTGTCAGCGACGGAGCGGGCACAAACGACAGGAGCTTCGGGTGGCACGGTGGACGAGGTCCGCTTGTGCTTCTCTGGCCTGCCACTGCCGGTGGCTGGTGCATCGCCAGGGGATATGGCGGGGCTCGTACCCGCTCTCCTGCCCGGTCAACTGGGCGGCGCCCAGAATGTAAGGAACAAAACAAAATCGTCCAGTCCCCAAGCGCCATGCGAACCGGCGGGTTCGAGACGGTACACGTCTTGTAACGTCCACACCAGGCGTAGGTAGAGCGGGAACAAGTAGAGCCCCACCAGCCGGTCCATCTCACCTACGGCCACGGGCACATCGTTCGCCTTCCCCTTGGTTGTGCCATCTCGCCCCAGAGGCCCAAACGAGCAAGGAAGGTGAGGTAGGCAACGAACGCGAGCTCATGGCCCGTTCCATAGTCCAGACGCACAAACGAACCCAGGCTCGCGACCAGATACGGCGCCAGTTCAGGCACAAACCCATGGAGCGAAGCAGGAAGCAGGTTGCGGTGCAGCTGGGCCGTGTGCTGCTCCGCGTACCGCCCATAGTCGCGGAAAGCCAAGTTGCCGAACCGCTGGGCGTCCGTGCGCGGCGGGAAGTCATCAATCCAGCCGCGCAAGGTGTGGAGGATGGTGGCCACGGCTTGTACCGACGCAGGCAGCTGCTGCTCCTGCGCAGGGGTCAGAACGAGCGTGGGGTGCCCCACTGCGGCGGCACTGATGCGCGAAAGGAAGCGCTGGAGTTGGGCGATGCCAGGAGAGTGGAGGAAGAGGGGCAGATCGGCTTCGTCCCAGACCCGGGTGGTGGCGGGGGACGCCAGGGGCGCAGAAGGCGGCAGGGGCGCAATGAGTGCAACAGGCAGCTCTGTGGCGGACAGGGGCGAGTGCGCGGCAGCCATGGTGGCAAGCAGAGGCGGGAGAGGCGGGAGGTGGTGGCGGTGGCGGTGCTGAGGGATGTGCTGAGGATGGGCGTCGTGGACGCCATGCCATGATGCGTGCTGCCCATGCTGGGCGTGGGCAGTGCGTGGGTCGGCCGGGCAGCGCGCCACCCAGGCGAAAAAACAAATGGAAAGAAATTAAATCCCCCTGGCTGGCTGGCGTTCCGCGTCGGCGCGGGCCTTCTGCACCCCAGCACCGACCACCACACCATGGCTCCCGACGTAGCCTCTGCCCTGGCCAGCACCACCGCTGCGCACGGCGTCACCGAGCCATTCGGGCTGATCCGTCTGGCACTGAGCGAGCGTGTTCATCAAGCTACGCGGCGACCGCGAGCTGACGGGCCTGCTGCACGCCTACGACGGGCACATGAACATGATCCTCGGCGACGTGCGCGAAACGATCTACACGGTCAACCCGACCGACGGATCGGTGCAGGTGCGTGCCATGCATCCTCTGCCCTCACCTTCTTCCCCCTCCTCCTTGCCCACTGACCCTTTTGCTTGCGCCTAGACTGTATCGCGTGCTAGCCCAATGCTCTTTGTTCGCGGCGACGGCGTAATTATGGTACGCTCTTCTCTTCCCGTTCCTCTGCCCAGCAGTCCCTCCACAGAGCATGGCAGCATACTAACACTACCGTTTTCTTTCCTTCTAGGTATCGCCTCAGTCGAGGGTTTAGGCAGTCGCGTCACGTATCAATTTCCCTATCGGACCCCAGACGCGTACAAGTAGACTGGGCTAGGTGGTAAAACAGATCGGCCCCCTTGCCACTGCCAGATGGTACCGAGGGCAAGTGCCACAGCTGCATGTCAGGTGGCCTGGTGGAACTGACGCTCCCGTTCGACAGCCTCGTCCTTGGGAAGGGAGAGACCGTCATCGAGGCTGTCTGCTTCAGCAGCCAGTTGGCCCCCAGCGTCCCGCGCTGCGTCGAGAATCAGGCGTGTGAGGCTTGGCAAGAAAAGGCACGCAGTCAGTTGCAGGGGTTGCAACGTGAGGGAGAGGAAAGGAAAGACGCACTCCGTTTCGGCTTGTCGGCGTGCCAGCCATTTAGTGCGCAGAACTGAAGCGAGGGGCCTAGGTCGTTGGCCTGCTCGGGGGTCAAGTTGGCAGGTGGTCGAGGTGAGCTTGCTTTTGGGTCAACTGGGCGCGCAAAGCGTCACGCTGCAGAGATAGATCAGTACGTTGGGATCTTTGCTTGCAGTCCACAAGAAGGGAAAGACAAACTTTGCTTTCCGCCAAGGCAATCTGGGTCGGCATGTCTTCACTGGTGGGGGTGGCCAGTAGGGCACTCGTCTCTGCTCCTCGCCAGTGAACCAGTCAGCTTCGTCCTCCGGACACAAGGCAAGACGGGGGCGGGGCGAGAGAGCAGAGGAAGCGCACCAGCCTGGATTGTGCGGATTTGGCGTTGAACCTGTTCCAAATCAGCCTTGTGGGCTTTGGTGGCTGTCTTGAGTTGGGCCATCTGTGCTCGTCCAAAACGGGGAGGGAGGTTTGGGTAGGAACAAAGAGAATGCTTTGCCTGAATGCCCGGTCAGCGTGGTAGCCCCGCAGGCCTGGACAACGCCCCAGCGCAGAGAGGTTCAGCGGCACGGATAACACACCATACTCCTTCTTGCTCAGACAGCCATTGTCTGCCAGGGTGATGAGGGCGCGCATGACGGCGTCTTGGCCACGGTGCCGTGGAGGTTGAGATGCACATCGTTGGCGGTGTAAGGCCGGTTCTGGGCGCGCATGTATGCCAGCACAGTCTCCTCGGCTGCACTGGTCAGCAAGAGGCGGCATGCATGTGAAGGAGCGTACCGGCGGCAGAGGTGGCCTCGGGCGTTGCTTTGGGCATGGTGGTGGGGGTGGGGGCGGCGGGTGGGAGCGCGGGGTGCATATAACCATGTACAGCGTAGCCCAGCACACGTGACCGGAGGCGCAGGGATGTGTTTTGAAACGGACAGCACCCACCAGCCCCACTCTGCTGTACGCACCGCGCCGCTGAGGCGAGGCAGCGAGCAGCCGAGGCTGCGCCCATCGCCCGCTCGCCCGCCCTTCCTGCGCCCTTCACTCGGCATCCCATCCTGTCTGGCGGCCATCCGGGCGAGCTTCCATGTCGTCTCCCCTCGCCCCCGCACCACCTCCTCCCCCTGGGCCGCGACCCGCCCGCCCGCCGCCGGCTCCACGAGCACGCCTCCGTCGATGTCCTCCGCACCGCCAGCACCCCCCGCCGCGACTTGTCCAGCCTGTCGCCCCACCTCCGCTCCCAGCAGACGCTCCCACGCCTCCCCTCCGCTGCCGGCGTCGACAATGCGCCTGCCACGCCCACCTGCCTCCCTCCCCTCCCACCGCCTCGCCTCTGCCACCCGCCCCCGACGCTCCGCGAGCCTGGCCAGTCTCTCGGCCCTGACCTCGACCCCCGCCGCCGCCGGCACGCCGCCTCTTGTCCTCACCCCTGCCAAGGCACGCAAGCCTGTGCGCGACAGACATCGGCTGCGCGTTCCCTGGCTCGAAAGCCCCGAGGGCGCGATCATGTTTGTCGCGCTTGGTCTGCGTCTGCTGCTCCTGCCCTCGTACCATTCGACCGACATGGAAGTGCATCGCAATTGGCTTGCCATTACCCACACCTTGCCCCTCAGCGAATGGTATTTGACCAAGGCTCGGAATGGACGTTGGACTACCCTCCCTTTTTCGCCTGGTTTCAATGGCTCCTGGCCCAACCCGCGCCTCCTCTGCCCTGAGCTGCTGCGACTGGACAACCTCAACTATGCAGCGTGGCCTGCCAAAGTCTACCTTCGCTCCACCGTCATCGTATCGGAGCTGGTGTACGTGGCAGCGGTGTGGGCCTTGGCCGACCTCCTTCCCCTTCCGCCGAACCGGATGGACTGGACGACCCCGACCCTGCCCCCGCGGCCGCGGGCAGCAACGGCAGCGGTACCGGTATTTTGATCCAGAACCAGATCGTGCAAGAAACGCGATGGACCGCCGAGGAGCAACGGGGCGTTCGTCTCGTTCTCTTTGCCAGTTTGCTTCTTCATCCAGGATTGTTGTTTGTCGATCACATTCATTTCCAGTACAATGGGTTCCTGTTTGGCATTCTCTTCTGGTCCTTTTGGGCTGCGCGCCAGGTACGTGGTTGTGAGTCCCCTATGTGGGTGTTGACTGGCTCGCTGACCTTGTGTTGAACTTCCCCACAGCGCCGTCCCCTTCTGTGCGCCTTTCTGTTTTCGAGTCTGCTCAACTTTAAACACATTTACCTCTACATGGCCCCTGCGTACTTTATCTTCTTGCTGCGGTCTTACGTCGTGCCCGTCGGGTCGAGCCTGCGCTCCTTTGCCGGTGTAGCCGAACGGTTGGTGATCGTGGCGTTTTTTACCTTGCTCCCTGTCGTGCTCTCCTTGGTGCCTTTGGCACTCAGTGGGATGACCAAGGATGGTAACCCGTACCCCTATCACAGTCCTGTGGAGGAAATCCAACAACTGCTTTCTCGCATGTTTCCCTTTGGACGCGGTCTGACCCATGCGTACTGGGCTCCCAACGTGTGGGCATGGTACACTGCCTTGGACCGGGTACTGCTCACGCTCTTCCGAACGGTGCCTTCCTTGGCCGAGGTTGCGATCGCCAGAGTACCACTTCTGGGCGCGCACGTAGCCAGCGCCAAGGAACGTGGGTTCATCCTCCCTGCCGCCAGTCGTGGGCTCGTGGGCGATGTGGCGTTCGGCGTGTTGCCCAACGTGACTCCGCGAGCATGTGCGCTCCTGACACTGGCCGTGTCCTTACCTGCGCTGGGAATGCTCGCGCGGCGGCCGACATACCTCTCCTTTATCCATACTGTCGTTCTTTGTGCTGGCGCCTCGTTCGCCCTGGGCTGGCATGTGCACGAAAAGGCGGTTCTGCTACTTACCTTGCCGGCTACCTACCTTGCCCCCCTGAGCAGCGAGCATGCCGCCGTCTTCACCACCTTGGCTACCGCAGGTACAGTAAGCCTGCTCCCGCTTCTGATCCGCGGTACCGAGGCTGGCGCAGCGCTGGCCTTGGCTTCGCTCTGGTTGCTGTTGGAAGGGGTAGCCCTGCGTCGGTACACCGCCACCAACCTGCTCGTGTCCAATGTACGCATGGTCCTCGTCGCTGTCAGGCGCACCTATTTGATCGGCTTGATTCCTGTCGCGCTCTATGGCCAGCTGCTCCACCCGTTTGTGGGGGGACCGTCTTCCTTTTTTGCCCTTGCTGCTCATCTCGATCTACACGGCCATCGGCGTTTTGGGCTCCTACCTCACTCTCTATTGGCTCTTTCTCCGGCGTCGGCGAACCAGTGAGGAGTACGCCAGACAAGGGGACTACTGCAACCACTGTCACTGGTCCAATTCCTTTTCCCACTCCCTCTTCTTCTTCCCCCCACGTTGCTTCCAACCCTTCCTCCTTAGCCTCCCCGGCCAAGCCGTCGCTCTCCCCGGCTTCCTAAGCTACTTTGCGCGTCCCATCCCATGCATCACACATGATCCATGCCATGTCAAAGTGTCTAGCTGGGCAAGCCTGGTACAGTTGGTACAGTCTGTATGCAGCAGCCCCGCCTCACTGTGGGCCATGCTCGGTGGGTCGGGCCGCGTGCGCTAGGGAAACTTGCATCGGGTACCTGCTAATCCAATCACGAATCCAATCGCGAGTCATGGATCGCGAATCCCTTGGGTCTAGGCCTCAGTACTGAGTAACAGCCGCTAAGTACTGATGCATGCCAGTGGGGTGCCGAACTCCATACGAAGATACATTACGCAAGAGGGATTCCCCCAGAAAACTCTACTGGTAGACAGTACGACGGGCTGCAGGAGGCGCGGGAGATGGGAGAAGGGAGATGGGAGCGGGAGATGGGAGATGGGAGACGGGAGACGGGAGATGGAAAGACCAAGGAGAAAATTCGGGTGCTGTTTCCGGGAAAGCGCGGCAGCCTACAGGTTGGCCTTTTGATTGTCCGCGTCGATAAAGGCAAGGGTAGCTGAAGCCGACTGGAGTGAGAAAAGGGGGCGGGGGAGAATCAAAACGTTAGCCTGATGTGCGGGGCCGGAAAACAAACACAAATAAGAAGGATTACGGAGGAAGAGGGCGAGGAATCAACTAAACCTACCTCTTTCGGCTTCACGCCTACGCTCTGCAGCGCCAGCTTACCCTCGGCGTCCACCACAAAATGGGAGCGTAACGTCTTGCTGCGTTCGCCAGTCAAGGGACCAATCAGGACCCGCTTCGGGTCCGAGATGAGCGGGTAGGGGAACGCCTGCTTGACCTTCCAATTGGTCAGGGCCGTGGGCGAATCGGCTGACAAGCCAAACACTTTCCACCCAGCCTGCAAATTGAGCATACGAGTCACGGTAGCATTGACCTTGGGTGGTGCAGCCGGGCGTGTTGGCCTTGGGGTAGGTAAACACGACGGACCGTTTCAGGTCGGAAGGCACCGCCACCTCGGTGCCGGCATCGGTCGTGAGGGTCAGTTCGGGCAACGTGTCACCCACACTGAGAAGCGAGGGAACCGAAGACGGTGGTGCAGGTGAGACGCTCTTCGCGTCTTCAGTAGGCTCCGGGGCTGGTTCGGCGGTAGAGTCTGCAGTAGGCTCGGTGGTAGGCTCGGTCGCTGGCGCTGCTTTCTCTTCCTTATTCTCACTCGCCGAGTGAATGAAGGCCAGCGTGGCTTCAGCACTCTGCCAAGAATCCCCCGGTCAGCTCCTCTCATTCGCCTCCCTCCTCTTCTCTCTCCTTAGTACGAAATCAAAAACGTACCTCCTTCGGCTTGACTCCTACGCTGCTCAGCGCCAACTTGCCCTCCCCATCCACGACAAAATGCGAGCGGAGCGTCTTGCTCTTCTCGCCCGTCAAGACCGCAATTAGGGTGCGGTCCGGGTCAGAGATAAGCGGGTAAGGGAACGCTTGCTTGACCTTCCAATTGGTCAGGGCCGTGGGCGAATCGGCCGACAATCCAAACACTTTCCACCCAGCCTGCTCAAATTGAGCATACGAGTCACGGTAGCATTGGCCTTGGGTGGTGCAGCCGGGCGTGTTGGCTTTGGGATAGGTAAAGAGCACCGCCTTGCTCACGTCGGTGGGGATCTGGATGGGCTCGTTGGCATCCGAGGTGAGGGTGAGGGCAGGCAGGACGGCGCCAAGCGCAAGAGGTGCAGCGGGGAGGCCGATTCGGCGCGCGGTTTCTTGGGGGCGGCGGGGGTTGTGGTGGTCGGGGCGGGGGCTTCGGGCGGGGCAGGCCGCTTGGCCTGGGAAGCAATGCGGGCGGAAGTGCGGCGTTCAGACATGGCCGTTGGTGGTGGGGGGGGCAAGCGAGAAGGGTGGGCTGCCGGAGGCTGGGGGGCGAAGGTTTATACCATCTATGCCGGCCCAACGTCCAACACCCGTCGACGGCGTGATTCAACTGGGCGACCAACCCATTGTTGCAACCCTATCCCTCCCGCCCCGCCGCCGCACGTGCCAGCCAGACTATGGGGCCGAGGAATATGACGTGCATATGACGCCGTCGCGTCAACGCGCCCAGGGTTGTGTCCCAAGAGGCCCGGGCCAGCCTCTGCTCCATCTAAGCCTCTCTCTCTTGGAGCACACCTACCACCATGCCACCCCACCCCACCCTGATCAGAACGCGCGAGGTTTGCCCTTGCGCGCGCCACGTCTCGCCGCCTCTCTTCATATTTTCTCCCCTTTCCTCCATTGGCCGTCAGCGCGTGTGAGCACGCCAATGTCATCCTTTCAGCCTGAGACGCAGGGTATTTGTACTGCAACAAAACCCTCTTTCTACAGTCCACTCATGCACTCACGACTCGGGGGTACGGATTTCAGCAGTAGGTGCGTCTTGGTATAGATTTTTCCTGGGGAGCTTTTGGGTGATGGCCTTGAAGGAGGCGGTCGTCGAGGCAAAAGTGCTTTTGGGGGGGAGGGGCAAGGGAAATAAAGCCGACGTAATGGGGCATGCCTCCTTACCAGGTGCTCATCTGCCGCGCTGCCCACTCAACCGTGGCAAACGAGGCGGCATTGACAAAGGGGGCACGAATCATAGTGGGCACCAATCCACGAACAAAGCCTTTGGGACCGGCCTCGCGCCAAATGGCGCGAGCGCAGTCCAGCATGCCATGATACTTGCGTTCGCTGGACTTGACCGCATCGGTTTGCATTCGGCTCTTGATAACGCTGACAGAAGAGGGGAAAAAGGGAGGTGAGTATCATGCGCAGGGTAAGTCAAACGTTCCAAGCCGAGCCACGTACTCCAGTGGGTATACACTCAACCAGAGAGTCGCACCCGCCGCACCGCCGTAGAGCATAGCGGAGGCGGAAGACAGCTGGGAGCGGGGGCGGGAGCCCAGTTCGTTGCGGACCAGCACTTCGTACGTCCAAAAGTAGACACCGAGGCCATGCGCTTCACGCAACACGCTAGGAACAAAGCCATGCATCACCCCGCGCAAGCCCCCGGCTGCCCAAATTTGCCGCAAGGCATCCCACGGGCCCGCATAGGACTTGTGCAGGGAGCCTTGCGCCTGCAAGCGAATGCGTACATGTTCCATCGGCGAGGCCACCACCGAATTCGCTACCCCAGCCACCAACCCCGAGAGGTAGAGTTGTCCGCCTGTGAGAGCCTTCGCGTCATGAGCATTGACCGGCGTCTTGCCGCCCAGGTCTAGGCGAGTAAATAGACGCTTCATCTCTTCCACGACCCCGAACTGGATCGACACGCACACACCGGCACCCAAAGTGGGGTGAGGGAGCCTTTGTAGAACGCCAAAGGGCCTTCCTTGATGAGGATTTGTTTGGCACAGTCCAGGACGCCTAGGGATGAGAGTTAATAGGGAATGAGATAATCGAAAGAGGCGGGGGGGGGCGTACCTTTGTAAGTGCCTTCGGGCGCAGTTTGGAGACGGACCTTGACAATGTCAAAAGGCTGGCCAACAAACACTTGAGAGATGCCACCGGCGGTGCCGGAAAGCACATCTTTGACTGGCTGCGAGACTCCCATGGCCTAGGTTCTGGTCGTCAAGAGGGAAGAAGAAAGCGGAGGGGAGGGAAGTCGTGTCTGGAGGTGGGCCGGATGGAGGAAGGAGGCGGATATAAGTGTTTGCTCCAGCCGTCACGATAAGAAGAACGCGGGATTGTACGATGACTCAACCAGCCACAAAGGGAAGGCAAAACCACAAAATACTTGAACATTTTATTCCTGCCGCGGCGGAATGAGGCCACGCGGAATGAACAACCAGGCCGCTTGCAGTTGGGTTGTCCGCTCCTTACTGCCGCAAGTGGGCAAAAAAATTCGCTTTGGCACCCTCTCCGCCACCGCCATCATGACCACCGTCTTACCCGGCGATGTTGTCCACGTCTTCACCTCCCAAGACGACCACGCAGCGTCTTCGGCACTCCCATCTGCCGTCAAGCTTGGAGCTGGTATTGCCCAGGCAACATTTGCCTCCTCTTCCTCCGCGGCGCAGGCCGCAATTGAAGCCACCCCGGCCCCCGAGGGCTCAGTGCGATCCAGTCTCCTTGCCACCGTCCCCGGTCCATTGGGCGCGGTAGTTCAGAAGAAGCGAGGAGCAAAGGGGTCAAGGAGGTACCTCGCGGCCCGATGGGTGGAGGGAGAATCGAACAGGGTAAGTGACCCGCCACGACTGAATCGCGGAGCAAGCAGCTAACCTTCTTTTTCATAAGTACACCCCAGCCGTCGGTGACAACGTAGTGGGCCAAATCACCAACCGGCACAGCGAGGGCTACGTGGTGACCCTGCTTACGTCGCATGTGCAATGTGTTCTTCCTGCGCTGGCGTTTGAGGGCGCAACGAAACGGACCAAGCCCACGCTCCGGCCCGGCGCGATCGTCTATGCGCGTGTACTTTCGTGCGACGTGCATGCAGAACCTGAACTCTCTTGTGTTGATCCCTCCTCTGGAAAATCCGATGGGTTGGGAGAGCTTAAGGTTGCGGAGCGGGATACGGGCTTTGCCACACTTGCCCATGTCCATCCCCTCCTTGCCGCTGCGCTCTTGCGGCCGGCCCCGCCTCCTTCCGAGTCGGCGGACCCGTCTCAAAGCAGCGGGCACACCTTGTTGGGACTTGTCTCCTCCTTCTTCCCTTTTGAGGCGGCCGTAGGGGCGAATGGAATGATTTGGTTGCGGGCCGAAAAGGCTGGGCAACTGATTGCACTTCGCAAAGTGCTTGCCGCCGCCGATGCGCGCATGCCCACCACCCAGGGCGACGGAACAAAACTATCGGCGCAGCAGTATGCCCGGCGCCGGGGACGGCTCTCACACCAGGAAGTGGAAACGATTGTGGCGCCGTTTTTGGGGGCTTAAGTTGGACACAATCATATGCCAATGTATACCTATCGTCGTTGTGCTCATGAGCGCAAACTAGTGCATTCTCCCTCTATTGCGTTCATAGCATCTGCAGAGCTTTACGGCTGGGCCAAAGAGGCACTGCGTTTGACTGGTCTCACTCATCCCGCGATGTGTACTGCTTGTTCGACCAAATCTGCCCAAATAAGAGAGTGCGAAAGATGTACTAGAGCCTGTTGGTGCACAGCGACAACTGCTAGCGATAGGAGGGTGAATATGGGCAAAATGGTAGGCTCCCACCCCACACTTTGTCACCATCTTGAACTTGTGCATGTCCCCGAGACCGGTGTGTCCATCAGTCACTCTGACCCGGCAGCCCACAGCTTTCATGGGCACCATGACATGTGACACTCACCGGTGTATCAGCAACGTTTTATCATGCTCCTCTCTGCCTCCAGTTCCGCACTCGGCTGGATGGTGCTCACATTCCGTTCTCTGATACTATGCTTTTGCGACGGACGGCGTCACACCCAATAAATCCCCCGCGCCTGCGGCATGTCTTTTCAAGATCGAATGATTAATGATCCTGTTCATCTCCGGAGTTGGATGATTTTGATTTTCTACATCATCAGCATCATCTCCTATCGGATCTCCTATCAATATCACCTTGGCAACAGGTGTATTTTCCGTTGCATTCCCCCGACGACCCGGGGGACTATAGCGTGCTATAGGCAGCGCTCTTCCGAAACATAATACGGTGTGAATATTGTGAATCTGGATGTTTTCTCTTCATCAACTTGCTGCCTTCTTTGATGGTCTACATGTTGACTGTGATCCTCTGGCTCCCAGTCGGTAGACCAGGTTCGCCTCGGTTCCATCGGCTTCCACGCTGACGTCCCTGCGTGTCACTGTCCCTGTGCCCTGCACTCTCTCCTGTGTGACTCACTGTCCCTGTGCCTAGTCCAGCCTCCTATATAGATGCCTCTGTACCCAGACCCAACTCTGGCTCCAATCCATCACCTTCTCCTCATCCTTCTGCCCGTCCGGCTCCCTAGGCCAACAGAGCTACAATCTGATCCCCCGGAAGGGGAGCGCTCTTCAAGCAAGCCCACCCCCAAGCCTACAAGCCCAAGCTAAGCCGCCAAGCCCACAAGACACACCCGTCCTCCCGCCCAACAACACCACCGCCACAATCGGCACCTTACCGCCACAATCGGCATACTACCGCCACAATCGGCATACTACCGCCACAATCGGCACACTCGTCCCCACAGATGGGGCAATGATTTTTAGGGACAACACACGACGGAACAAAACGTGTCGGGTATCGTCAACGAGACGAAATTCCTCCAACGACAAAACGGCGCAGGCGAATCGCAGAAAGCGGGGGTGGCTGCTCATCAAGTGCCCCACCCACGGCTACACGCCCCGGATTGCCAATTCATCCGGGGCACCTGGGGAAAGGATGGGGGGGGTGGTCACCCAACTTCTTCCACTCCTCTTTTTCAACAACAAAGAGAACCCAAACAGATCAAGACGGTTGACGCATAGCGCCCGTTCATTTCCCATGCCCAATGGACCCCACTGGCACCAGGCATGCGGAACCAAACAACTACCAAACGCATCCAATTTTGATGCCAAACGACCTTGGACCGCATTTACTCCAAGTTTCCAATTTTCTTTCACTACACCTATAACTGGTGCTTTTTACTTTTGCCCACCAAATCGCTTCGGGGCGCAACCCCTACTACTTTTACTTCTAAGACTTCTACAAGCATCTGGCGGTCGCACAATACACCAACCACAAGCGCTCGGCTCGTTCAGGTGTCATCCTGGACAGCGGGGGTGTAGGCCAGTCGTGTGGCCATGCACAACTCCAGGCCATTCGTCCCGGTTGCCACTCAAGTCCTCCCCTCTCTACATCCACTGGCAGGAGCTCATCCCACAACCGATGTCTCCGGGTTCCCTGGCCAGCGGGGTGTTGACTGTGATCCTCTGGCTCCCAGTCGGTAGACCAGGTTCGCCTCGGTTCCATCGGCTTCCACGCTGACGTCCCTGCGTGTCACTGTCCCTGTGCCCTGCACTCTCTCCTGTGTGACTCACTGTCCCTGTGCCTAGTCCAGCCTCCTATATAGATGCCTCTGTACCCAGACCCAACTCTGGCTCCAATCCATCACCTTCTCCTCATCCTTCTGCCCGTCCGGCTCCCTAGGCCAACACTAAAAAACATAAACGACGTTCAACACATTCCCCGCTCTCGCCTGCCGTAGTCAATATCCGTTCACATGGCTCACATGTAAAAGAGCGTGAAAACTGCATGCATGTGCAGGTGCATATCAATTCCGCTAGATCCTAGATCTCCCTTTCCTTTCTCCTTCATTCTTTGGTCCATGTTTCTGCCCTGTTTTTATCGTTTCCAATCACAGAAACGATAAGAGCCATATCTCCTTTCGGCTCTTATTCAGTTGCCAACGTCCTCGCCATACGACGTAACACACCGCGGCCACGAGAGCTGCAACAAGAACGAAGAAAAACGGTGGCCCGGAATCGGCGTTTACCGAGAGACCGATCATCGATCAGTCGATCAGGTGGATGAGGACGATAATCGATAAGTGCGTGTTGATGCATGATGATGGATGACAGCCGATGATCACACTTACACGTCTGTCTTTCACGGCGAGTGTGCGAGCCCGCTTGTGTGGCAACCATCGCATAAGGGGACGGTGGCACTGCACAAGGCAAGCATAAGGCCATTAGACACATTAGATCTAGACCACAACAGCTAGATCACATGTCACAACAGCTAAGACCAAAGGCTCAAAGGCCTAAGGCCTAAGGCCTAAGGTTAGCCTAAGCAAGGATTAATCAAGGCTAAGCGCTAAGCCTTAGCGCTAAGGCCACGGGCGGTTCCCGGTATCCAGGAACCGGATCCCCGGGAAGGATAAGGCCAAAGGCCCTGCGGCAAAAAGGCCAAATATAAGGGTACTTACTATCCCATCCTTCAAGCCGTTTATCCGAAACGCAATCTATCCGCCTGTCGCGCTCTTTCATCTTTCCCGGCCGGCACTGCGGCAGTATGAGAATAAAGTCCTTCGGCCGCCGAGCCATTCTGATTGTCTCATAGATATCCAGCCACTTCCCCTGTGGCTCGTCCAGGAACAGCCAAACCGTCCAAAAGGTGCAACCGTCGATCATACTGGCTCCCTGCTGCACCAATACGAGCACACGACATCTACTTGCATGCATAGCGGCCCGATATTCAAAGGCGTGTCTCCTTCTGTAGTCCCCTTCTACTGTCCCATTCTGTTGCCCCCTTCTGTTGTCTTCACCTCTTCCACCAACCGCTTCCTCGTCGGTCCTCCTCCTATTCTCATTGCGTTCGCTATGCGACTGGGATTCTTTCGTCGACCCCGGGGCGTCGACGCCCGAAGCCACTTCTCCCGTATCCGAAGACGTCGACAAGGACGACAAAAAGGCTGATGTTGATCTGCTTGCTGTTGGTGCAGAGGAGAAGGCTGCAATGGATAACCTTAACTACGAGGGCGAGCTGCCCATGTCTAAGGACACCTCCGTCGCACCGGACTACAATTCGGATGATGGCGAATCGGGGCTTGATGCCCATCCTGAAGTGCGCGCGGTTGTCCCTGAGACCGACGATCCCGACATGCCCATCAACACTTTCCGAATGTGGTTCCTCTCCATCATCTTCGTCTTGATCGGGAGCGGAGTCAACCAACTCTTCAGCCTCCGCTATCCAGGTGTCCACCTTGTCTCCCTCGTCTCTGAACTCATCGCTTTCCCATTTGGCATCTTTCTCGCTCGTGTTCTGCCCATTTGCCGGCTCAACCCTGACCGCAAGTTCAACATCAAAGAGCACGGCTTGATTGTCATTGCTAGCAACGTCAGTTTTGGTCTCGGTACTAGCGCAGACAGTACCAACTTGATTCAGGCGGCACGCATGTATGGAATCAAGTTTCCAGCAGGAGAAGCGGTGTTGGCTGTGCTGTGCTGCCAGATGCTCGGGTACGGCATCGCTGGGCTGGGCGTACCTTTTTTGGTCAAGCCATCGTATGTCGTTTGGCCAGCCAACCTGTCCAACATTGCTCTTCTCTCCTCCATGCATGCCCGCATTCAAGAACCCGCGCCCTTTGGACTCCGTATGACCCGTCTTCGCTTCTTTTGGATCGTGTTTGGAATTGCCTGGACGTGGTACTGGTTCCCTGGGTTGATCTTTACTGGGCTTAGCTATTTCACTTTCTTTTGCTGGATCTGGCCTAAACACAAAGGTGTGTTCCTTTCCTTATCACTTCCCTCTTCCCAGGGTCCTCGTGTTTCTTACCTTTGCTTCATTGGGACTGCATTTCAGCGGTCAACCTCGTATTTGGTGAGGTGACGGGCATGGGTCTCGTCCCATCAACTCTCGATTGGAGCATGATCGCCTACAACAGCAACCCGCTCCTCCACCTCTCTCGGCATGCACCAACGTATTTATCGGGTTTGCGGTTATCTTTTGGATTGTAGCACCCATCTTATATGTGAAAAACTACCGTTTCACATCCTATCTGCCTTTCTCTCTGACCAAGTGTACGATCGAACCGGTGCCATCTACGATGTATCTGCTGTCATGTCAAACGGAACGCTAGATGTGGAGAAATACCGTCAATACTCCCAGCCGTACCTCCCCATCACTTTCCTCATTGTCTATGGCCTGTCATTTGCCAGTTTGACGTGCGTCTTGGTTCATGTTGCATTGTGGAACTACCGCGACCTGGTCCATGCCTTCAAAGGAACAGGCCGAAAGGACATCCACACCCGCCTCAATGAGCAGTACCAAAAAGTACCGTGGTGGTGGTGGACAACCTGCATCGCCATCTTTGGTGCTCTATCTATCGGTATGTTCCTTCCTTTCATCCATCCATCCATCCATCCTTCTTTCTTTCCTTCTATCCATCCAGCCTTCCTCTCCATTTTGTGAACTCACTGATCTAACCACCCTATATTTTTCTTCTTCAAGTCCTCATCGAATATTACCACACTGATCTTCCGGTGTATGGCTTGTTCCTGGGGTGGATCATCCCCTGCATCTTCTTTATCCCTTGTGGTATCATTTTGGGTGTGACCAACGTAAACCCCAACCAACTCAATGTGGTATGTGCCGTCTCGTTTACCTTCAGTCCTTTTTTCTTTTCTCATGCACTGACTCTCTTCTTTCACTTCCGCCTCTAGTTGAGCGAGTTTATCGGTGGTTACTTGTTTGAAGGCAAGCCGGTCGCTAACATGCTGTTCAAGATGCTTTCCACCGACACGGTGGGGCAAGCGCAGTATTTGCCCAAGACATGAAGTTGGCGCATTACCTTCACATTGCCCCTCGTCTTCTCTTTTGGGTGCAAGGTTCGGCCACAATATTAGGTGCCCTCACCCAGGCAGGCGTCACCATCTGGATGCTGGGCCACGTGAAGGACATTTGCAACCCCGATCAAAGCAATGGGTTCGTCTGCCCCAATGGCCAAACGGTCATGAGCAGTTCCGTTGTCTGGGGCCTTGTTGGAACGAGGAGGACATTCGGGGCTGGCCAGATGTACTCCCCAATGCTCCATTTCTTTTGGATTGGCGCCATCACACCTGTCATCACTTGGGTGCTGTACAAAAAGACCGGGTGGAAGTGGCTGAAGTTGATCAACTGGCCTCTGTTTTGGGTTGGCACCTATCGTCCGCCCGCCACGGGTGTAACTATTCGAGTTGGTTTGTGGTTAACTTGATCTGCACCAAATTCATCTTCAAGGGTTCTTCAGCTGGATGTATGCCTTTGCCGCTGCCCTCGACTCAGGCCTGGCCATCTCAGGTTCGTTGCAGCCCATCCCGCCCACCTTCGACGCTGGACTGACCATTTCCCTCTACAGGCATTGTAATCTTCTTCTGTGTCACCTATGGTCCAGGCGTCAACTTTCCTTCTTGGTGGGGAAATACTGTATGGAAAAACACTTACGACAACAACGGTACTTCCTGGAACGACCTGCCTGCCTCAGGTTATTTTGGTGGGCCCATGGGTTCTTGGAAGTAAGTGATGAACAGAAACCACAACTAAACACCCCATTCTTCCTCCGCTTTATCCTCTTCTGGGCGATGCGAAGACCAGAATGGATCAGGAAAGGCGGCCATGCTCTGC
This sequence comes from Moniliella sp. 'wahieum', assembly GCA_003971905.1. Lineage (NCBI taxonomy): Eukaryota > Fungi > Basidiomycota > Moniliellomycetes > Moniliellales > Moniliellaceae > Moniliella > Moniliella sp. 'wahieum'. The sequence goes on along the minus strand of RSEE01000044.1, from coordinate 205,886 downwards.
GCCTTTCAGGTCCTTACCTCATTGTCTTGACTTCTTCTGCTGTTCCTCCACCCCCTTTTGTGTTGAATTGGGTGAACTCTCGTTGCCGCACCGTTAGAGACTGAGATCAGTACTGGGAGTCCGTAGTGTGGTCTGTAACACTTGTGGTCAATACATCCCGTACTGCTGGCTACTGCTGCTGTAGACAATGATGCCCTCCTCAGTATTATGATGCCAATAAGTCTCTTCTGTATGGCACAGGACGCAAAATCGTTGCAGCAGCACCCCCTACTAGTACTGGGGCATGCAGTACGTACGCGCGGCCGACGCATTTTTTGACCAACCCGAGAGATTTGGTCGAGATGATATGACAGGGAGAAAGTGCCCTGTGACTCTGGCCATCAGACGGCGAACGGAGGGTTGGCCAAAGGAACTACTAAAGAAAAAGGAGAATCAGAGAGGGCATGGGAATAAGATCTAAGGAGGGCCCACTACCAGCGCCGTTCCTTCAGGCTGAGAGCGCGGTCAGGTTGACCTGAGCTCTGACCCTAGATCAGTTGCTCGCAGCTGTAGACCAGGCACAGGAATTGGACCAGACAGAATTGCCGTCGCAGTTTTGCTACCGGGACACTTGTTGCCGGCCAAGCATACTTACTGCTGTCGTACTCTGTGTGGCCGCCAGCCTAAAATGGATTTCACTTGTTGATTTCTGGTGGGGATTTCCCTCCCCCCTGCTCCGATCTTCACCCCCACCATCCCTCGTCACCCATCGACCATGCACCCGCTCAGGCCGAGGCTGGACTGGCTCACATCCACACCGGCTCCGCACCCGTTGCGGACCGCTCTGGCGCCCTTTGCTTGGCCCGCGGCAGCTGTTGTGCTGCTGGTTTGGCACGCCTACTCTCTCGTTGCTGCTATCGTCCGGCGGGTGTGCCACACGCTCTCTTCCAGCTCGCCAGCCTGCTCCCTGCTCAACGCCGACGAAACGGCGGAGGAGGTGCTTTTGAATCTGGGGCTGCTCCCTGAAACGGTCCCTGTCCAGCAGGGCGAGCGGGCGGTGGAGCTGGATGGCCGCGCGTTCAAGGTCCCGCTCCACTTGGCGCTTGTCGTCCCCGGCCGGACGACACGGACGCCGCCGAGCAAGTCAAGGCGATGCGGGCCTATGCCCAAGCGGCCGCCTGGCCGGTGTAACGCAGTTCAGCTGGTTCGATTCGGCCGGCGTGGTGGCGCGGGCGTTCCCTACGCTACCCAGCTCCCCTGGCCCACGCGTACGTGCCTCGGTGGCTTCGCACCGCTTTGTGCCTTTGCCTGCGGGCGAGGCAGCGGGAGGGATACAAGTGGCTCTGCTTTCCTCCCAAGATGGCAAGGCGACCTTGGCCTCGCTGGCTAATACCCTTTCTCCTCCATTACTACCGAAAAGTCCGGGCTGTCTACAATCAACGTCTCTCCCCCCCCCAGGTGTTGCTGCTCAAGGCGGCAGCAGGACGCTGCGGCACCCGTCACTCTGGCCCAGCTGCCAGACTATCCCCCCTGGAGCATTGGCTTGAGTGAACTCGTGCCCTGCCCGCACAGACCGATGCAGCAACCGATGTTCTGGTGGCCTTGCACCAACTTTCGGGGGCTGGCCAACGCTATGGCCGCTAACTCAATCGCTATGCCTACTGCTACTACCACTGCTTCTTTTCACTATGAGATCGGGGGGGGGACGTGGGAAGAATGCAGGGGGAAAAGTCGTGTATGTAATGTAACGCAGCCTAGGGGAGAGTTCCTGTAGGTTACAGCTTGAGTTGCCCGCCCTGCGCTGGTGGGGAGCTTTGGCCCGCTCCAAAGCCCACGCTTCTTGACCATGGTGTTCCGCTGACCATCGGCTCCGACCAGCGACACCCCGGGCTGCGTCGCCAACGCCTGCAGCGCCGCCTGCTTCTCTGCGCGTGCCCCTCCCGCTTTGGGCTTGATCGTCGGCGTCGGACCGGAAGAAGGGCCATGGTTGCGAGCGCGCTTGAGCCGGCGGAGACGTGTGTGTTCCTGCTTCTTTTCTTGGGACGTGAGTTCGTCCCGGGCTCCCGCAAAGGAACGTGACACGCGTGCGCCCTGCGACCCTGGACCCGTCGCAACCCCAGTCCGGGAAGAAGGATCGTACACTTCACGCGGAGCTTGTTGTGTGGCCTGGCTGGACGTAGCGAGCATAGGCAGCGCTTGTTCGGATGCCATTGCCGCCACGCCTCCGCGGGCGCAGCCGTAATTTGCCCTGCGTGCACGTCGGCAGACGAGGAGTGTAGTGGGCATTGGAGAGGCGGTCGAGCTGGTGGAACACATTCTCCACCAGCCGTTAGCTGAGCATGCTCTGCGGCCAACTTACTGTCTGCCTCGGAAGTGGGCGCCCCGCCCGTCTGCGCTTGAGTGTACTCTTGCTCATACAGCTCAGCAAGGGACTGCTGGGACTTTTGGTCACTGAGCGAGGCGAGTTTGGAAGGCAAAAACTCTTTCTCGCTTAGCGCCAAGCGGCGCGGCACATCGTCAAATTCCCCGGCAAGGATGCGGCGCTTGATCAAATCTTCCACTTCTTCGTTCTCTTCTGCCGTCGCCAAAGGGGCCGACTTGAGCGCATGAACAAAGTCCATGTCCATGTCCAAGGCAGCATCCTTGGCCCGCGACGAGCCCGATGCCTCACCTTTCAATTCCCACTCTTTTGTCCCCACATTTTCGGCCTCCAGTGCAGCAATCTCGGCTTCAAGCGCCGCTTGCCGCTTTTCGTGTGTGGACAGTCCATCCGCCACATCATCCCCCTCATCTTGGTCGGCAAACAAATCTTGTGCCACGCGACGCGCCGTGCCCTCTATAGAGCCTTCATCGTCATCGTCCTCCTCTTCTTCTCCGTCGTCCGCATCCTCTTCCTCTTCTTCTTCATCGTCGTCCTCCGACGCGTCCAGACTCATCTTTTCTTCGCCCAAATTGGAAGGGCCCAGAGAATGAAGCTGGCCTTTTCTTGTTCTTGGTCACTGTCCCCATCCTCCTCGTCATTTTCGTCCTCCTCGTCTTCCTTCTCCGCCTCATCATCTCCGTCCGAATCAAGATCCACGTCAAAGTGATGCAATGAAGCAGGAGGAAACGAAAAGTCTTGAGGTTCGCGCATACCTGGCGCTCGCTTGATCCGACGCACTTGAACTTGTCCGAAAAGCGAATTTTCCCGCGACCGGCACTGGTTGATGGGGCGCTACTGGGTGCGGTAAGGCTGTTTTGCCTTTACCAACCGAATCAACTTACGACCGGTCGATCGTCCAGCCGCGGCCGGAGGAGCAAAGAATTGATCGTACATGAGATCGGTACCCTCCTCCTCCTCTTCGTCCGAAGCCCAGGTAGACGGGTCTGCAAACATGTCCACGTCCACCTCCGGCTCCTTGGCCTCGCCGCGATTGTGTCCCGCTGGAATGCAGAGAGTTGAAAAATCCATCATCGAGGCTGGACGAGGGGGCTGATGCGGAAACCTCAGTATCTTGTATGCCCTCTGCTCCAACTCATTTTCCGAGTCGGATTCCGAGTCGGATTCGGACACAACACCAAACATATCCTTCCTTCTCAGCTGCTCCTCTTCGTCTTGAAGTGGCTCCATAGTTACCCCGGCTCGCCTCCTCGTCATCCGACAAGTCCGATGCACCTGGGAATCCTCGTCTGCCTCTTCCGGTCCATAAAGCTCGTCGTCAGACATATCCTCCAACTCAGCGTCCTCGAGTTCAGCCTCTTCCGCATTGTGGGGTGCGCCTGAAGACTCGAAGGTAAACCCACGCTTGCGCAACTCGGCGCGCACCTTGAGAATCTCGCGCGGCGCAAACCCATTGCCTTCAGTTGGGCATCCGTCATAGCTGCTAGGCGAGCCAAGTCTTCGTCCGATGCATCCTCATCGGTGTCATCATCCTCTTCGGACACATCCTCCTCGTCCTCCTCGGACTCGGCTTCGGCAGTGGCCAGGCGCTCCTCGGCTTCCTCGTCATCATCTTCTGTTTGGTCCATTTGCACGGCTTGCTCGCACACCCCATCCAGGCCAGCGTGACGAAGTTCGAGCTGGGTCCATAGTTGCGCAGCCTCGACTGCATCGGCCGTATCACTCGACTCGGCAGGAGGGGGCGGGGGGACATAGAGTTCCGCCAGCGGCGTTGGCGGAGGTAACAGATCCGGCTCTGCCTCCGCGTCGGACTCGGAGTCGGACCCGGTGTGGAGGGGCCGTTTGCGCTTGGCAGAGGTGGAACGGGTGGCGTGATACGGTGCGGCGTGGCCAGCAGCGGTGAGGAGGTAGGCCTGGATGGCAGGCGGGCCTCGGACTCGCCGGCTACGCCGGCATCAAACAGAGCCTTGACGGCGTCGCGGGTTTGAGAATGGAGCCAGCGCTGGTGCTCGGACCACGACGCGGTAGGCCCCGGTGCGGATGGGGCTGCGTCCTGTGCGGCAGGCGCGGGCGTAGATGAGTCGGAGGGACAGGGGGCAAAGGGCAGGTCGGCCAAGTGGGGGGGGAGGCTGGCGAGAGCTGCGGATGGGCAGCGACGCGGTCGCCCAGCTCAGCGAGCCAGGCGGGGCGGGACAAGAGGGGCTGGGCCATGTGGGAGGGTGCGCGGGGGGTGCGCGGTGGGGTGGGACGGTGGGGACGGCGGGGACGGGTGCTCGCTGCTCCTTGACGCCGTCGCAGCCGCTCGCGGCGATGATGATGATGGCGGAGGTTGCTGAACAAAAAATCGGCAAAAATTACCGCCCCGCGCGCCGCACCACGTGCGCCACACTGCCCCCGAGCGGGCGGGGCGGAACGCGCATTCCGCTCGCCAATGCCCCGCTGGGCACTGCCCCCGGGCTGCAGCCTGCCGGGGGAGGGGGGCGGTGTCCTGGACGCGGCCGTGCCGCTGGCATTGGCTGGAGCTCGCCGACTTGGGTGGCTGGTCGAGGAGGAGGCCGAGGCGGTGGTGGGGCCGGCGGGGAACGGGCGGGGGGGTGGGGACGGCGGACATGGGAGTGGGTGTGGATGCGTGCATGCGCTCCACGCGTCGCCCACGCCGTGCCCATTGGCTACGGTGATGCGATGTGTGAGCGGCCAGCCGCAGCGGGTGGCGCCGCGAGTCGGTGCAACGTGGGCGGCGGCCAGACGCAAGCGGCGGCGGCGTGGATTTGAACATTGCAGGGGCGGTGTGGTGCCCGGGCGGCGGCCAGGCAGTCCCGAGTCCTGAGTGGCCGTGCAGGCTCCCAGCCGCGCGCCCCCACCACCGCCTCCTGCGCCCATGGATGCCGCCCCTGGGCCCGTCGTTGTCCTCGGCGCATCCGGCCTTTTGGGCCGCGCCGTCCATGCGTCCCTCCTCCAGGCTGGCGTCCCCGTCGTGGGCACTGCCCATGCCCGCCCTGCCCCCACCCCTCGAGGCCGTCGACTTGCTCGCCGATGCGACCGATGCGACCCCCGCCCCTGTCCCGGGCGGCTCCGATGCCGCGCCCGCAGCCTGGACCTTCCCGCATCTGGATGCGCTGCTGAACCGGCTTGCTCCCCGCGCGATTGTCAACTGTGCTGCCGAGCGCCGCCCCGACCGCGTCCAAGCCGACCCTGCGGCTGCCGACGCGCTCAACGTCCATCTCCCGCACGCCATTGCCCGCTGGTGCGCCAGCCAGGAGCGGCCGCCCATTCACGTTCACATGTCGACCGACTATGTTTTTGACGGCACTAGTCCGCCCTATCTTCCCTCGCCCCCACCCACCCCCTCAACGCCTATGGTCACAGCAAGGCGCGTGCCGAGCGAGCCGTCGCATCGGCTGGGCCTGAAGGGCGGACCGTTGTGGTGCGAGTGCCCATCCTGTATGTCTCCCCTCCTCCCCTCCACCTATCTAGTTCTCGCTGAAGGCTAACTCTTTTGATTATGCAGCTATGGAAAGGTCGAGACGCCCGAGGAGAGTGCGGTAAGCATCCTCCTCAATGCCATCCGCCTCCCCCGTCCCGAAGGAGAGGTTTCCAAGGCGATGGACGCCAACCAGACCCGATACCCGACCTGTGTTGAGGACGTGGCTAAAGCCATCGTTCAGCTTCTCACTCTGCCCACTCTGCCAGCCATTGTACACGTTAGTGCCCAAGAAGCCATGACGAAGTACATCATGTCCATCGTGTTGGCTCGTGTGTGGAACGGGGCTCGCGCGCGTGCCTGGCGCGAACTCCCCCCCACCCCTATTTCTACGTCTGCTCTCGAATCCGACCCGGACCACCCCAATCGTGAGGAACAAGGTGAGGAAGGGGCGGAGAAAAAGAAGAAGAGGATGAGGAAGGACCTGCAGCCTCCACGGCGCACCTCGAACCCCTGTACGACGCCGACCCTTAGCTGCGACCGCTAGGCCATTGAATGCTCGCCTTGATGTTAGCGAGACTTCCCGCCTGGGTGTGGCGAGCGACTATGTCGAATTTGAGACGTGGTGGGCCGATTACTTGTACGAGGTTCGTATCCTTCTGGCCCGAACCAGCCCTTTTGTCTAACCCCTGTTTCCGTTTTGTGGTGGCGCAGCATGAAAAACAGCATGTAGCCCAAGTCGTCGAGGAGCGCAGACAGGCTGCCGAAGCACACCGCCAAGCACTGGCAGAAGAAGCAGAGCGTCAAAAACGCTTGGAAGAAGAGCGAGTTGCGCGGGAAGCTGCCGAGGCTGCTGCTGCCGAGGAGCGCCGAAACAGGAAGAGGCTGAAGCTGAGGAGCGCCGAAAACAGGAAGCAGCTGAAGCTGAGGAGCGGCGCAAGCAAGAAGAGGCCGAGGCGGAAAAGCGGCGCAAACAGGAGGAAGCCGAGGCTGAGGAGCGCCGCAAGCAGGAAGAAGCCGAGGTAGAGGAGCGCGCAAGCAAGAAGAGGCAGAGGCCGAAGAGCGCCAGAAGAGGGAAGCGATCGAGGCTGAAGAGATGCGCCAAAAGGAAAAGGCCGCGGTGGAGAGCAAGGAGAAAGAAGGGGAGGAACAGGCAACGTTGAGAATGAGGTCGTCAATGTGGAGAATGGAGAACAGAAGGTGACCCCCCTCCAGTCAATGTCCCCAACCTGCCTGAAGCGAACGCTCAGGCAGATGGTGAGTCCGGCCAGGTACTCGACCAAGAGCAACGAGAGGATAAGGTTTCGGATACGTCTCTTGGCTCACCGTCCGCGGATGATGAAACAAAGCAAAAGACCGATGCTTCTGACACGGGCGACACAATTACCGGCACTCGTTCAGCACAAGGGCCTGCTTCTGAGGACCAGTCAGTTTCTCTTCAGGCATCAACATTGGCACGTTCCGGCCCTGAAGCCGCACCTCCTTCCCCACTCGAAGAGCCCGAGGGCCCAGTTCACCCTGATTTGCAGGCCCCTGCCCTTTCGCCCGACCCATCCTTCAACTCTCTCGCTGCCCATCCCACTCCTCCGGAAATATCGCCCTGGCTGAGCCCCAGATCCACGATGAAGAGGACGACCCGAAGGACGATGCGCCTCTGGGAAGTCTTTTAGCTGCGCGGAGATCCACTGGTAAGCGTACAAGTGGGGGGGACAGTGATTCAGAACGGTATGGTGCTCCATCTCCCACGTCCTCTGCAGCACGTGCTGTGCCTGGACCCAAGCCGGCGCTGGTGGAGCATTCGGCGGAAGCTGTGGCACCTGGAAAAGTGCATGTTGCGCAATCGCTCACCCTTGGTGTCAATGGCCATCCTCCCAAGGCATGGTTTGAGATCAAGGTTGGCGATCCTCAGACAGTCGGAGCGCCCATGTCGGCTCACACCGTCTACACGATGCGTACACGGACCACCTCGGAGCGGTTCCGTTCCCTGCACTTCTCTGTCCTGCGACGGTACAGTGATTTCCGTTGGCTCCACGCTGCGCTTGTCCACAACCACCCGGGCGTGATTGTTCCACCTGTCCCAGAGAAGGTCAAGCTGGGCCGTTTCAACCCGGAGTTGGTGGAAGCTCGTCGGGTCGGGTTGGAACTGTGCATCAATAAAATTGCCAATCACGCAGAGTTGCAAACGGACGATGACTTTGCCCTTTTTCTCTCCAGTGACAACTTTGCCGCGGATGTACGAGCCCGCGATATGGTCAAGGGTCCCGTGCCCACGCCAGAACAACGGACCTATCTCGGCTGGGGATCGAGCTTAGTGAGTGTTACGGGGGCGGGCGGCCCCCTTTGTCGAGACGGATGAGTGGTTCGACAAGCAACGTGTGTACCTCGACAGTCTCGAGACCCACTTACGTACCCTCTTCAAGGCAGTCCAAACATTGAGCGAAGAGCGCCGTCACCGAGCCAAGGCCGAGCAGGAGCTGGCCAAGCAATTTTCCGCTCTCTCAACCAGCTCGTTATCGAGGGCAACCTGTACCTGCTTCGCAGGTGTGGGGCAGACTACAGCCCTGGCCGCGCGATGTGGGGAGGTGCAAGCTGAAGCGGATGTCCATGACCTTGGCTCGATCGTGTACGAGTACGAGCGGATGGTGGGCAGTGTGCGGAAAGCATTCCAGACGCGCGAGGATGCGTGGATCGCGTGGCGCAGGGCCGCTGACGAGTTAAGCAAGGTGGTGGCCAAGCACGATCGTCTGCGGGACGAAGGGGCGCATGCGGATCGTCGGGACTTGGTTGAGCGCGAGGCTGAGGTCATGCGCCGCCACAACCGATTTGATGCCATCTCCCGCACTTGCAAACGCGAGGTGGCCAATTTTGACCACGAGCGCATCAAGGACATTCGTTCTGCGTTGGCGGCTTGGGTTCAGGGCATGATCCACCGACAACAGGAATGGTCCACGAAGGGAAGAGTACGCTGCCCTTGTCGCTCGACAGACCAACCACCTTCACAAGCCTACCCGGCCACCGTGGCTGCTACCCCAGCCACGCCCCCCTGCTCCTACAGCCACTGCGCCTCCTGCATCGAATGAGCTCGCTCAGGCGCCTGTAATTGCCCCGGACACAAAGGATGCCCCGCACGCTCCATCTCCACCAGAGTCGGGAGAGGCAAAAGATGTGTCTCCTTCTGTGACGGAAGGCCCCGAGCCGCCCACTGGACCTACCTCTGAAGCTTCCGCCACAGCAACACCTTCAGCTACGGAGACGGCCGTGGAGCCCTCTGGGTCGCCCCCTCCCCCGGCCGAGCAGCGAGAGGCGCCCAAGATGGAGGAGGAAGCCCAGCTACCGGCCGAGCCCGTAGAGGCAACCCAAGAAGGAAGAGGAAGCCCAGCCGTTGGCCGAGCCAGGCGAAGCGCCTAAAACTCAAGTGGAAGCCCAACTGCCGGCGGAATCCGTGGAGGCTCCCAAGAAGGAAGAGCAAGTCCAGCCGTTGGCCGAGCCAGGCGATGCGCCCAAATCCAAGAGGAAGCCCAGCTACCGGCCGAGCCCGTGGAGGCGCCCAAGACGATGAGGATGCCCATCCGTTGACCGTGCCAGACGATGCGCCCAAGATTCAAGAGGATACTCGTGCTCAGCTGCCTTCCGAATCCTCGCCACCGCTCCCAACTGCTGAAGGTCTGTAGTAGAACCCCGGCGGTGACATGGGAGGGAGGCGATGGAAGCACTCATGTTAAGCCCTGGACTGATCTTGTTGATGTGCTACGTTGATGGCGTGGGCATAGCATAGGCAGGGTGAGCTGCCCAGTGGGTGCGAATTGAATGGTACATGACCATCTGCACCCACGCTCATGTATGTTTTGGGCTTTTTGGGCTCGCTCTGGACAGCGCAGAACGATCTATGGTAAGCGGTAAACAGTAAAGCAGGGATGGCACGACGCAATTGCATCACCTTTCTCGGAGCGCAATTCAACATTCATCCAAGTAAAACTATCGAAACCAGAAGTGAGAAGAGTGGAGAGGAGGCATGACCAAAAAGACGAGGAGAGGAGGAGGTTTGGGGGTGGGGGTGGGAGTGAGGATCCATGCCAGGCGATTTGGGGCACCATCGTGCCATTGGTACCGGCCCTTGGTGCGTTAGGCGTTTATTGGGCATTGTGCATAACAAGGGCCAAGAGTGCACAGCGGACCCAGACTCCGTTTTGACCTGGCGCCAGTAGGCTGCGTGTTCCGACAAGTCCACCTCCTCGGCCAACTCGTTGACGCGGGGGAGCGGGTGCAGAACAATCATGTTCTCTTGGCACGGGTCAGAAATCGTTGTTGACCACGTAGGCGTCCTTGACCGCCTCGTACTCGGACGGGTTGCTGAAGCGCTCCTTCTGCACCCGCGTGACATACAGCACGTCTGTCGTCGACAGCACCTCTGCAGATCCGTCGTCTCGTACTGAGCCACCCCACGTCGCGCTGCCTCCGCCTTGACCTCTCGCGGCATGGCCAGCGCCGCAGGCGAAACGTAGTTGAGCGTCACACCGTACAGCGCCAAAAGGCGCACCAAGCTGTGCGTTGTGCGACCATTCTTGAGGTCACCCAGCAACGTGACCGTCAGTCCGCTGACCGTACCCAGCTCCTCGCGGATGGTAAAGACGTCGAGCAATGCCTGGGTTGGGTGCTCTCCAATGCCGTCGCCAGCATTAATGATGGGCACCGGCGAGGCCCGCGCTGCCTTCTGAGCCGAACCCACCGCAGGGTGGCGCATGACAATCGCGTCCGTAGGAACCAAGCGTGCGCACCGTGTCCTCCAACGTCTCGCCCTTGGCCACCGACGAGGTTTGACTCTTGACCGGGAGCACTTGACCACCGAGACGGTACATGGCCGCCTCAAAGGAAGAGGAGGTGCGAGTGGATTCCTCGTAGAAAAGAGTGCAGAGCACGCGGTTGCGCAGAATCTTGAGCATCCCATTCCGCTCCACACCCATGCGAATCTCCTGGGCAACCGAGAAGAGGGCGTGGAGATCATCACGGGTAAATGCTTCACCGAGAGCATGTGGCGACGGTTGAAGGAGGCGTGCGCCAGCTGCAAGGCCGAAGATGGGCTCAGCTCGCGGGCCGGAGTCGGAGCACTCACCCGCACCAACTCGCTTGTCGTATCCATCACAGGCGACATTGGCATCTCGCTCTCCGCCACAGACACCCGACGAAGGTGGCGCGTAGCCTTGGACACCCCAAACGAGGTCGACACGTTTTGGCCCACAGGGCCACGCGACACGCTCTCGCCATCAACAAAGACGGCCTTGCCTTTGCTCACCACACGCGAAACCGCGCCAACAGTCGTGCGCGTCGCCAGCGGCGACCAAATCGTGCCAGTGGGACGCGGGGCGGCGCGGTCGACATCCACCTGCACTTCCGCATCGGGCGGGGCGATGAAGCCAAAGATCTCACGGGGCCTTGAAGAGCTTGTCGTAAATGTCCTCCAGTTGCAGGCGCTTCTCGTTGACTGCATCGAGAAGGAGATGCATACTCTCCACGATACCCGAAGCAGCCGAGACAGAGTGGCCAAGCTGAACACCCATCATGTAGGCAAGCTTCCCACCGTGAGCACGTCAATGTTCGCCAGGTTCTCCCATAGTGCAGCTTGATCCGCCTCGGTCGGAAGGACGGTCGCCTCAGGGTAGGTACCACGGTTGAAGAACAAAGCGTAGATCGGCACATCCACCGAGACCTTGAGCCCCTTAGCCTTGGCAAGGGTGATGAGGCTCAGGTCGGCCGCATCAGTCAGACCAGTGACGTGAATGGCACGCTGCTGCAGGCTGGCCAAGAGAAGAACGGAGGCCAGGTCGTTGCCCTTGGTGCTTGTCACCAGCAGGCGGTCCGCAGGCCACTCAGAGGCATTGGCTGCCGCCGTAGCAAGAGGAACGGTCTCCCCGTTCGGGTAGGAGGTACTACGCAGAGAGTGCGGCTACGCTCCGACAGGGCAGCCACTTCGTCCGGCTGAGTCGTCGGGGCACGGCAAGCGCCAACGACACATCGCAATAAGCCGCTCCGGCCAACTTGCCCTCGACGATCGAGAGCGTGTGTTCGTCTCGGACCACGCTGGTAGTCCCCAGAGGCGAGAGGTGGACGGTGGTGAACCCAGCGGCAAGCGAAGCCTTGGTCAACTCAGCCAGGTCGCGAGCGCCCACTGTCGGGTCGGCAATGTTAGGCAGGAAGGCGCCAACGTTGAACAGACCGGGGAAGGTGTGGGTCTGGTGCGAGTCTTAAAGTCGATGCTCGAGATGGAGAAGTCAGAGCCAGCACGGCGGTAGCGCGCCAGAGCTTCAATGTAGAGCTTGGCGTTCTTGACATTAGTGATGAGCGGAATAGAGCGGTCAATCGCCAGACGACGGGCCTTGTAACCAATCGAAGTGAACGTAGGGGGACGGCGGTACTTGTTCTTACTCGGGAGCGAAATGAAGAGAGACGAGACACCTTGCGACAAGTGCGAGAGCAACGAGTAGCTGGACATCTTATTGTCGTCTCCCTTCCAGTCCTCATCCTCAGGCAGGGCCTCCAGCTGAATGATTGGGATGCCTTGCTCAGAATAGAAGTCTGCAGTACCGCTCGAGCCGTAGAGAGTGTAGCCCAACTGGTGCAGCGTCCGTACAGATTGAACCAGCTCCTGCTTCTCGCTGAACGACCCAACCGACAGGAGGACATTCTTCGTTGGCAGCTTAAGGCCAGATGCGACCATGCCCTTCAGGTACGCCTCGTACTTGTCGTGACCGAAGCAGGCCACTTCACCCGTCGAGGCCATCTCCACACCCAGAATCGGATCAGCGCCAGCCAGCCGACTGAACGAAAACTGCGGAACCTTGACACCAACGTAGTCTTTCGGCAACGTCATCTTGGGGTACGGCTCAATGGGCAGGCCCAGCATCACCTCGGGCCATCTCAATCGCGTCCACGCCCGTTACCTTCGAGACGAAGGGGAAGGAGCGCAGCACGGACGTTGCACTCGATCACCTTGATCTCGTTGTTCTTGGCAATGAACTGGATGTTGAACGGACCCGTAACATGGAGCGATTCGGCGATCTTGGCCGTCGCGGCGGTGATCCGGCGCACCGTCTCAGGGTCCAGATCCTGCGGAGGGAGATGAGGGTAGCGTCACCAGAGTGCACACCGGCATTCTCGACGTGCTCCGAATGTAGTGCATCACCAGCTTGCCATCGCGGGCGACAGCGTCCATCTCAATCTCCTTGGCGCCCTCAAGGTACTTGGAAATGACAACCGGGTGTTCACGGTTAACGGCAGCGGCCTGGGAGAGGTAGGAGGAAAGGTCATCCGAAGAGTAAACCACGTTCATCGCAGCCCCCGACAGGACATACGACGGGCGCACCAAAACGGGGTAGCCAAAGCGCTCACAAGCCGAATAGGCGTCATCGTACGACGTGAGTTCCTTCCACATGGGCTGGTCCACACCAATTTTGTCAAGCATCCGGAGAATTTGTACCGGTTCTCGGCCATGTCAATGTTCTCCGGCGACGTACCGAGCACCTTGACGTCTTGGCGGTGCAGGGGAAGAGCAATGTTGTTGGGTACCTCCACCCATCGAGATGATCACGCCGCTTGACTGCTCAAGGTCATAGATGTCCAAAACCGTCTCCAGACTGATCTCGTCAAAGTACAAGCGGTCCGCCTCGTCATAGTCCGTGACACCGTTTCAGGGTTGTAGTTGATCATGACCGTCTTGTACCCCGAGAGCGAAGGGTGCGCACGCACGCACAGCACACCAGTCAAACTCGACACTCGAACCGATACGGTACACGCCCGAGCCAAGCACAATGACACCCTTGTCGTTGAAGTCCACATCATGCTCAGTGGCGTGGTAGGTGGTGTAAGGTAGTTGGTGTAGGCTGGGAACTCGGCGGCAACCGTATCAATCTGTTTGACGAAAGGCATGATCCCCGTCTCCTTACGAACGCGACGGACAGCAAGTTCAGTGCTGCCCATGCACTTGGCCAGCAGTTTGTCAAAAGCCGAGCTGTTTACCGGCCCGCAGCTGATCGGCGCTCAACTGCGACAGCGTCTGCTTCGAGAACCAATTGGCAGCCTTGGTAATGCGCTCGAGCTTGCGGAGGAACCAACGGTCAATCGAGGTTGCGTCGTGGATCTTGTCGACCGAGTAGCCCTTGCCAAGAGCATTGGCAATAGCAAAGATGCGGCGGTCCGTCGGCACGGTAAGCTCTTGATCAATCTCATCATCCTTGACAAAGTCGTTCTGGGTATAGGGTAGGGAATGTCAGTAATTGAGCCTACAATAATAACATGAAGCAAAAGGGTGTTAGTCTCAGGAAACGTACGGTAGCAAAGCCAGGGAAGGACGGGTCGATCGAGCGAATGGCCCGCTGGATTGCCTCTTCGAAAGTACGGCCAATGGACATGACCTCACCAACAGACTTCATTGAAGAGCCCAGAGTGGACGAGACGCGAACAAATTTCCGCAGATCCCAGCGAGGGAACTTGCAGACAACATAGTCGAGTGACGGCTCAAAGCACGCCGATGTTTCTTGGGTCACTGAATTGCGAATCTGTTAAGAGGAATGTTGAGACCCAACTTGGCAGCGATAAAGGCAAGCGGGTACCGTAGCCTTGGACGCCAGTGCCGACGAACGCGACAGACGGGCGTTAACCTCGATAATGCAGTACTCTTGCTGTGCGGGTTGAGCGCGTACTGGATGTTGCACTCACCCACCACACCCAGTGGCGAATGACATTGACAGCGGTGGTGCGGAGCATGTTGTAATCCTCATCAGACAGTGTCTGACTGGGGGCAATAACGATCGAGTCACCAGTGTGGATGCCGAGCGGGTCAAAGTTTTCCATGTTACAAACGGTGATGCAGTTGTCCTGCGCGTCGCGAACCACTTCGTACTCGACCTCTTTCCACCCGCGCATAGACTTCTCCACCAGCACTTGCGGGGAGTTGGCAAAAGCGGCCGTGCAGAGCTTCTGAAGTTCATCCACGTTCGAAGCAAATCCACTGCCCAACCCCCAAGGGCAAAGGCCGCACGGACAATCACCGGGAAGCCAATCTGCTTGGAAGCCGCCAGTGCTTCTTCCCACGTCGTAGCCGAGGCCGAGGGTGCGACCTTTTCGTTGATTTCGGCCAGGGCCTTGGCGAACAGGTCGCGGTCTTCCGTAGTGATGATAGTGTCGATCGGAGTACCAAGAATTGTGACACCCAAAGCAGTAAGCTCCTCCTTAATGGCAATACCGACATTGAGCGCCGTCTGGCCACCAAACGTGACGGCAATGCCGTCGGGCCGTTCGTGCTTGATGACCTTCAGGACAAACTCGGGGGTGACAGGAACGAAGTAACCTTATCCGCCAAGCCGGCGCTCGTTTGGATGGTGGCAATGTTGGGGTTGATGAGCACAGTGTAGATGCCTTCCTCCTTGAACGCCTTGATCGCCTGACTGCCCGAGTAGTCAAATTCGCCAGCCTGACCAATCGACAGACCACCCGACCCAAGCACAAGGACCTTGCGCACATTCACCCGCGGGTGCGCCGCCTCGTTGTCTGCCTTCTTGCCCCCAACGAATTGGACTGGAGGCAAGGCCGGAGCAGGGGAGGTGGCAGCTGCCTTGACCGCGGCACAGTCCACCACCGAACGGATGAACACGTCAAACAGGAACTCCGTGTCGCGCGGGCCAGGCGCCGATTCCGGGTGGAACTGGACCGAGAAGAAGGGGCCCTGCGACGAGTAGATACCCTCGTTGGAACCATCATTGGCGTTTTGGAAGAGCTCGTGCCAGCCATGAGGGAGCGAGTCGACGTTAACGGCGTAACCGTGGTTTTGGGAAGTAATGTAGCAGCGGCCGCTCAGCACGTCCGTGCATGGGATGTTGGCGCCACGGTTACCAAACTTCATCTTCTCCGTCTTAGCACCGGCAGCAAGCGAAAGAAGCTGGTGGCCAAGGCAGATACCAAAGATGGGCACCACCGCATCGCCTTGCCGGGCGAGTAGCTTTTCAATCGTCTTGATCGTCGGACCACACATGGTGGGATCACCAGGACCATTCGAGATAAAGACGCCATCAAAGGGCTCAGTCTCCTCTGTCGTCACATCATAGTCCCACGGCACCACCTTGAGCTCAACCCGCGAGAGGTGAAGCACGGATCTGGTTGCGCTTCATGCCCACGTCAATAGCAATAATCCGAAGCGGGCGACCAGAGGGGTGCAAAGCTGGCTGGTAGCGGTCCCTTTGGCGTCATTCGTCGCAGTGGTAGCCAAGGTGAAAACTTCTGGCTTGGTGAGCGACACCTTGGCGACCAGATTGGTGGCGTTGTTGTCAGCAAAGGGGATTTGCTCAAACTCGACGCGCCAAAGAGCATCAGCGTCACCAGCGAGGCCAGTCACAGGCTTGGTAGCAGGCGTCAACGCAGGCGAGTCGGCGGCGGCGGCGGCCTTGAGGGCACGCAGCGGATCCTTGGGAGAGGACGAAAAGTTCTGCCGAGCCAACAACTTGCCCAACATCGACCCCCGTTCACGAATCTTTTTGGTCATGGCACGCGTGTCAATGCCGTAAATGGCAGGCACACCGTTCTCAGCAAGCCACTGGCCCAGGCTCGACTCGGCCAAAAAGTGAGAAAGTCTTCGCTGTAATACGCCACGACAAGTCCGCAATGTGAATGCGGGACGACTCAAACGGCAGCGCAAGCAGCTTTTGCGTCGCTGCATCGACCTCTTTGCGCGAGGGGACACCATAGTTCCCCACGAGGGGGAAGGTAAGCACGAGGATCTGACCTTCGTACGACGGGTCGGTGAGGGACTCGACGTAGCCAACCATGCCTGACGGAGCAGCAAGCGTTAGCATGGGTGGATCACGAAGCGGCCGAGACCGAAAGAGCAGGTGAGTACATACCCGTCTGGAAGACACACTCTCCACTGACGCTCTTGAGGGTGCACCGAAGCTGAAGCCGCGGAAGGCAGTGCCGTCGGCAAGCTCCAGGACCATATCGCCCGCATCGGTCGCATGGGCGGCGTAGGGGGGCGGGCGCGTGGCAGGCGGGGCAGGGCCCGCGCTGACGGGCGCCGGTGCCAGAACGGTTGCCGTTGCAGTTGCTGGCGCGGCGCCGTGGCAGGGGCCGGGGCGGCAGCAGCGGCAGCGGCAGGAGTGGCGGTGCTCATGGCAGAAGAGGAGCAAGGGTGGTGGTGGGGACGAAGGGGAGTTTGGTGGGGGCGGCAGCAACCTTCCTGGCAGGCCAAGTGTCCTACCAGGAAAGAGAAGGGAAAGGACGCACGCCTCGGCCGCACATCGGCCGCTTTTATTACACGAAAAAAAATCCGACGCATCGGCCAGGGCCGGGCGGAATTGACCGGGGAGCCGGCACGGCGCCAGTGTGCGCCCCCAGCCGCATGTATCGCCGCTGCGTGACGGAGACTCGGCCCAAAAAAAAAACGGAGCAGTGCGGGGGCAGTGTCCGAGCGTGTCGGCCCGTGCACCGCACAGCGCCAGTGTTCGCCCGTTGCCACCTCTTCAACTTAAATGATGCCGGCGAGAAAAGAAAATGGGGCCTACACACGCCAACTTTAGGGTCGAAACAGGATTGGATTCAATTTGTGACGCTACGGGAACCACAACCCCCTAACCCCATCGGTGTCACCGGCCAGCCAGCCACGCCTCCACCGCTGCGCCAGCGCCCCATATACGCCCAGTCGTCCCTCCACCCGCCGCCGCCACGTCCACGCCGCTCCGCATCGGTCAAAACAGACGTGGCGTGCTCCAACCCAATCGCGTAGTAGTGGTCCAGATCCACACCCCGCATTGGACCGAGGCACCAGTCCCACTTCAGCAGCCGTCTCCGCCACCTCGTCGCCCCGCCAGTCAACTGACCGGTAATCCTCTGCCACCTGCAACTCAGCCACCCCTTCTTCGGCCGAGGTGCCGGCGATCAGCCCCATCTCCACCTCCGCCCCAGTACTTGGCAGGCCGCTGCCCCGCCCACCAGTACTGCCCCTGGTATATGCAGTCGTTCCACCGCTTTCCCACCGCATACGCTCCTGGGCCTGATGAAACCAGTTCCGCCCCCTTCAAAATCGGTTGAAAGAGAGGATGCCGCGTCAGTTGGGTCAGGGCTTGTTCGCCCATAGCCGCGCTCACTAGCCGCACCGACACGAGTCGGTCGGACCCTGGCCACCGAGGTGAAGTAAGGAGGCCAATGACCAAGTACGGTAGTTCCCTGGCCAGCCGATTGTATGGAACACACTCCCTGGGTATGGTGCTCCGGACCGACACGCCAAATTTGCTCGTAGAAAGAAGCGTTGGAACGTATCCCCTTGGTGGCGGGAAAAAGAGTCGCGTCAGCAACCACCGCCGCACTCGTCGTACCTTCCAGCCCATCAGCCAGGAGCGTCACCGGCGCTGCCCATTCCTTCTTGTCCGCCAGCACCCCTGCCACCCCAATCTTGTGTGCCGATTCGATTCGGGCGTCGCTCCCATATCACGTCCGTCTGCTGGGCCGGCACAATGTTCACCCCCATGCGTGATGCCTCTTTAGCCAGGCCGCGATGAGCGCCGTCGTAGAGACGATCTGTCGGTCCCGCAGGCCCGTCGATGTCAACCCCGAAACTTCTTCAGTGAAAGGGGATAGTGGCGGGAAGGAGTGAGAAAGTAGGCGCGCTCATCCGTAAGTGGTGTGCAGCTCAACTGGGCCTGCGAAGCCTGCCACGACGGCAACAGACTTTGCAGTGCACTGGTATTGACCACATCGTACGTTCCTGCCCACGCAACGGGCGAGAAAGGAACGTCAAGCACGCTGATCCGCACTGTGTCCTTTTCCTCCTGAGCCAGTTGGGCAGCCTTGATTGCTGCGCTGAGTCCGGCTGGACCGGCACCAAGATTAAGACATCGCACGTGTCCTGGACCCCCTTTCCGGATCCCAACTTCCATGTCGGGGGCAGGAAGTGGCGATTCGTCGAAATGAGGGAGAGGAAAAGTGGAATGTCGTAGGAGGGGAACAGAACGGGTGGTGGATGGAAGAGTTGAGGCGGAGAGGGCACGGACTAGGGCCATCGTGGCAAGACACGAATACCGTCGCCCCTAAGTCCATTGCTTCGGCCTCTGAGGCGAGAAGGATGGCGCGAGGATGATTAGCTAATGCACCGTAAAAAAAGCACGAAACACTCCGCAAAATGGGATAGCATCGCATCAGATCGATCATCGATTTCAGGCTGATTCATAGGCCTTCGGCCTTGGTTACATCACTAGTCACTCCTCCTCTTCGCCTACGAGGATCAGGCCGAGCGGGTGGCGATCACCGACGTCCCCTCGCTCGCCCCGGCATATTTGCAGACCACTCGCGCTCCCCCTAGTAGGAGACCAATGGTGTTGCCAGTAAGTCAGGAACCCTGGCTGCCGCCATTAAATTCGTCTCCAAATTGAATCTAGCCCTAGGGGTACGGATGAAGCTGATGAGAAGCGCCGTACAGAGTATTGTTCGTCATCGTTCTCCCTTGCTGTTCCGTCCTCTACCCTGCCTCACCCCCCAAGCATCCCCGACCCCGTCATCGATAGCACTCACTATCTGTGGCGATTCCTCCTCTATCTCTCCGCATCGATAGCCCCAAGGGATCGGGGGTCTCGCCAACGTCCCTGTGTTTTGTGTTTTTTTGGCGAATGCCAGTATGGATTCAAAAAGAGGGAGACGCTTCCTCGACACGACGAGCCACGCTGGCGAGTGCAGTGTTAAAGAGCCCTACTCGCTTCACAGAACACAGCATTTGCACCCTTGTCGCTCCTCTGAACAGGCCTCGCACACCACCTCCACCCGTACCATGGCCCAGAAAAAGGAAGCAAAATTTTGAACGCGATCCCTAGGGACCACAGCGAGCGGCTCACCACAGCTTCCTCCTCTCGATGCGCTCGGCGTACTTGATCCGCTTCGCAATCGACCACCGCTTGCGCCGCTCATCATCGACCATGATCGCGTGCTCACGCGTACGCGGGGTGGCCGAGCGACCATACGGATCCAGAGCGGCTTGACGCTGTAATGCGCGCCAGGGCGTAGATGTTGTACTTGACCGGGTCCGAGGTGCGCAAGCGCTGGATCGCAATGATGTCCGCGGCGGTCAACGGGGTCTGACGCGGTGTTCGCGGCCGGCGTTGCAACGGCTGGGTCTCACGGCGCGTAGGAGGCGGCAGCGGCGCATCCCCCACCGAGTCGTCCGTGCCCGTCCTGGCATCTTTGCCATCCAGGATCGGAGACAGGACCATCGTCGTGCTCTCCGGCGGCTCCACCGACGGAGGCGCGCACCACAAACGTTTCACCCGTCGGCAACCGGCTCCAGCCCGCTTTCTTGTCCTCTTCCAGAGGGTCGCGGCTACGCCGAACGGGGGTCACATGCGAATGGCGCCCTGCCACGTGCGAAGTAGAGAAGGAACGACGCTGCCCCCCCATCGGAAGGGGAGTCGTTAAACTGGCGCGAGCTGCAGTGTGCATACTGCGGGTGTTCGTCGCTGGGGCCAGCGTCTTGGGGTTAAGCCATCCCTTAGACCCAGCCCAGTTGCCCTTGACCATGGAGCTGTAGTAGACGCGAGGGAAAAATTCCTTCTTCAGGTACCAGAATGCGCGCATGGGCTCGCCTTGGTCGATGCCAAACTTGGCAAACGACTCCTTGGGCTGCCCACCGTATTTAAACTCAGCCAAGAGCACTTTACCGTACTCGGTGATGAGCGGGCAAGAGGTATAGCCGTCGTACGCAGCAGGCAGCTCCGTCGTACCGGGGTTGGCCATGGTGAAGAGCATGTTGGCTACCGTGACAGGCGCTTGGGCGGTAATCGCAGCGGTCGTCTTGGAGGTAGGAAGGGACGACGAGTCACCAAGCGACCAAATGTTCTTGTACTTAGTGTGCTGCGTCGTGGCCGGGTCGACATCAACAAACCCGCCCTGTTCAGCGGCAAGAGGGGAGTTCTTGATAAAGTCAAGCGGGCCCATGGGGGGCGAGACATGCAGCAGATCGTAGGCACGCTCCAACGAACCACCGTCAGAGGTGGTAAAGGTGGCCACCTTCTTTCCTGCATCGATCTTGACAAGGTTGGTGTTGAACAAACCCTCAACCTGGCGTTCCTTGCGCAGCTCCTCCAAAACCGCACTGTACTTGGGCACGCCAAACATCGTTGGCAACCCATCGAGGAAAGAGACTTTGACACCCTTGGTGGGATCCGACGGCGAAACTGGCCCGCTCGCTTCCAGTGGTCCAACGCCATCCACATGATCTTTTGCGGGGCTCCGGCGCATTTGATCACGGCAGCCGGTTGGGTAAAGATAGCCTGGCCCTTGGTGAGCGCCTCAATAGCCGGGAAGACGTGGGGAACAGTGTTGTAGCCATAGATGCAGACCACACCGGTCTCTTTGGGGTGAGCCAAAGCGTCAGGAAGACCCTCAATGGCATCCCAGTTGGTCTTGATACCAGGAGCAACAACCAGCTGCTCGTAGGCGATCGTGCGACCGTCGCGCGTCTTGATCTCGTTTGTCTCGGGAGCGAAAGTGGCGACTGAGTCGGCCAAGTAATCGATTCCGGCCGTCTTGCCAGGCACAGCTTCGGTGACAGTAAGTTCCTTCATACTCCGACGACCTTCCTCGCGAGTGCGCACACCGCCACCAACAAGAGTCCAGCCTGGCTGGTAGTCATGGAACTCGGCCGGGTCAATCACAAGGATCTCCGCAGCCCCGTCCGTCGGGAAGTACCCCGACTTGGCGACCTCCTTGGCCACGGCCTGGCCGGCAGTGCCGCCGCCGACGACGACGAGACGGTAAGCGTGCTTACGTGCCTCGCCGCGACGCTGGCGGGGAAAAGGCATCGTCGGCAGCGGTAGTAAGCGTACGGCGCGGGCGGTGGGCCGGGGCGCGGAGGGAGGCGGCGGTGGGGTAGGCCAAGGCCGAGGCAGAGCGGAGTGTGCTCAGGCCGCGGGTGAGGGCAAGCGGAGAGCGGCGGGCAGAGCGGACTGCCAGCTGCAGCGGAACGAGGGATCCAGCCATGGTTATCGCCGCCGCGGGGGTCGTCGTCGTCGTCGTCCAGAAGAGGACAGGAAAGACAGGACAGGGGATGTCGAAGCGCAGCGGCAGCAGCGCCGGCCTGGGAAAGAAGGAGAGCTTCTTGCGGGCGCGGCGGAACGGATGGCACGTTCCGCCGTTCCGCCGAGCAGCAGGCTGGCACGATTGAAATGTAAAATGAGGCGTGAGCGGAGGCGTCTGAAACTTGCACATGTGCTGACTGGGGCGCAGCCTGCCAGCTCCACGTGAGAGGCGAGGCAGGGCGCGTATTCAATCAAAGTGCGGCACTCGCCCAGTGGGATGCTCCGACCGCTCACAGCTCAGACTGGGCTCGTGCACGGCTCCCTTCCAGTGCTGGCAAATCTAAGTAGGATCCACGACACAGCCGACTGGGGGAGGCCCAGGTGCGAACCAGTCCTGGTGTACTGATAGCGCATGTCCGCCTGGGGCTGATATATGATCGCCAGGCCTCGCTTCCCCCCTCTCGCACACCCGCCCCCCCTCCGCCCCCGCCATGCCCGCCCCAACCCAGGCCGATGCGGCAGCGCAGACATTTGCCCTGGGCGACTTTGAGCTGCAGAGCGGAGTGGTGCTGAAGGACGCCTACCTGGCATACAAGACGTATGGCCAGCCCTCCAACCCCCTCATCCTCTTCCCCACCTGGTTCACCGGCACGCTCACCGAGGTACGTGCCTCCTTCCCCCCCCCCCCCCTTGCCGTCCTTCTCACACGTTGGTTCTCCCAGGGCAACGAGTGGCTCATCAGCACCCCTGCCCATCCGCGCCGTGCGCTGGATCCCGCCAAGTTCTTCATTGTCTCGGTCGCGCTCTTTGGCAACGGCGAGTCGTCCAGTCCGAGCAACACGCCCGGCGCCCAGGCAGGCGCCAACTTCCCCAACACCACCATGTACGACAATGTGCGTGCGCAGCACCAACTGGTGCGCCACCTGGGCAAGTCAAAGTTGATCGTCGTTGGCTGTCCATGGGTGCGGTCAAACGTTCCAATGGGCGTCGCAGTACCCCGACATGGTGACGCATGCCTTCCCCTTTTGTGGGGCGGCGCGGACGAGCGTGCACAACCAAGTGTTTATTGACAGTGTTCGCAAGGCCATCGTGACCGACCAAACCTTTGCTGAAGGCACCTATTCTCCCCATGCCCCTCCTACCCAGGGCCTGGAGGCAATGGGACGGGTGTATGCCGGATGGGGCTTTTCTCAGCCGTTTTACCGGGCCCGCCTGTACACCAAGCCGCCGTTTAACTACCCTGATCTCAACGCGTTCCTGGTCAACTTTTGGGAAAAGTGGGCCACCTCCAAAGACGCCAACAATGTCCTTCGTCATGTATGGACGGGGCGCATGCCGACATTGGTGCGCAGCCCTTGTACGCCGGCGCGTCGAAGCGCGACGTGCCACCTTCCCAGGGGGGACGCATGGGAACGTTTGGTGATTTTGGCCCGATAACCGAGCAAGATGATTTGGCTTTCCAGCGCGCACTCGAAGCGATCCAAGCACGTGTGCTCATTCTGCCCTGCCGCACCGACCTTTACTTCCCCCCCGAGGACAGCGAGGCGGAAACGAAGGCGATCCCCCGCGCTGAGCTCAAGGTCATCGAAAGTATCTTTGGTCATTGGGGGGGGACCGGGCGATAGTGCGGTGGATGCCAAGTTCCTAGACGATTCGATCTATGACTTTTTGGCCAAATATGCAGACGAGATTGACTCGCCAGCTACACCCAAGGTGTAAGTACTGTGGTGGACGGTTTGTCCAGGTGGAAAGTGACTATCCACTCGACGTCCTTGCTGGTGCTGCATGATGCATGATGCGCCAACGCCGAATGCATCGTTCATGCCCACCGTCCTCTTTTTCGTGTGATCTGCGCTTGCTTCCTTACGTTTTGAATCCTTGCTGTCGCTCAAGCTACCATCCTCCCGCTTGAGTCGTGTACACCCAAATTGTTTCATCCTTGGGCCGTGTACAAGTGAGTCGCACCGCGTCCCATGGCTCCTTACTGGAGGAAGTACGGGACGTTTCGTCGCAGGAGGCCAAGCGAATGCCGTCCTCATTCACCCTACCAGTGCAAGACGTGGGCAACGGCGCGAGGTTGGCTCTATCACATTACCAACGCAGGTACAAACGAGGGGAGACGCTAGAGGGAAATAAAGATTAGAAGGGGAGGAGTGGGACCTCTACAGGAAGTGTAATGTATATACTGTACATGCGCAGAACCAAGCGACGGTTGTCAGCCCGGTGAGCAGGCGGGGAGGGTTTTAGCGTAAAGACAGTGCCGCGTTCGGCGGGCTCCCGATCACCTGCACCACCCCTAGGGCATCCACACTGTACCGGCTAATGGTAGAAGCAGTGGTGGTATGGGTGTGGCCGCGGGGGGTGGCCGTTGATGGTCCCGTCCCAGATGGACGAGGGGCGTGGTGGGGCGGTACGGCTTGGAGTGCAGTAGGCTTCGGTGTCTGTGCCTGGGTCCCATAGCCTGAGAAAGGTCTCTGTACCGGGCCGGGGAGGGTAGTGTCCCACGTCGGAGAGGCCCATTGCCAGCCGTCGCCGCCTTAGGAGACGCTAAAGCCGAAGCTGAAGGCGAGGAGACGGGGTACATGCTCGACAAGTCCCCCAGCCCAATGGGAGGGGCAGGAGGACGAGGGGGTGGAAGGGAAGTCTTTTGGGCCCCGGGAGCAATGGGGTCCGACACGCGCAGTGCCCTCGACGCCGGATTGGAACCAATAAGTGAAGGAGAAGGAGAGAGTTGGTAAGGGTGGGGGATAGAAGGTAACTGCTGCGTATGTGCGGAAGCGGAAGGAGAGAATGCCAACCCAACGGGGTTGGGTCTGTGTTGGAGAGGTCGGGTTGGACCGAGTGAGTTGGTAAGGGCTCATTGACCTGCGCAAAGTTGAGGCTCGATATGGGGTCTTTGCCAAACACAGGGCTTGTAGGAATCGGCCCACCGAGAATGGGCGGATTGGACAAGGATGCGAAATCGAGGCCCGACAAGCGTTGCCGCATTGGGGTGGACGAAGGCGGCGCCGGGGACCCTGGAGAAACAGGTGCCGCTTGAACAGGTTGGGTCGGTGGAGCAGGGGGTGCGGTGATGTGATTGTAGGTTGACGATGGGGGGCAGCAGAGGGTGGCGCGGACAGACCATTGGAAGACGAAGAAGAGGAAGAAGGTGCATCTGTAGTTCGTCGAGCGGAAAGAGTTTTGGCCGTAAAGGTGCGGACCTTACGGAACATTGACGGATTGTGTTTGCGGGCCATGGAAGGTGTGCTCGGGGCACTTTGCGGGAGCGAAGGTGGAAACTCTGGTTCAGAAGGGAGCTTCTCACCCCCTTAGCGTCACGGGGGGGTATAGTTGGAACGGTGGGGGCACCAGGAGGGTGGATGAAGGTGGCAAAGGCGGGTGGCATTGAGCTTGGCATGGGGCTTGTCGTCCATCGATTCTTGTCGCTGGCAACCTAGACGCACACATCCGTTAGCAATCAACGGACTCTGAAATAAGAGGAAAAGACCTGATACAAAATCGGTCGGGGAGCGAGAAAAAGCAGGGATGAAGGAAGGGGACCAAGAGCAGCAGGGTCAGAACGTACATGAGCCCCATGGGATGAAAAATGAGCCAGCCCCTCAGCCAAAGGAGGAGCCGATCGAGTTCGAGGTGGAGAGGGCACCGGTCCTTCCTCAGGAGCCCGCAGACAGGACGATCTGACTAGGTGCCCTCGGCCCCAAAGCCGCGCAAACCGTGATGGCTTGCCTTGAGACGCGGACGAGGTTTGAGGGAGAGGGTCAGTGGCAGGAACGGGGGGCGCAGGTGCGGTCTGAGGTTGTAGAACCGGCACTGACTGTGCCAAATAATAGGGTGTGCCATGAGGGTCGACAAGCACTGGCTGAGGAAAGGGCCCAGGAATGTGAGGAACCAATGCCGAGGTGGGCTGAGAAAGGCGGCAGTTGGATCAGAATTGCCTTTCGTAAGGTCGGCGCGAATCTGGGCTAACGCTGTAGGGTCGGCAATGGCGTACCCGTATTGGCCTGGATTCTGCATCACCGCGGCGGGGGGGTATAATCCAGCCCAGTAAGGAACTGAAGGTGCCGATTGGGAAGGCAGCCACGGCGGAGGTGGTAACGCAGGCTCGCTCGCACCGCGTACACGGGCCGCCGCTGGTTCTAAAGGGGAACGTAGTACCTCCATTCGGTTGGATGAGTCGTCGACTTGGGCTGAATCCTGTGGCAGCGGGATGTTTTGCCCAGGACCGGCAGGAGACGAGTCCAAATTGTTCCCTCTGACAGGGAGGATGGATCTCTATCCACGCCATGGGCAGCGGATGCGAGCGACCCCCGGGATCGGTGCGACTGGGTGGGCCATCCACCTGCCGCTATCGCCTTCTTCTGGCCTCAGCCGTTCTTGGTCCTGACGCGATTGCTGCCGACTCCCAGAAAGAGATGGCGCATGCGCCTGGGCGGGCGAGAGTGGAAGCCGCATGGCTCGAGTGGGAGGCGAAAGAAGCCAATCCTTGTTACCAGAAAGGAGGCGGGACCCGCTTCCAGAAGGGGATAAATCCAGCTTGTCCAGGTCGTGAGGACGCGGACCAGGAGCACTCTTTCGCCCTGAACGGGCGTGAGAAGGACGGGGCGCATCTGTCGACCGACGGGGCCGACCGGTGCTTGACCGGTGGTAGTCGAAAGAGCGGTGAAATCGGACAAGATCATCCGCTTGAAAATCAGAATCACCTTCCGGGTCCAAGGCCCAGTCGCGGCATCAGGGAACTCGAGACGGCGCGGGGAGAGAACCATCATCAGGCTCAACATACCATCGACGAGATCTCGTACTGGACCGGTGTCGCAAGTCCTAGGGCGTGATCCCGTCCCCTCCAAATCGTCCGAGTCCGGACCCGAAGACGAGGAGGACTGGTAGTGTTCACTCTTGGTGGCGAACGACGCGACCGACCGGACCCAGACCTTGCCATCTTTCGACGAGACCATTCCGATGAACGGGAACGTCGACGACGGGAACGCTCGCTCACTGCTGTTTCCACTCGCTGGTCCAATTCGCCAGTGAGATTCGCGATGGCCCGACGGAGATTCTTTCATACGTTGTCAGCATTGAGAAATGGTCATGAAACCAGGGAAGAAAGGCATACCTCGATTTCCTGAGTTTGCCGATCCAACATTGCGCGTTGCCGGACAATCTCCCTCGCAAGCCCATCGTCATGGGCATCAGGCACAACTGTGGCAACCTGGGAGCCCCCTGAATCTGCAGGGTACGTTGCGGGGCTTGTGCTCCAGTCCACCGGGGAGTTGTTGGACTTAGGACGATCTCGTTTGTTCTGCATCGGCAGAAGTCCACAAAGCGCTCGCAGGTGCACCTTTCCCCTGCTTGCGACTCCGCGAGCCAGACCGGTTGACCAACTGCGGGGGGGGAGAGACCACCTGAGAAGACTGTGGTGTGCTCTCCCACGTCGTATCCCCCATCCCTTGTCGTACGGACACGGATTCAGGCGGTGACACGGTAGAGCTATGCCCCGTGTTAGGTTCGTACAGGGAAGAACGTTCCAATCCTGTTTCAGCAGCATGCCCCTCAGGACGTGGATGAAAAGTTGCAGCCACTTGGGAAGTGAAGAGACCCATCTCAGAAGCAGTTGATCTCTCATCAGTGATGGTTTGGCTTGTGGGGAGGGGACGCAAGGGATCAGTATCCACCGAGGGCTTCTCCACCAAAGGTCCTGCTTCCTTGTGTCGGCCTGGGGCACAGTTGGTGGACGTTGGCCCGTAAATCTCGGTGTAGCCAGACCCACAGAGGAAGGTCCCATATGGAGGAACACCACCGGAGTAGCCTCCTGAGGTGACGAACGCGTAAGATGATCAAACGAACCAACCATACCCGAGGGCGTTGAGGACGGTTCTGGGGACAGAGTCCGAGGCCGAACCAGTCCCGACCCATCCCTTTCAGGCTCAGTGGAAGATGAAACTGTAGAGAGAGAGAGGCGATCGGGAGGAAGAGAGGTAGAGCCATCTGCCTTGGTCCCATGCCCCGGCTGGTGCCCTTTAGGATCAGCCACAGTAGGATGGGATAGACTTGTAGGTACCTGATCCTCAAGAGGCCGAGCCAATCCATGCTGCTGATGGACTTCGCCACCTTGGGGTGGGCTCATACCCCGAGCGGCCGTTCGAAAGAGGAAGGTAACCAACTGGGGTTGGTCTTGGGCAAGGGGAACGATAATGTACTCGAAGAAGTAGGATGACCACTTTGGGCAACATCAATCTCCTCCAACGACATAGCCCAGGGGCCCAAGCCAAAATCAACCTCGTGCTCCAAGTTTTCCAGGGGTTCTTGACCTTGGTCCCGACGCTCGTCAGAGGACATCATTTGCCCATCGGAGGAAGACTCGACTACCGGAAAATTCGGCAAATTTGGTCCCACAGACAAATCCAAAGAATGAAGCGTAGCCCGCGTGCGGCGCGGGGTACTCGAATCATGAGGGCTCATCAAACTCGAATGTGTGCGATGTGGAGACGGGTGGGGATCAAAGGACAAGGCGTTCCAGGGAGCGGGAGGGAGCCCAAGCGAGGGGTGGATTGTTGAGAGCCAGACTGGGATGATCATCAATCGAAGGTGGGCAGGGATCTTTGACGGGGCCCATGAGTGCCAACAGGCTCAGACGCCAATCACTTGGAGGCAGATCGGTATCCTGTCCCCTTTGCCCACGCGAGGGCCTATCACGCTTGAATGCTGCAGTCAAAGGAGCAGAACGTGGTGTCGAAGTGAGTTCGGCTTCCGACGCTGAAGTCACAGAGGCAGGGTGGTGGTAGCGGATGGAAGGCTTGCGCGGGATCCACCTCATCCACACTGGGCGCTGTGCTCCCTTCGCGCAGAGCAGAGCGAGGAAAGAAATGGAAGCATGAATGCCGGCAGGGCTGTGGGTGAAGGTGTTCCCAAAGGGGCATTGGGAGACAAAGACCCAGGTTGGTCCAAATAAGGCGAAGTGTGCTGCGAAGGGAAGTGTGCTTGGCTGAAACTAAGACCAGCTCCTTCAGTCCCACAACGGACCTTCGCTCAAGGATGCGAGAAGAGGATCGCCTAGAGGCTAATGATCCTGGCATCAAGGCATCTTCGAGCTCGGGGATGGAGTAGACCTTCCCGTCGAGTCTGGCAGGGCCGAAGCAGACACAGCAGGATCAGTAGCATCGTCTGGCGGGAGTTGAGTCGTAGTGGAGAAGGGGGGGCGGACGGGAAAGGTTGGTACGGGGAACGCATTCAGAAGGGGTGTGAGCGTATGCGCCGCCTGATCCGATCCAGAAGCCCAGTCGAGAGTGGGATGCGCGACTGCGCTGGTCCAGCTGGTCCTGGGAGTCGTCGCGAGCAGGAACAGGATTGGCACTGTTCACGTCGCTGTCCTCCCAAGGCAGATTTAGCGCAAGGGCGAGCTGTTGGGGTAGCATCAGCATCAGGGGTGGCTTGGCCACCTGACCCACCGCGGGGTGTGAGGGGCGAGACGACTGGGGCGGCCGGAGCGGCAAGTGGTGAAGGAGCGAAGGTAGGGGCCGACTGGGTGATGGCGGGACAGAGGGGCTGTCGCCGCGGCGACTCGCAGAAGAGGCCATGCGCGGCGAGGAGGCTCTGACAGCGGCACCCAGCAGTGAAAGGTAGCAGCAAGCGGTAGTGGTGGGGTGGTGGCGGCGGCGGCGGGGGTGGTGGTGGTAGTGGTGGTGGTAGTGGTTGGCTATTGCCGGAACAAGGAGGCACCGCACAGGCAGAATGCTGGCAGCGCTGTTCGGAAGGAACGCCCTATAGCTGGGCGTTTGAAGCTTGAATTGAAGGTTGAAGTTTGACATGCATGACAGCTTGTCAGCTTTGGACCTGCGTTCCCGCGGCTCTGCGCCGCTCGAGGCCTGAGGCGCCTGGGATCGACGATGGATGAGATCTGAGACGGAATGAGGCCTTGGGCCTTAGGTGCCTGGGGCGTGCGGCCCAGCCAGGCCTTGGGCTCGATCACGAACAGGCCCAGAGGGGGGCTTGGGCACCCACAGGGACCCGCCCAGTGAGGCTTTCTGCAGCGAATCGGCTCGTGAAGAGTTCTGAGATCCGAGTCTGAGATGTGAGTTGTGAGTTGTGTGTGCGAGTGCCGCGTAGAGATGGGACCAGGCCGGGGAATGCCAATGGTATGCAACGGCGCCCACTTGGGGTTAGGGTTCCCGACAGGTGCTGAAACTGGCCTGTTGAGGAAGGAGGTCGGAGGGGCGTCGCAGGGTGCTGTCTGTCGCCTGCCAACGCCGCGCGCGTGCGGCACAAGCGGGGTGGAGACCAAGGGTGCACCGTGTGGAGCACGGGGTTTCCCAGCGGTCCCCTCGTCGCTCAGGGTTATCTTCCGGGCGCACCTTCCTTGCCCTGTTGCCTGCATCCCCGCACTGCGTCACCAGGGCACCTGTCATCGATGTCATCGATGTCATCGATCGATCATCCATCAGCGCCATCATTCTGTCATCCATGGCCACCACCTCATCGCCCGTCAACCATCGGTCACCGATCGCATGTCTATCTCCGCAACACCTCCCGGACATGGCCGCCGCCCTCCTGCACAGCGCCAGTCTGATAGCGTATCGCAAATACCAAATTTAAGTTCATTATCATCGATCATCGATCATCGTCTAACGTCTACCATCCATATTCCTTCGCCAGCGAGTCACCGGTCACCGGGATCATCGATCATCAGTGAGCTCACCACTGACTCCAATCATTAATCACTACACTGTCCAGCCACTGCATCACGTGTGAGTGACGCGTCACATGTCACACGTCACGCGTCGTTTCTCAGATCTCACTAGTCACTAACACTCCTCCAGCTTGATGGATCTCACAACGTCAGAAGCGGCCGAAAAAAAAAAAAAAAAAGCCCAGTGGAGTTTACGTACGTAAAGCTTAAAGCCAAAAGCTTAAAGCCCCATCCAACCACGCGCAACAGCTCCTGCATCTCAGCCTCAGGAAGCCTGAGCGCCTGGCGTGCGTGACGCGCGTGGCACGTGACCATGAACGCTCCAGCTGGGGTGCGTTGAATTTTGATGCAGCATCCATCCTGCCATCGCCCGCACCATGCGCCGTACCTCGTAACGCGTGGCGTGGGCGTAACGCGAAAGGCGTACGATCAAGTTGCCCAAGATGGTGAAACCCATGTCGTAATTCGTGTACAAGCGAAAACAGGCATGAATCGCTAATCAGCTTACACTGCGGGGTTTCACACTCCCCACAACGCCTACCCTTGCCTTGCCCTCAGTTTGGCAATCAGATCCTTCTTGAGCGCTTTGAGGCTTGAGCGCACCAGGGGGGTTGATGATCGAGATGGTCGATGAAAGTTGAGCCTCAACTCGTTGCCCTTATATCGTCGAACTTTGAACCTTAACGACGTTACATTTTCTTCACAAAGCGACCTGCAAAGCGTAGCACCGTCTCTTTCCATGTCCGCCGTTGCGCATTCCCCAGACCGCAGAGGCGTTTCAACCAAGCGCAAATGCCACGGATACATATCGAGTACACTCACGGTAGCGAGCAGGCGACAGGCTAGATTACTTGTCCTGAGATACGCCCTGAGCGCTTGGGCAGCCCTGACATGGGGATTCAGACTGAGGGACGCGACCTCGGACTAACCTGTCTCGTCTGTGGAGTATCTTGATCGAAGCCGGTTGGTTTCTGAGGTAGTGGCGCCCCCTGCCCACCCTATCCAGAAAGGATTCAGGGGAGGGTATGACCACAACTGCATCGTGTCGGTGTCTCACCCTGACAGACGCCATCCCTGCACGCCATCCTGCTCGAGTCTCCTGAACCAGTGGGCAGGAAATTGATCAGGCGCAGGTGTAGCCACACAGTCTCGCCAGGAGACAGCCTGGTCTGGAAGGTCAGGATGGTAGGGGAATCTGTACACGTTGGATTGGGGGCGTAGATCTGTGGGCCAAATGGGAATGGGGGTACATGCATGAACGAGCCCATCAAAGTCAGCGAAGCTGATTACTCCGACTTGGTCTCCTTCTTGTTCTGATTTGTCCCAAGAAAGCCCCAATGGCAATGGAGCGAGGTCAGTCGAGACGACACTAACCGAAGGAGCAAAGCAAGCGGAAGCACGTACCAAAACCAAGTTGGGGAAGTTGAGAATCGTGAGGCCAGCAAGGCTGAAGAACAACACCTTCTTTGCCGCTACACAAACGCATGTCAGTAGGTGCACACCACATGAACTGGACAAGGGATATGGGGAGAGGATGAGCCGGGCGTCATCCTTCTTGCGCTCCGACCATCAGGATATGGCATAGTGAGACGAAGGGCAAACGAGAGAGGTATTCCGGGCCTTCTCGATCGTGTCATCAAACACTGAGCGGGACAGGACAACAACAATACGCACTGATGTGGAAGTTAGCATGCGGGCCGCGCTGGTACACCGGCTTGAGGCTGGACTGCAACATGCGCTGCTTGGCAATAATGGTTACTGGAACGAGCAGGGTTAGTCCGAACCGTCTACGGGATAGCAGAGAAGCGTACGGGTTGTTGAACATGGTCGCTGAGCACTCGAGATGTGGTTGAGGAGAGTAATGGTGCGGCTGCAGCCACGACGACAGGCAGTGAGTACTCAGACTGAGGTGTCAAACTGGCCTGCTGGGCTGCCTGCCACTGACCCGTTGCGGATCCTGGTGCCTACTGCAATTATTAATGGAATCGGAATGCAATAGGGTTACTAATTACAAATCCGGCGGGAGCAGCTTCCGTGCGCCTGCGCCAGCAACTCAACAAGATGACCAGGACGCGGGACGGTAGGGTCTCCGCTAGGGTTGAGGGTGGTCGTTGGTAAGCAAAAGGGGTGGTGCCTGCTTCCACTCGGTCCGAGTTCTGAGTACACAGGAAAGGTCTTCCTCCGACCACCTCGCCAGGCGTACCTCATGGCATCCTTACTCCGTACGGCGTTCAGCCGCGCTTCGATCGCCGGCCCCAAGGGGTAAGTCCATCTTGTCTTGTCAGGAATCGATGATGCCCGAACGAACGCGGTGGACATGGTCCTGGCTCCCCCTACTCCCTCCCTTGCTCAGGAGGTTTGCCTCGTTCGGATCGAACGAGTACCCCGATGTGGGTCCCATCCTTCAACTTGCACTCTCTTTTTGGATCCTTTCTTTCGATCTGATTGGGAAGGAGGTTTTGGGGGGGGGCTGGGAAGGGAAGAACGCGCGGCGCTCCTTCTGCACGATCTGTCTCAACCCCGCAACACTCCGCATCCACGTTCAGGCTGAGCTGTGGGCGCATGGTCCCAGGCAGTGCGGCTAACTTGCCTTTCTTTTCTCTGTCACAGACTCGGTTTGCCTCGACGGCCAGCAATGCGGCGCAAGCCCAAGCTCCGTTTTGGGCGTCGCGCACCGCAGCGTATACCTCTACGGCTGCGGTGGTGGGTGGGATTGCCCTGTACGCCACGATGTTTGGCGAGGCCGTTCCTTCCCGCTGTGAGCGCGAACGAGAAGACGAAGGGTGCACCCGACCGCCTACCCTTGGCCTCACCTCGGTCACTTTGAGACGTACGACCATGCATCGATCCGTCGTGGTTTCCAGGTGTACCGCGAAGTGTGCGCGTCGTGCCACTCGCTGACGCGGATTGCGTGGCGCACTTGGTCGGCGTTTCGCATACTGTCGACGAGGTGAAGGAGATCGCAGCGGACTACGAGTACCAGGATGGACCGAACGATGAGGGTGAGATGTTTACCCGGCCGGGTAAGTGCCGACTACATTCCTTCACCGTACCCGAACGACGAGGCGTCGCGTGCGGCGAACCAGGTGCGCTTCCTCCGGACCTGTCGTTGATGGTCAAGGCGCGTCACTCGGGCGCCGACTACATCTTCTCCCTCTTGACGGGCTATGTCGACCCACCAGCCGGCGTGCACGTGCCCGGGGATGAACTTCAACCCGTACTTCCTGGTACGCAGATTGGTATGGCGCGGGTACTGTTTGATGGGCTGGTGGAGTACGAGGACGGTACACCAGCCACGTCGCAGATGGCCAAGGACGTGGTCACGTTCCTCAGCTGGGCCGCTTCGCCCGAGCACGATGAGCGCAAGAAAATGGGAATGCAGTACATGATCATCGCTTCCACCATGCTTGCTCTCTCCATCTGGGTCAAGAGGTACAAGTGGGCCTCGATCACCAACCGCAGGCTGCAGTACAACCCGCCCAAGCACTAAGGCTGGGCTACCCCCTTCCCGTCCTCTTCCCCTCTCCCTTGTCGGGTGTAGCATGGGGGAAGACCAATTAATGCATCCCCAAAACAACCCGCATCCCGCATGGTTTGCCCACACTTGGCCCGGCTGTCGAAATGCCAGACAAATTGCGCACTTAGATGAGAGAGGCCGGGACTATGCTGGCTCTCAAAGAGTAAGAGAACCCAGAGGTATATATGAGAGACATCAACGCTTTACATGACGTTTCGAGGTATTAGATGCGTGTCTGGTGGCAAGTGTCTGTTGGGCCCGCACTGGTCAGTAACAACCGATCCAGTTCCTACACCCTCATTTCAGAGGCTTTTCCAGCTCACCCCCGTCCCGTAACCCCTACGGCTGAGGCAGGGCACCCACAGCACCAAGCAAAATGTTGGGCGCTGCCTCTTTGCGTTTGAACAGGAGAGCTGAACCGCCTCTGTATGACCACTAAGGACCGTCGCTCCTTGCGGAGCCGGTTGTCCTCAACGAAAACTTGCTTGGATGCTTGGGCTCCTACCGGGCGTACCTGCTTTGGGGAACGGAAGCGTGATGGGGCTGCGCAGGGGCCAGTGATGCGAGTGGGACAGTTTCTTCCACACCAGACCCAGGCCCACGGGTCCATGACAAGAATGATCGATGGAAGGTGTGGAGGGTGGGCGGTCATGCACCACGCATCATGCTGCGGACGGATGGGAAGGCGAGGCAGACAATGGGATTGGGAGATGGGATTTGGTTGGGCATGGTGAGGTTGGGTGGGCGAGGTGGGTGGTGCGGGGGCACACGGGCTGGCGGGAGGCCGAGCCAGAGACAGTGTGGGTGTTGGGCACCGGATGGTTTGCGGCATGTCTCGGGGGACCCCACCTGTTCTCCGTCATTGGTCATAGATCACGCTTGAGGCTGCATATCGGCTGGACGATGCTGCAAGGGACGGCTGGCCGGCGGACGGGAGCGAGCTGGTGTGCTGCCTAGCGCAAACGATGGGGGCTGTCGTGGGGCCTGGCGTGGCCTCAGCGGGTGTGGCCCAGTCCAGCGATGGGGGAGGCGGCAGGCTGTGTGGTTCGGTTGCCAGCCACCAGCAGCCAGCGAAGCCCATGCGGCTCACGCGGCCCACAGCACTGCACCAACGCCGCAAGCGGCGCTCGGTGCTCGGGTGTCGGTGCTCGGGGCCGCAGCGGCGGTCGCCCTTTCCCGTGGTCTCTGTGCCTCGGCTCAGCGTTCAACGTTCAATAGTTCAATATGCCATCCGAGGTGAGGCCTAGTGCTGCGGCCTGGTTCGGAACAAAACGGGTGGCTGCGCACTGCATCCCATGGGATGCATCCCGGCACCGGCGCAGTGTGTGTGCGTTGGGCAAGGCTGCGTGCACGGGGTGCGGCTATTTGCAGGGCAGCACCCAGCCTGCAGTACGGCGCACGGAGGCAAAGCCAAGGTTGGGCTCGGTGGCGGCAGTGGCCCCGTGCAGGCAGGCTGTGATGGGGGATGTGACATGGGATGCGTGATGCATCAGCAGATGCCCCCAACGAACCTCGGGGCCTCATCGACATCGATCGTCCGCTTGGATCCTCACGTGCACACTGCATCCGCACCAAGCAGGCGCGGCGCCCGTGCAGGTGTGCGTATAGCAGCCACACAGCGCAATCAATATTCAGTCGCTGTCTCTCTGTACCCCCCCCCCCCCACCACCACCCTCCCCCTCCCCCTCCCCCCACCTCGCCGTCATGCAGGCCGACCCGCCACCTGGATCCCACTTTGTCGGTGCGTACACACCGCATCCATCCATCCATCCATCCGTCCCCTTTCGCATGCTGACTTCCCATCTGCCCCCCCCAGGCGGCAACCCGGTCGAGACCGCCACGCCCTCGGCGGTGACCGACTTTGTCAAGCAACATGCTGGCCACTCGGTCATCACCCGCGTCCTCATCTGCAACAACGGCATTGCTGCCGTCAAAGAGATCCGCTCCATTCGCAAGTGGGCGTACGAAACGTTCGGACTGGAGCGTGCCATTGAGTTTGTCGTCATGGCCACCCCCGAAGATCTCTCGGTCAACGCCGAGTACATCCGCATGGCCGACCAATATGTCGAGGTCCCCGGCGGCTCCAACAACAACAACTATGCCAACGTGGACCTTATCGTAGACATTGCCGAGCGCGCTGGCGTCCATGCAGTCTGGGCTGGCTGGTACGTCACGCATCCTTTTTTCTCCCTTTCCCGCATTGGTTGCTGACATTCAGAACAGGGGCCACGCGTCCGAGAACCCAAGGTGCCCGAACAGCTGGCAGAGAGCAAGATCATCTTCATTGGGCCCCAGGCTCTGCGATGCGTTCCCTCGGCGACAAGATCTCCTCTACCATTGTTGCCCAACATGCCGATGTGCCGTGCATGCCTGGTCTGGTTCGGGCATCACCGACACGATCATGTCCGATGCCGGATTCCTCACCGTTTCGGACGAGGTATATTCCCGTGCTTGCATTCACTCTGCCGAGGAAGGTATGGCCAAGGCTCAGATTGGCTACCCCGTCATGATCAAGGCATCCGAGGGAGGTGGCGGCAAGGGATCCGCATGTGTACCAAAGAGGAAGACTTTGCCCAGCTCTACACGGCTGTGCTGGGAGAGGTGCCCGGTTCGCCCGTTTTTGTCATGAAGCTGGCGGGCAAGGCCCGTCACTTGGAAGTTCAACTGCTCGCTGATCAATATGGCAATGCGATCAGCATCTTTGGTCGTGACTGCAGTGTTCAGCGTCGGCACCAAAGATCATTGAGGAAGCCCCCGTCACGATCGCCAACGACGATGCTCGGGAAGAGATGGAGCGGGCGGCGGTCCGACTGGCCAAGCTGGTGGGCTACGTCTCGGCCGGCACGGTCGAATGGCTCTATCACCTGAATCGGGCGACTTTTCCTTCCTCGAGCTCAACCCGCGTCTCCAAGTCGAACATCCTACCACCGAGATGGTATCTGGCGTCAACATCCCCGCCGCCCAGCTCCAGGTCGCGATGGGTATCCCGCTCTACCGTATCCGCGACATCCGCACCCTCTACGGGATGAACCCTAAGGGCTCCGAACGGATCGACTTTGACTTTACCGATCCGGCCAGCTACTCCACCCAGCGCAAGCCCCAGCCCAAGGGTCACGTTGTGGCCTGTCGCATCACTGCCGAAAACCCCGACACGGGCTTCAAGCCCGGCATGGGGGCCCTGACCGAGCTCAACTTCCGTTCGAGTACCTCGACCTGGGGCTACTTCTCGGTCGCATCCAATGGCGCGCTGCACGAATATGCGATAGCCAATTCGGCACGTTTTCGCGTACGGTGCCGATCGGAGTGAAGCACGCAAACAGATGGTCATCTCCCTCAAGGAACTCTCGATCCGTGGTGACTTCCGTACTACGGTCGAGTACCTCATCAAGCTGCTCGAGACCGATGCGTTCGAGCGCAACACCATCACGACCGGGTGGCTTGATGGCCTGATCCAGGACAAGCTCACGGCTGAACGTCCCCCCAAGGAGTTGGCGGTGATTTGCGGTGCGGCGGTCAAGGCGTTCCTGCTTTCGCAAGAGTCGATTACGGAATACAAGACGATCCTCAACAAGGGCCAAGTGCCTCCGCGCGCAACCTCTCAAGACAGTGTTTGCGATCGACTTTATCTACGAGGGAGAGAAGTTCAACTTTACTGCGATGCAATCTTCGGCCCAAGAGTGGACCTTGTACCTCAACGGTGGCCGGACTCGTGTTTCTCTCCGCCCTCTGTCGGACGGAGGCTTGCTGGTTGGCCTGGCGGGCAAGTCGCACCCGGTGTACTGGCGCGAAGAAGTGGGCATGACCCGCTCATGATCGATAGCAAGACTTGTTTGATCGAGCAGGAAAATGACCCGACTCAAATTCGCAGCCCCTCGCCAGGTAAACTGGTTCGCTTCCTCGTCGAGAGCGGGGACCACGTTGTCAGTGGTCAATCCATTGCCGAAATCGAGGTGATGAAGATGTATCTACCTCTCACCGCGGCCGAAGACGGGATCGTAACCTTCCTCAAGCAGCCGGGAGTCTCCCTCTCCCCTGGTGACATCATTGGTATCCTTTCTCTTGACGACCCCAGCCGTGTGCAGCACGCCAAGCCATTTGGTTTGGTCTTGTCCGACCAAGGCCTGCCGTCATTATTGGAACAAACCCCACCAGCGGCTCGAGTATTTGGTCAGTACGCTCAACCATGTGCTGGACGGGTTTGATGAATCGTACTTGCTGCATTCGGCGGTGCCTGAGATGATCGCGTTATTGCGCAACCCCGAACTGCCCTTTAGCCAAGCCAATTCGGTCCTGTCTACCTTGTCGGGCCGCATTCCTGGCAAGTTGCAAGACCTTTTGCGCCACAGCATCGACACTGCCCAGAACCTCTCATCAGCCTTTTCCCTGCCTTGCGTCTACGCAAGCTGAGGAGAACTTTGTACGGGACCAAGTCCAAGCGCCGGTCCAAGCACAGATTCTTACCACTCTCAGCCCGCTGTTGGAAGTTTTGACCATACACTCGTGGTCTTGAAGCCCACGAGATCTTGGTGCTGGCCGGCTTTTTGCAAAAGTATTACGCGTCGAATCGCTGTTTTCTGGGAGGCAGACAAGTTTTGGCCCTGCGTGAGGCTCATCCCGACCGACTACTTGGACAGGGTCGCCCCTTCATATTCCCACAACGCACGTCTCGTAAGAACTCTTTGATTGTCGGATTACTGGACAAGTACACATCAAGGGGGCTCAGACGGGGTCAAAGGAGGTGAGCGACAGTGTTAACCAGGTGCTGCTTCAACTGGCCAGCCTCAATCGAAGGAGACGGCTCCTGTCTCGCTCAAGGCGCGGGATGTCGATCGAGGCCAGTCTGCCGTCTCTCAGGACCGTTCGCATCAGCTGGCTCGCATCCTTCGCACGTCGGTCATGTCCTCCTCCTACGGAGGCACCGCCGAGTTCCACGACCCCGTCCTGTCGGTGCTGAAAGAGTTGACGGATTCGCCCTATTCGGTTTACGACGTACTTCCTCCTTCTTCACCACGCAAGTACCACCTCGCCTACGCGTCGTTGGCCACCTACATCCTCCGTGCCTACCGCGCCTATGACCGACCTCGATTGAGTACGACATGGTCGATATCGATGCCGAGGAGCGAGCGTTGCCACGTGGCACTTTCTATCCCCAAGGACGTCAGTGGGTCGGGCCGCTTGCAGCGCACAATGCACCGCACCTCGTCCGAGTCGGACTTTAAGGCCATGGCGCTTGACAAGCCCGACCAGCTGATCCGCCACGGTGTGATGACCAGCTGCGACTCGCTCGAGGCGCTGACAGAAGCTATGGACCAGGCCTTGAAGGCATTGACTGCATTTAGCTCCGTTCCTCTCGCTGGCAACGTGATCAACATTGCCATTACCGATGCCGACGACATTGACGAGAAGAAGGCGCGGGAGTGGTGGTGGCAGTGACGCAAAAGGCTTCCTTGGCCCTGACCAAGGTCAAGGTAAGTCGGGTCACCTACCTCCTGTGCCGCGAGGGCAGTATCCTTTCTTCTCGACCGTGCGCCTTCAGCCGGACAACTCGTGGCGGAGGAGATGCAGATCCGCAACATTGAACCGGCGCTTGCCTACCAACTCGAGCTGGACCGACTGACGGAGGAGTTTAACTGACCGTGTCCCCGTTCCTTCGTCGACGATCCACCTGTTTTACGGTCGGGCATTGAGCAATTCGTCCGACTGTCGCTTCTTTTGTTCGCTCGCTTGTCCGGCCCGGCAAGAGCTCGGGAGACCTGTCCTCCTACCTCATCCACGAGAGCTCCCGCATCGTCAGTGAAATCCTCGACGTGGTGGAGCTGGCAATGGGCAGCCACAGTACCGCAACGCCGACTCGTCGCACATCTTTATCCTTCATTTACAATATGGATGTGACGCTGGACAATGTCAAGGAGGCGGTGAGCTCGTTTGTGGTGCGGTACGGGGACCGGTTCCAGCGCTTGCGCATCATCACCTCGGCCGAAGTGCGCATCC
The DNA here is from genome assembly GCA_003971905.1 of Moniliella sp. 'wahieum'. Taxonomy (NCBI): domain Eukaryota; kingdom Fungi; phylum Basidiomycota; class Moniliellomycetes; order Moniliellales; family Moniliellaceae; genus Moniliella; species Moniliella sp. 'wahieum'. Next base: position 165,875 of record RSEE01000044.1, on the reverse strand, counting down.
CCATCCTGTACGGCGGCAAACACATTCCTCTACGTGCCTTTATCACCAACCGCAGTGCCTACTCGGTCCAGTTTGGGTTCTACACTGAGATTGATGGACCTGATGGGCGTCGTCGCTGCAATCGCTCAATGAGCCCGACCAACCAGCTCCTCGGCATGGCCAGTCGGCTTTTGCCCCCCAGTCGGCCAAGGTGGCCTTGCAGAGTCGTCGTCCCGGGCACATGCTCTCCAGACCACGTTTGCCTATGACTTCATCGACGTTCTTCGCCAAGCTCTGCGGACCGGGTGGAAGCGCAGTGGGAAAGCCAACCGTCCGACGGAACCGATTCGTCTGGTCCACAACTGGTGCTGAGCCCGTCGGGCGAGCTGCAACAAGTGCAGCGCGGTCCCGGGCTCAACAAGATCAGCATGGTGGCATGGTGGATCGAGATGCTGACGCCCGAGTACCCCGAGGGACGGGAGATGGTTCTGATTGCCAACGATGTGACGGTTCAAGCTGGCTCGTTTGGCCCGGTGGAAGATCAACTGTTTGCCGCCGCCTCGCAGCTGGCTCGGGAGCGCGGGGTGCCTCGTCTCTACATCTCGGCCAACTCGGGTGCTCGTATTGGCGTCGCGACGGAGATCCTGGACAAGTTCAGTGTCAAGTGGACCAACGAGGCGGACCCGGCCAAGGGATGGGAGTACCTTTATCTTGATGAGGCGACCCAGGCGGAAGTGGAGCGGGACTCGCCAGGGGCTGTGTTGACCCAACCCAAGACGCAGGAGGATGGGTCGGTGCACCACGTTGTTACTGACATCATCGGCCTGTCCAAGAACGGCTCGGTGTCGAGTGTCTGTCGGGCTCGGGATTGATTGCCGGCGAGACGAGCCGCGCTCGAGATGAGATCTTTACCGCGACCATTGTCACGGGCCGGTCGGTGGGCATTGGAGCGTACCTGGCCCGGTTGGGAGACCGCGTGATCCAGGTTACCGGTTCGCCGCTCATCTTGACGGGTACCAGGCGCTCAACAAACTTCTTGGTCGCGAGGTGTAACTTCCAACCTCCAGCTTGGTGGGCCGCAGAGTACGTCGCTTTCTCCTCCTCTTTTCTCTGTTTTGCTTTCTGGATTCTGACCCGACTGGTTGACTAGTCATGTACCGCAACGGTGTGTCGCACCTGCAGGCCCAAGATGATCTTGAGGCGATGGTCCAAGCGCTGAAGTGGATGCTATGTGCCAGCAAAGAAAGGCTTGTCTCTTCCGCGCTTTGTCAAGGACGACCCGTGGACCGTGTGATTGACTATGTGCCGCCCAAGGGTCCTTATGATCCCGCTGGATGCTGGAGGGCAAGACGGAGGAAGATGGGACCTACCTCTCTGGCTTCTTTGACAAGGGTTCATGGCAAGAGACGCTGGGCGGGTGGGCTACCTCGGTTGTGGTGGGTCGTGGCCGTCTGGGGGGCATCCCTATGGGCGCCATTGCCGTTGAAACCCGTACGCTGGAACGGATTGTGCCCGCTGATCCGGCGAATCCCAACTCGCAAGAGCAGCGCACCATGGAGGCGGGTCAAGTGTGGTACCCGAACAGTGCGTACAAGACGGCGCAGGCGATCGCCGACTTCAACCGCGAGGGCCTGCCTTTGATCATCTTTGCCAACTGGCGCGGCTTCTCGGGCGGGCAGCAGGACATGTTTGATCAAGTGCTCAAGTACGGGTCGTACATTGTGGATGGTTTGACCAACTACCGTCAGCCGGTGTTTGTCCACATTGCGCCCAATGGTGAGCTTCGGGCGGTGCGTTTGTTGTGGTCGACTCCAAGATCAACCAGGACGGTCTGATGGAACTGTCGACGGACGAGACGGCCCGTGGGGGAGTTTGGAGCCCGAAGGCATGGTGGAGATCAAGGTGCGCGTGCCGCAGCAACGCGCTTGGATGGAACGTTTGGATCCTGTCTACGGTCAGTTGCGCAGCCTGGGCACGACGGATGCGCACACCAAGCAGCAACTTGCTCAGCGCGAGGAAGAGTTGGCGCCTGTCTTCAACTCGATTGCGGTCGCCTATGCTGATGCGCACGACAAGGCCGGGCGCATGTACAATGTGGGAGTGGCGCAAGCCGTGTTGTCCTGGCCCGAGTCTCGGCGGTACTTTTACCAGCGCTTGCGCCGTCGCCTGGCTGAAGTGGGGATGCAACGCCAGCTCCGGGCGGTAGATGCGACGCTGACGGCGCAGAGCAGCCTAGCCAAGATGTACGAGGCTGTGCTCGCCGCTTCCCCCGACATTGACAAGGCGGATGACGCTGCTTTGCCGATCTGCTCGAGTCGAGCCAGGCTCAGACGGCATTGGCGGCATTGGTGACGAACCTGGAAGAAGACGCCATCTTTGACCGCCTGGCTGCTCTGCCTTCGCATGTGCAGCAGCGCTTGCTGGACAAGTTGGCTACGGTCGAATAGGGACTGTGGGCACGGTACTAGCCTCTAAACAAGTGTGAATCTGGTCTAATTTCATCGGGTTGGTGTTTCGGCTTAAGAACAGATGGGCGTCGTGGCGATATAGGAGCTAGGGTAGTGTATGTTAGAGAAGAGTACAGGGTGAACGCGAAAGACGAGAAATGATGAGCATAGCGGGTGAACGCGCAGGGGAAGGACACGGACAAGGAGCAGAAATTAGAAGAACGGGCCATAAGTTTTTGAGCAGGGAAGAAACACGTATTTGTGGTGTCTAGCTTGTGTTGCCTCACAAAACTCACTTTCTTGCTTGATCGGCGTCCCTTCGGCCGACCGGGCCTTTGCTTGGGCGGCCTTCCGCCTGGCCGCCTCTAGTGACTCGACATAGGTGGCGGGGAACCACCCAATCCGGCCATCCCGGGTTCGTCCTTTCCACCATGAACTTTCTTGTCCTGTGGTGGGAAGGGTGGTAGACAAGATGGCGACAATGTCGTTGGGCTGCAAGCTTAGTTCAAGCGGGTCGGAGGCGGAAAAGGCATGGAGGGCACGGACAAAGGTGAGCTTGCTCAGGTCGGGCAAAGAAGCCTTCGCTGCATTTGCCTCTGCCTTTTCGCTTGCGCCGACTCCCGGACCCAACGAATGCGAGCCATGAGTATCGTGGTCTTGGGGCCTAGACAGTAGACCAAGGTCCAAAGCAGCCTGCAAGCGTTTCTGTTCTGCCTGTTGGCTAGCGGCAATGGTGTGCCCCCAGCGTCTCAGGAACCAAGGCGCCCCGATTGCGCACGCCAACAAGACGAGAAGGGGCTTTTTGGTGGGACGAGGGGTGGGATCGGCTGGGCTGGCAAGGGCTCGGGAAGGCGAATGGGAAGAACTCCCAGCAGCCAATCCCTGGAAGGAGCCCACGTTGAGCTGTGGAGGCGGCTCGGGCACGCCTAGGCGCGCAAGACGAGCTACCGTCTGTTTGATGCGGCGCAACAAAGTCATGATGCCAAGCATGTTGTCGAGGTACGTCCGCAAGTGACCCAGCTGCTCGGCAACGTGGACTAGGCAAGCAAGCTGTTGTGGGCTGTCATCAGCGTGTGGTCCACCATGTGCGAAAGACCACCCACGGCAGCAACAACCCTGCTAATCCTTGCCAACGTAACTTGCGTTCCCGACTCCATTCGCCGAGTCAGCTGCCCTTGCATGCCGGGCTGGTCCATCACGCCCCCATCCCACCGTACGTACCGCCATAGCCGCCCATACCGTACCGCTGCGCATACTCGCCCATCCCTGGATACGAAGACAGGCCGCCCAAGCTTCCTCCATAGGAAGTGAGACCACCATTATACCCACTTGCTGCAACCCCGCTGCCATACTGCTCGTGCCCGCCACCAGCCGGTCTTGAAGAGGAGGGTGTGGGACGAGAGAAGCGAGCGCGGCCGACAAGGAGGCAGGGCGCTCAACAGACCTGGGTGGCGAAGTGGCACGCCCTCCGCGGCGGTTGTGGACGTAGGAGCAGCTGATGCTGTCGCTTGCCCTGGCATTGGAAGCGACGGCATTGCGACAGCTTATTGTTACGTGGATGGTGGAGAAAGGAGGGGTGGAAAGAGCTGTGCAGCGCTTTGGGGCCAATCCTCCTACTCGTCTGATCTTCGTGTTGTGCATGAAGAGGAGACAAGCAGATGTGGAATAGACATCGTATACATCCTCTCTCAATGTTGAACACGTTGAACGTCGAACCATCACTTCAAAAAGCTTGATCTCGATGGTTCAGTTGTCCAATATCAACACAGCCTTTGGCGTTTCTGGCTCTGCACTCTTGCAGTATATATAGCCCGGCGTTTCCAGACGCATCAGCTCCTCGGCACTCTATATGAAAGAGAGATGAGAGTCGCACGCGGAGCATTGTGTACATGGGTGTATGCCCTCCACTACTTCAATGTGGTGTACTCCGTGCTTTGAAAACACAGAGGTTGTAGTTCGTAAAATACGCTCATCTCTCGTTTCTATATATAGCATGGCCACCGTACCAGCGCAATGATGTCGATGGTTTGGCGGAGAACCAGCGTCCACACATACAGAACAGCACTGGACAGTTTGTGCTGGCACTGTTTGTATGTTTTGTACTTCCTGTTGCCACCCAGCTTGAGTGCTATTCACGCTCTGATCGACCTATTAAGCTCAGGGCTCTCAGCCCCATGTTGAGCCGGCTGCGCTCCGCTTGAAACCGTCAGGTATTAGCTCTCGCTCTCGCTCGCTTCTGTGTGTCCCCCCGGTAAAGCACAAAATGCTCACTGTACCGCACCCCTCTCCCAAAGTCAGTGAAGTGTACCCAGTAAGTCCCATATAGTGAAAGCATTGTTGAGCCATCGGTGGCTCGTGCTTTGGCCTGGCAATGTCCCTTCAGTTCCTCCTCAGGCCTGGGAGTTCCGTTGTTTTTTCTCTCCTATTTTTCCCTGCTCCGCAGCTTAGCCCCTGGTGGCGACTCGCTGCTTGAAGCTTGATGTTCCTCTGTAGGCGTTGCTGGTTGCCACACCACCACCACCACCAGTGCGATTGCATCACCCTCGAGGACCATCAGGACTCCAGGTCTCATCAAGCATGAGTTTGTCGTTGGTGCGGTAAAGCTTTGGTCGCATCCGAGTATAAGCGACAGCAACACCGAGAGGAAAAGTCATGTGATCGAGACTTCGGAGCAAAATGCCTATATTTAGTACTAGTTGATGCGTTCCCTAACTTGTAGGGACTGCTTCCACCCTGTCCCCCTTTCTGCATGAGCCTCAATATCTCAATCCCTTCCGTGCACCGCCTTGATGGCAAACGGCTTGATGGCCTGCCGCTTCTTGCGTTTATCCCGCCCTTTTAGACCCGTGCCCACACCCTCAAAGTTCTGAATGGCCTGTTACCAACAGCATCACATCAGCCGCACAGCATATATGGAAGATGGAGACACATTGGGCATCGGGATCTCCATCAGGTGCATTATGTGGTTGAAGTCCAACGTCAACCAACTCCCAACTCACTGCTGTTTGCCCCATACGCGGTGATGCTACGAATACTGTGGCAGAGATATATGGGGCCACACCAACCGCGTTGCGCACCTTTTGAGCACATGTTATTTTTTGCCACACGGACCGAGTGATGCCTTCAAAACATTATACTCGCGTTTTTGATCATTGATCCACTCCCGAAACGTGCTGACATCCGTCATCCTCAACGTCAACACTCAGTCAAAGATGATATGCAGTTTAACGCTGAAGCTGTGAGAGAAACAAGAAGAAGGTGATTCATCTCTGAGTTATACGCACTACACAGGTTACCGGTTATACACAACCTGCAGCTCATTATGTACTATTAGTAAAAGCTCGTTTTGTGTAGTTGTAGCCACATGGCGTGTGACATGTGACATCTACCACGTCTTTGATGTCATATGCACGCACGTGTTCTCGACAACACAAAACGCGCATGCATGATGACTCCCTCTGGCATCCGCCATGCCGCGTTGCACATTGCCCTTTTGCTGTAAAGCTAAAAGCTTCATCAAAACTTGAAAAGCATGTCGATCAATTAGCTTCTTCGGCAGAACTACTACTGGGGATACGTATGTGCGGCATTTTCTGTAAGATGCTGTTCCCGGTGTTACCCATGGTATCGGTTCCCGGATACCGCAAGCACACAGCACTACCCAAGTCATAAAGCAGTCGAAAGGCCAAAAGCAGGCCGTGCGCGTCTGGGTCTTTTCAGCTAGCCGTCGATAGGCGGTGAGATCGGCCAGTCGGTCAGATGCCAGAGATCCAGGTCGGGCAGGTCGATCAGATCGATTGGGATCTGAAAAAATGCCGCCAAGCATACGCGCAGCACAGAGCCTCGATGCTTGAAGAGCTTGACGCGCTTGACGCTTCATTAATCATTGAAGTTGGCCCACCATTAAACTCGATGTGGGGGGAGAGGCGCGTGGCGCAGAAACTCAGGGCCAAGCCGGTCTTACACATGCAAGGGCGCTCGCGGTGTGGAAGAACTGCTCATTTTCACCGACAGCTGTGCGCCACATCTGCCGAGCTGTGCGCGGGGTCCTCCGTTTCAGCGTCCTGGCGCTGGGTGCGCCGAGTTATTGACTGTCGGGGCAGGGAGCGGGTATTATAATAGCACCGTTTTACCTTTTTTGGCTTGCCAGTCGTGGGTGTGCACAAAGTGGGACCCGGCGGGGAGTTTTGCAAGCGGTCGCAACTCTACGGCTGTAATGTAAGGATGGCAATATGCACCGCAAGAGGCGGGTGTGGCCAGAGGAAACGGGGTGGCGTAGTGTCCTGAGGCGCAGGCCTGGGGCTGACGCTGACGCGTGGCCACTGGTGTGACAATGTGAGTGACCCATGGCGCCCATCTGGCGGGGGCAAGCGTGGAAACGGCTACGCAACAAGGCTACAGATGGGTGGCAGGGTGGATGGATGGCTGGTTCCAAGCCAAGCGCATGGCCAAGAGAAGGCAGGAGGGAGGAAATGGGGGCAGCGGGTGAGGTGGGCAGTGGCAGGGGCAGATGCCGATGGCTAATGCTATGCGCTAGCCAGGCACCGGGGGGCATTCGTCCAACTTTAATTCTAAACGCGAGCGCTGAGTACGTAGGGCTGAGCGCTGAGCAGGCGTGCGTACGTGTCGTCATCGACACTCGACACAAGCAGCGCGGGTGCATTGCCTGACATGGCCGCGAGCATGTGGTGGGGCGCGGTGGCATCACTTAATTAGGCGAGGCCCCCTCAAATTTCAAACAGCATGTACCAACCGCCAACCCCGCGGAGACGCTGGCGCTGCGGCGGAGTGCTGGCGGCTGGGCGCTGCTGGGCTGAAGCGCGGGCTGCGCACCACCGCCCACGTCCCCCCACTCCGCACGTACCCACTTTCCTTGGCGAGCGCAGCCGCTTTTCAATTCGTGTGGCATGTGTGCATGTGACACGATGCATGACCGCCCATGGTCGGTGACGCGGTGACGTGACATGCGACAGGCGACATGTGACATGCCACGCACGGGCGCAGTCTGCGTACAGCTCCTGGGCCCAGCACGGCGGCTGCGTCATACGTCATGCATCATGCTGACGGTCAGGCTGTGTTGCTCCTGGAACTTTCCGTTTCTGCCGGCCAGACGGTGGGTGACACAGGACACATGATGCATGATGCATCAGATTCAGATGCGAATCCTAGGCCAATTTGCCTAATTTTCCCGATACCCAGCACCTCGAGCCCCAGGCGGCCCCAGGCACAAGTCCACGCAGCAGCCCTCGTCCGAGTCACTCTCCCGCCGCAGCACCCACTCCTTCCGCCCCATCGCCCCCCGCATCCCATCCCCCACCTCCACCGCCAGTACGTTTGCTGCGTCTGCCGCCCCACCACCCCCATCCCCCTCCCCTCCGGCCCCTCACGCACCTGCCGCCTGCATGGCGCCCCATGTTGCCCACGCCCTCCTTCGCCTCGGTTCTTGCTGTGCTCTGCGGGCCGTGCGTCCGCAGGCGTCAACCGCATGCGCAACACGACCCCTCCGACGCCCTTGACCACAACGAGCACACCCCGCTTCTGCCCGCCATCGCCACCACCTCATCCTCCCCGCTCCCCAGCACCTCGATTCGACAGGCGCGCCTCCCTCCACCCTTCTGCCCTATACCCCGCGTGGCACACAACCCCTTTGCCCCGCCCCGCCCTCCGTCTCACCAAGAGGAAGAGCTGGTGCAAGGCATTCTCCACACTCTCAAGACGTACGCACTTCCCGCGCCCCCTTTCCTGCCACATGCTTTTCGGTCTGCTGACACCCTTCGCGCCCCTAGCCCCTTGGTCCCATTACCCGGCTCATCTCGCGACCGCCTCGTCCGCTCGGGCATCTCTCGGTCTTGACCAGCCTCAGTGGTCAGGGAATACACACGCAGTCGCCTTGGCCGCTCCCCTACCGCTTCGTCCCGCTCCGCTGCACTTTCTAGTGCGTCCAGCTCGGCCGAGGATGTGACGGCGGCGCCAGCTCCATCCGACCGCTCACGCCCTACCCGGTCAGCCTCGCCTTCTCGGGTGCGGGACCCCGCTTCTACCCCTTCTCCTCGCACATCGATCAGCCGTCTGAATGGGGTCAACCACCGCGGCTCTTTTGTTTCTCGCCACCCGCCCGCAATGAGTGAAACGCGCGGTCTGGTCCCCGTTCGGGCGTTCAAGCTGGCTACGGGATCGGGAGCAGGGAGTGGCACAGCATCCCCCGCGCTGGTGGGCTTGGGCGGCTCGGGTTCCAGCACACTCCCTTCGCACCGCAGCCTTTCGCGCCCCCGCAAGCCAAGCGACAGCCTCAGTCTTTCATCGGCGCAAGCTACCCGCACCTCGGTGTGTCTTGCAGAGCCGCGCGCGGAAAAGTTGGTGCAACTCTGGCCGGACGCGGCGCCGGCGCACCTGTCCCACCTCTCCAGTCCTGCCGACAGCCCCTCGGCGAGCCGCAGGCCATCGTTTGAGCCTATCCCTGAACCTTCGTCACCCACTACGGAAAGCGTCCCCTCCCGCCCTAGGACAGCCTCGCTGCATTCCTCCCCACCCTCCCCGGCGCCCGTCCTACCGCCTGAAACCGACGAGTGGACCACAGTGCCACCGCGCCGAAGGGGGAAATCGTCGCGCGATCCAGTCGCTGGATAATGGATAACACACTTCATTCAGAGGAGGAAGAAGTGGAAGGGAAGTGCGTTCTCCTGCCTTGGGTTTTCCAGCCGCGCCTTCTCTCCCTCTTTCCCCTCCCCCCCAAAATCCCAGCCGGTCGGCTGAACCCCGTGGATGCACATCCAATTCGATTCGGGGAAGGAAGCGCAGCACTCAGCGCGTGCGGGACGTGCCCGTACTCGTACCCGTACCCTTGCCTTGGGATCTACGCGTTGCATGTTCCAACCCTTGGTTCAACGTTCATTGCCTCGCTCCTTGTCGAGAAACGCGTGGTGCCCCATCCACGTGTTCGTTACCAAGCGTTGCCCTGGCAATGATTGCACCGCTGTTCCACGTCAACTAGTAACTAGTAACGATTCCATATTTCCCCGTCGAGCTGGAAGCTTCCTCCATCGTCTGGCGTGGGAAATAGGAAAACGCGCTATGTACGCGGCCGATAGAAAACCCAAACAGGCCAAGTCATCTAGTCATCGTTCCCGCGTTCAACGTTCAGATCACAGATCACAGATTCACAGAGGAGACTGTAGCAAGGGGACCCTTGAGGCACCTGATGTCGCGATATAGGATAGCCAGGGCAAATATCTTGTGGTTCGCACGCATGCAGGTTATCGCATATCGCATGCTGCGGAGCCCGATGGTGTAGGAACGATATAGGTGTTGGTGGGTCTACGCGGCAGCCTACTTCGTGGTCCCAGTCAGGTTGAGTACGCTGAACGTTGAGTATACCCATCTACGCTCTACGCTCTAAGATCTAAGCACGCTAAGCGCTAGGCGCGAAGCACGCAGCTACGTGGAAGCTTGAATGGAGGAAATGCGGTCTAGTTGTGGGAAAATGGAGAGGGCGGGGCGTGACGCGTGATGCGTGACGCTTAAGAAGATAAATGGGGGGTGGCCGGGGGAAGTGATCGGTCATCGATCACCGCCGAGACTCAGCGTTCAGCCGCAGCAGCAATGGAAGGGTCCGACGATCAGCGCTCACATGTCACATGTCACAAGGTATATGCGTATGTGCATGTCCACCACTGAGTACCGAGGACTCAGACTGAGTTCAGTACGTTGATGCACATGACCGTTGAACGTGTTGAACACCGATGGCTACATAACGAGCAACTCAGTCCTCAGTCTGAGTACTAATACTCCACACCGCTGGAAGCGGCCCTGGGAGCGTCGGAACGTGCGCCGAAAACGCAGGGCACAAGGAAATTTCTTTCAGTCGGGAAAAGTTTGTTTGGATTTCGCTTGGGCTACCGAGGTCCGACGCGCAACCTCCGCTGGGATCCAAACAACAATTGAGAAGGGAAGAACAATGAAGCTTGAAGAAGCTGAGCCTCAGTGGCCCTCTGGGATCCATGGATCGTATCTCGAGAGGGTTTTCGTTGCTGCTTTCATTAATCATTCTAGGTCGATCGCCACCAACACCAAGCCTGGGCTCGGGACAAAACCACGTACGCCCGGGAGACAGCAGCTAGTAGAGCCGTGAGCGTCTTGATCGGTCCAGGCACCCTCTTCCCCCTGCTCCAACTCTGTTTTCGCCGTTGTTCCCAGTGCCTGAGACGAAGAGGCGACATGCGCTGGGCTGGCACCTTGTTCGGGGCAGGCCGGCCCAAGTCCAGAGAAGGATGTGGAGGCAATCGGCGAAGCAAGACTCACAGGAAGCGACGAGGGAGGGGTGGGAAGCTCCGATTCATCCCGCGGATTCCCCCCTGGCGTGGGAATGTAGGCCAAAGGCAATTCCGACGGCCCGTAGCCCACCACGTACCCTCCGACATAGCACAGCCCGTGGAGCAACGCTCGGAAGCTTGGCATGGACCGAGACAAAGAAATCACAAGACGGTGGCAGTGCAGCGTTTCCGACGCGTGGTCCAAGAGCGTGAGCAGGGTCGTGTGGATGGTACCGGGTAAGCTGGATACAGAGCCCGCCGGCTGGCACGGTGGGCAAGCCACCACCCCGCAGGGCGGAGAGACGAAGAGGATACGTGTAGCAGAGGGAGAGGAATGTGCCAAACCACTCACCCCCTCGTCCGAAGAACACTCCAAGTCAGCCTCTTCCCCCATAGGTGAGGTCCATGCGCTCGTAGCCAGCGCAACAAGCAGTACCACCCCTTTCCATCCGGGCAACACTTGGTCCAAGTTGGCTCGGCCAAACTGGAGTGCCTGCTCCTCTTCGCGAAAAGAAGACACGCTGGGTGCGGTCGGATGAAATCCGAATGAAGAGCGACGTTGGGCTTGGCGCACCACCTTACTCCTTGCCCGACCCAAATCAAAATGAGGGAACAGGGTTTGCATGAACAAGGGACCAAACCTGGGAAGATCATGGATGTCATCACACCCCAACAGCTAGGCGGCCGCTCTTGCCAAAAAGGGGGACAGATCGCAGCTTCCTTCCTACAGGCAATACGCGGGGGTGCTCCGGCGTATCCGGGTCGATCGAAGATATGGAGGGGAACAAGGCCCAATCTCGACCAGTTGGGCTCTCCTCCAGCACGGACGAACGAGAGCATGGCTGGGCAAACTGATGGGAAGAGGGTTGCTTGACGCGCGCTGTTGGACCTGTTTCAGAGCCCATTGAGTCATCCCGGCCGCGGAGAGCGAGGAGGAAGAGGCAGTGAAAGAAACCGAGGGAGGCTTAGTTGTCGGAATGGCTACGACGGGTGAAAGCAGGGGCAGGGCCGGTAGCAAGAATGAGAGGTTGGTTCCGTTCCAGGAGGAGACTGGGGATGTTTCCCATGCAGGTGATTCTAAGACTGAATATGAGGGGGAGAGAGGTGAAAAAAGTGGGCCCTCATAGGGAGCAGAGAAAATGTTGCCGCCCCGGTGTACTTTTTTGCCCTCGAGGTACGGGTATGGACAATGGAGATGGGACGACTGTCTGGCATTCTGGTTCGAGGTGGTCCTGGTGCTCTGAAGGGGGGGAGGGGGGAGGGGGGAAGTAGGAGAACGGATAAAAGTTGGAAAGGTGGTTGTTAAAAGAGGGCGAAAAAGAGTCGATGGAGGCGCAGTTGTATGCATGCGCGGGAGAGAAAGCAAAATCGTTTTGCAACGCAGATATAGCTCTCGAGGTGTGAGTACTGTGAGTGCCGGAGGAGCAAGCGTGAGCGTTGCTCGAGTACTGTGGATCGTGTGCGTTGTTGCCGATCGACACGGATAGCACGCGTAGCCGTTATCAAATAGCTGGATGTGACTCGGTTCCGCCCCTTGCGAATGACGGGCCAGATGTTGCGGTGAGAGGGTGGTTGTGGGAAAGAGTGTGGATGTAGGAGAGATATATATAGCAAACGGACGTCTGCTGGACATGGGGCGTCGGGGGCACAGTGCCACACGGTGGTATATACACTCCTCCCAGGGATGTTTTTGGGGTTGGCTTTGGGGCCAGTGTGCGTGTGGCGCTGGCGCGCCGTTTAGCCCAGGCTGTATATATATAGCCCAGCTCCCCCACAGTCCTGCTAATGTATCGCAACTCATCCCACGGCGCCAGTGTTCGGCTGCGCTTCCCCGCCGCTGCTGTTTGGGGACGAGCTGGGGCCAAGCGCCCCTGAAATGTTCACCCTCAACCAAATTGGTCGAATAGGCGCGACGAAGCAGTGAGCGTTACGGCTCTCGGATGGACAATGACGTTAATGACGACCCCCGCTGTGCATCCATATTGGCCCACCCGACAGACTGGCAAAGCTCCGTTCTGGTCAAGCTGCTGCTGCTGCTCATTAGCCGCACCTTTTGGATACATTCCCCTTCATCGACATCATCTCTATACTTCTGCTCCGCAAGTGCCGTCATTCATGTTTGCTGTTGTGGAGGCACAGGCTCAGGTCCAGCCTGTCCGCAGGGGTAAGACCCACAGACAGGACACGAGAACCAAAATACAGACGAAATATGAAACCGCGTGACACACCAGCCTCTCGCGCTGATTGTGTGAGATTCTACCAATAACAGCATGGTCTTGCCGACCGAGAGTTGGATGTGCACCACCATCCATCCCCATCTCCATCTCCGTCTTCATCTTCATCTGAAGCGACACAGCATGGTCAACCCTGAGATCGACTCCGACTCCTTCCTCCGTCTAAGTGGATCTACAGTGTCATTGTCTCCCAGTTACCCGCGCCGCTGCGCGGCTGCGACGCCAGCACTCCACTTCCCTCTTCTGCCATCCGTCATCAGCGCATCATGTAGGATCACAATGACCACATCGAAACCTTTGAGCTTGCCTGTACCAGACAAGCAATCCTCTTTATGTCCTGGATCAGTACCTGCGCCATCCATGTTCAGCATCGCCAGTCTCCTATAATTCCCCAAACGTCTTGACCTTGTGCCCCCAGTGATTCTGTCAACGTATGAGGCCAACTCTGCCCGACTTTCATTGCGAGCCAACAGCAGCCTGCACACCCCAAACATTCTCCATACACGATCATCTGGAGGATTATCTTCCACAAGAAACAAGGAACCCCTATCAACCGATGTGGATGGCCTGAAGATGGGTTCGGAGAGTTTCATGTCCCTAACCAAACTCCCACTCCAGGACACACCCCGCCGCACCACACGGCACAGTTTCCTCGCCTTGGCACAGTTTCCTCGGCTTTGATTCATTTTTCCTGGAGGAGGCGAAGGGGCAGAGCTGGGATCGTCCTAGCAAGCCATCTTCGTAGAGGAAGCATGGATATATCTTGTCCTCACGCCTAGTGAGCGCGTGTGGCGGTCCAGCGTGCCTCTTTGTCCGAGCACAAGGAGGCTATCGCTCACCGCCGCCCCACCGCCAAGCAAAGCGTCTCATCTCCGGTATGGGCCACACCTCGCTCCTCCCTCACTGGCCAGAACACTAAACTACCACTCTGGGACGATAAGCCGCGCCCACGAGCCCAGACGATGATCCTTTCAAGTCCTCCCAGAGCCAGCAGTGTATTTTGTCTTCTCCAGAAGCTCAAGGTCGATGCAAGACAAAGCAAAAAGGGCCGATCCAAACCTCTATTCTTCAATGAAGAGAGGAGCGACGTCTCCTATTACCTCTATTATCGATAAGTTTCTACCCCCTCGTGCAAGTAAAGAAACGAACAGATCAGAACAAGGATTCCTTTCGACCGTCGACAATTTGGGTTACGACATACCCCCATGGACCAGCTTCCACACTCGAATCACTCTTTCTTCGCGGCATTCAATTCCGTGTCCGACATTTTACCAGGCCCCAACAGTACTCCTACATTAAAGGGCCACAGACTTCCTTTGTAACGGCTTTTCCCCCTGATGAGGACGAGAGAAAAGAACAAGACCAAACTGACTCGGTCGAGCTCAGTGGCAAAGATCGGACCTTGGCAATTAGTCGTACCTGCAGTTCGCCGAAGCCCCATGCGTTGGTGCAGCAGAGTGTCGGCATTGAAGAAGCAATCTGGCGCACAACTTAAAGTTAGATTCGGTCGAAGAGAGGCCCGATGCCTCTTATTATTGCGCTGTGGAGCGCACAGAAAGCCATCAAGATGCTGTCCAAGGGCCTTTAATACTTGGATGCAAAACCGCCAGAAAGAACCCAAGTCTCTTTCCCGCCTATTCGTTCCTGCCTTTCGACACCACGTTGCATACCAATGCTTTCATTCCCGCCACCTTGGTCTTGCCTGCAGAGAGAGACCAAGTTCATAGCCGGGACACTTCGTTCCACACAGCACCCACAAGCCAAGACTTTTAACCCTACAGCAAGCGGTTCTGGCTGCTAGGGCGCAGGTCCTAGCCCAGCCAAGAGCCACCATGCCCCAACATCATGCCTTCTCGGTTTCAACAGATGGGGATCCGGACCTCTCGGCCCCAACGTTTGCACCTCCTTTGATGCCCCAGCCCCCACAGCAAGTGCAGGCAGTGTACGGAGGCTCACTGTCTATGAATAAACGGAACCACGGCGCCCTTAGTTAACGTTGAAGCCCTCAGCCGCACGATTCCCTCATCAGGCCCGGGGAGAAGATACTCGTTCCCGTGTGCAGCCTGGAGAAAGTGTGTCGAACGCGCTCCCATGTCCAAGGTGCAAGTTCAGGCCACTGCCTCTCAGGCTCTTCGGCCAGCTGCTCTGTTGGTTAAGGCGAAGAAGGGTCGTAAGATTAAGGAGAATATCCCTTCTAGTTAGGGAGCCTTTTGACAATTTGTGACTATCACCTTTCACGCATCGTATCGAGATGCATCGTGTATATATGTGTACTTTTCTTTTCCACAACTTGGCGCAATGAAAAGTGTTCTGGTTTCGCCATGCGCAGGGACTGTGCAGCTCCAGGGGGGCACATGTGCTGACAGGTACATAATTAGGCCAAGGCCTTGGTGACGAAAGCCCAATAGTCATCCATGATGTTGTCCGGTGCATCTTCTTCTTCTGCGTTGTGCTCCATGGTCAGCAACCCATTCGTCTTCCACCAGGCAACGAAACATACCATCAAATTGACTAGAAAGCGACCAATGCGGAAATCAATCGTTCGGTCAGTAAATACAGCGAGGCGACGAACAAAGCCAACGTACTGATCTTTGCCAGCAAGCTCGTGGTATTCCACTTTCCAACCCAACTTGGTAGCCCCGGGCCAGTCCGCGTCCCTGGGCCACATCCACGGCCATGTCTGCATCACCATGAACGATGAACATATTCATCGCTGGCCCGTCAGCACGAATTTGCTCCTGCTCCGAAGTGATCCACCGAGGAACCTCATATTCTTCCAGCATCCCTTGAGCGATCTGTTCCGGAGAAAAGTTAAGCAGATGAAGGCCATAGGTGGTTGCAAATTGTTGGGCGTAAGGGTAGAGCAGATGCGCAGCGGGTCCGCCCCTTGCCCACCCCTTCTTTGGTGGCAAGGGAAAGTGTACCCCATTCGTCGGGATCGGTGTTGCTCACAGCGGGGGCAGTGGGGTCGACCAATGTAGCCCATCGCTCGTCTTAGCAATGTGGGCGGGAGGGACCCTTATAAGGCACCGCGGCTCGGACCAAAACGGCTGTTGAAAGTGGTGATCGATAAATCAAAGCAAGCCCCTTGATCTGCTGCAACTCGGGTGCACCTAACGGAACAGATGACGTTTTCCCAAGCCCCAGCCAAGCGGCCAAGTAACCTCCCACCGAGCTGCCCGACACGACGACACGGGTGGGATCAACAGTGTGAGGGAGCAGTTGCGGGAGGGTGTGTAGGGCCCAAAGAAAGGCGTCGCCCACGTCGGTCAGGATGGTGGGGAGACGAACTTGGGGTGCCAAACGGTAGTCGGGGCTGACGACGATGAGGCGATGCTGGTTTACAGCACGACGCATGTGCGGGGGCACGGCTTGGCGCCGACCTTGGACACAGCCCCCGCCATGGATCCAAAACAGGATGGGGTAGGGTTCAGCGGTAGGAGTAGACGGGAGATGCACATCGACCTTGAGCGCCAGATCTCCAACCGTCTTGTACACAAACGTCTGGATCTGATCTGCCATGCTGACGGGTAGAGGCGGAGATGGAGGTTGAGACGAAGAATGGTGCGGGAGGCAGCGGCGAATAAAACGTTCAGACAATATTGATATGACGCGCCAAAATCGCTGAATCAATTAATTGGCTCCCAGCACCAGCCCGCAGGGCGGAGAACCGAGATGAGCTGGCTGGCACGTTGACGTTAACGCGCTAACGTCGTTAACGTTTAACCGCGGCAACTATGGGGAAGCTGACGGGGTGGACATGTGACGGCGCTGATGCGCTGACGCGGCTGACGTGGCACTGACAACCTAGCATTATCTTCCTTTTTTTGCCTCAATTTGACCTTTCCAGAATCGAGAATCCACTGATCCCACCCGGAACATGTGGACCACCAACGCAGCGAGTCCAGTGAAGCTCCTCCGACCTCGTCCTCCAGCAATCCGTCAGTCCAGTCGCGCGAGCCCTCCTTTGGTCGCGTCGATTTCCAGCGTCGATTCAGTCTCAGTTGAGGCAGTGTTTGTCCCCCTCTGCCTCCTCCCGTCCCTAAGTCCCGGAGGATTCAGACACGTTACTACGGCCCAAGCCGGTGCAGACGCAGCCTTGCCACACGTGCAGCCGCCCCACCAAAGGCCTCTCCTCGTCCCTAGTAGCTCCGCTCGGATTCACCAATCAGCCCAAGCCCGAAACTACCGTGAGTCGTCCTTCCATCTCTTAAGGATTGTACCCCAAGAACCTGGGTGAGCCCCCTGGCGGGGCTCGCCCGTGACAGACCCGAATGACCATGCATCCGCGCGACGATACTACTAGGTTAGTTCGCTTCATTTCTCCTCCCTACCTTATTTCGCACCAATTGCATCTCGCAACAAGTAGGATTATGCGCCTCGTGGATGCAAATTGCTTTTCAGCAGCAGCACACCCAACCCCTCTGTTTTGCCTGGTGAGCTCCGCTGTTCTATATCAGTATACTGATGAAGTCTCCGTCCCAAGTTCCCACAATTCCAACAATCCAATCATACTTTGAATCCGGCATGGCCGGGAGGGTGACGACAAGCTGATGCAATGTCAACGTTCAACGCGAGCTCCCTCAGCCGAGATTGAGCGTGGGAAAAAAAGTCAGATTGAAGCTGACGTGGATCGTACCCTGGTTTCGTGGTGGGCTCGCGACAAGGATGCACATATCTATGATGAATGGAGAAGTATCAGTGACCAATGAGCGTGTTTCCCACGTTCGTATCAGGACAACGGCGGCTCTTTATACATCCTTTCGCGTCGCCGCGACACGAGTGCCAAAGAGGGATGTTGGTCCAGCACTGAGGCCTGAGGCCAGAACCCAGACGTGGCTAAGCCCCCTCTGCCGCCCCAAGTGGATGTTACGTAGAGTTAACGTAAATGAATGTGGTCGGCATTCACATGTCACAGCATGTTGTGTGGTTGGAAATTGGAAGTCTAAAACAGTTCCCCTTCCCCCCTTCGGATGGACCCAACTGCCAAAAGAGTAGATGCACATGAGATGGACGGTACACGATGCATGATGCATTGCCCAGTCTTGGCATTGAATATTAACATGTGACAAGGGAGCAAGATCGAGGGTGGGTATTAAAGATAGGGGCCAGGGGTGGGCTCTAGGTGGGAGAGTTGGCAGAAGATCGAAGTCAGTAGCTATCTTTGGAACGTCAATGTCTTGTGGTAGCATGCACGCTCAACCGAGGCGGGGATTTGAGCATAGCTTGCACCCACTCGTACACCCCAAATGTTACCCCAATGGAAGGAGCCACCTTGAGCAAGTTGGGCCAAAGACCACGGTAGAGGCCACGGAGGCCATCGGTACGGACGATGGTAGCAAACACATCGTATGTCGTCTTGTCATTGTAGCCCAACTTGGCCTTTCCATCGGGCATGCCAGCCACTTGCATCCTTCTCCGTAGTACGTCGAGTGGGTAGGTAAGTGTCTGGGAAATGCCACCTGCAACGGCACCCGCAATTAACTTCTCCACCCCCGTCACGCTTTCTTCGGGGGAAGCCAAGGCTGCCCACATTTGGATCGCAGACCCAGTCCAACCGACTGTGGGTCCGTGGGCACGCACCGAGTCTCGTGCATGTACAATCCATCCTCGAAGATATTCGTAGATAAAGAAGTTCCCAGCAACGTAAGGCGCCACTCCCTGAGCCATGTGGCATTGTCAATACGGGGGACAGGACGGGAAAGGGCAGAATGAGGCAGACAACAGAGAGATACAACGTACCAAACTGACAGGGATGCAGCCGCGGTACAGCCCGCGCATGCCGCCCTCTTCACGATATACTTGGACGGTCATGGCCCAGATGCCAGGGATCTTGGGTGGACTTGCGGTAACTGTTGCCGCACCTCCTACAGGAACCGCCTGGGACTGCTGGACCATCACATCAGCCGTGGCAATAGAGATGCGGGCACGGACAAGATCCAAGGGGTAGGTAGACGCGACGCTGGTGATGCCCGCCAATGCTCCAGCAGTGAAGCGAGCAAAAGGAGAAAGATGGGTTAGGCCCGGTTGTTGTGGATCGGGCGTGGCAAAGTTGACCTTGAGCACCTCGTACGTAGCAAATTGAACAGCGCTGTAGGGGGCAATGCGGAGGCAGTTGATCCCGTTTCCTCGGAACAAGCCCGGGACTCCCTCTTGCTGGACCATCTTTTTGAGTCCTTGCCATACGCCTGAGTAGGAGCCCTTGGCTCGAACCCCCTTGGCTGGTTTGTGCGGCTGGACCTGCATGATGATTTTGAGGCGCTCGAGAGGGGAGACAACGGTGCGGCTAGCAGCACCGGCGGCACCGCCAGCAATGAAGTAGGACAACAGCTTGTCTTGGTCGAAAGCTGAAGACTGTGGACGGAGAGTGGTCGGGGCGAGGATAGAGACACGGGCGGAGCAGCGTGAGGCCACGACGAGTCTTGACGTGGGTCGGTGGGCACGGCCTCAGCGGCAGCGACGCTAACGGGCGGGTCATGCCACTGGTACGGGCTCGTCGTTTCCTCGCGCATTACGGCAAAGAGAGGTGAAAAGCTTTGGTGGAAGGGAGAGTGGGTGGGGTGGTTTGTGGAGGGAAGTGGCTGGCTGTTGCTCTGAGAACAAGACACTCTCCCTGCCCATGCGTAATGGATAAGGCGGGGAGGGCGCAAGGCGTAAAGCGGGAGACGCGAGGTGCGGAGTATTATAACAGCCTGCTGGGCAAGACAGCCAATTTCAGGTCCGGGGCAGAAGCAGCGGTTGAACGTACGTTGACCGGCCGTTGACCGGTGACCAGTCCCCGGTCGAGCTTCGAGCTTCAAGTGAAGCTTCAAGGCAGCCGCAGCACAAGCAAGGTCGCCGTCATCAGTGCATCAGCCACTGTCCCCTGTCACCGATCGCTTCCGAGCGCAGCCGAAGGCGGAGATGGGAACTGCGCCCACAGTGGCCTGGCGCCTGATGCCGGCTGCAGGCCAGCCGGCGAGTGGCGATCTGGGGCGCAGCCCGCTGTGCTCCCATGCCGCCGCCGGGTTGGGCCGGGCAGATGCAGGCGCACGCCACACGGCTGCTGCGCCTTGCGCAGCCCCATGGCGCAGAACACAGGGGCAGCTTGCGGAGCCGCATCGGGCCGGACAGACTGGCATGCTTAATACCGCGTTTCCCACCCCACCTGATCCACCGCCGCCTCTGCCTCGTCGACTCATCCACTTCGGCCTCATCAAGTGCACTCTCCTCATCGATCATCTCATCAAGTGCACCCTCTCCTCATCGATCATCTCATCAATCGCATCAATCGCATCAATCGGCGGCCGTAACGCGCAAGGCGGCCTCGGGCCTCAGGCACGCACGGACCCACAGAACCCAAGAGCGCTCGCTGCTCAGCCTGAGCCCGAGTGCCTCAGCCCTTTTTATTCATTTCCCACCAGCCGCTCGACGCCTGGGATGAGAGATGCCCGTCCTCTTCACAGACTGCTATGTTCATCAGACCTCGGCAGCCTGCCTATTAACGTCATTAACTGACTCTCTATTCAGCGTTCAGCTTGAGCATCAACAAATTCAGTTGGGGTTCGCTTGTCTGCCTCCCCACCAGCACCATATAATCCCATCGCTGGGCTTGGTGAACCGACGAGGACCAACACTGAGATCCAATCGCAAGTACCAGGAGGCAAAGTGCGGGGGCGGCAGAGGCACAGTGTGCGGCGGTTCCGATGGTGTCTCAAGCTCAAGGCGGACCTTATTGCTAGTACAAAACAATGGACGCTCTCTTCTTCATCTTCCTCTCCGTCTTAATCAAGAGTGCGAGGATAAAGTCGAATGTATATGACTGCCTCATACATGCGTTATGCAGAATCCGTCATGCATCATAAGGCCTAAGGCCTGCATCATGTGATGTAGCGCCTCACCCCCCTCCATCCAGCAGGACCTTGCTCACCCTGTTTCCCCTTGATGATTTGAGCCCCACGGACCTGGCTGATTCTATCCTCATCAGCTCGCACAGTTGTTTGTATTCAAGCGCAGAAATATCTGCAGCTTCACTGGCAAGCGCAACAAAAATATAGTCCAGTACACAAACTACAGTTGTGATCCACAACTTGGCGTATATTGGTAGTGGCGAAGACGATGGGCACTGAGTCTAGAGTATATATACCCACGAGTAGGTCTCTCCTGACGGTCGGAGGAGGCGGAGGAGACGGGAGTGCAGTTCAGAAAACGGAGAAAGCTATGCGAGAGAGAAGGGGACAGGCAATGCGAACCACAGGTCAATCATACCATTGAGGGAAGGCCCTCTGCCTCGTCTATGCACTCTCGGTAGCTACATGCAACCGTCCTGTTGCAATTGATGGAGAGAGCGTGTACATCATAGCGCCAGACATACACTCATTCCCTCCATGTTGGGCGTGACTCCTTGCTTCCCTTCCCGCGCCACCGTATCGATGACAATGTGAATGAGGAGGAAGGCCAAAGTATATCTCCAGTCGTCCTGAATGACGCGACGAAGAAGATGTGGCAAAATGGTGAATTGAGCCGCCTTTGGGGTTGCCTTTGTTTGGCCTGAAGTACAAAAGAGCGTGAAAGGGTGTGTCCTCAAATTGCCGTTTGGAGCCTTAGGAGATTCAGGCGCCAGCTACGGTAACAAAAGCTGGGACCTTGCCGACGACTTGGGCAGGATGCCGCGCATCAGAGCGTGACAAGTCGCGTGAGGCACTGCAATGCGTGAGCGGACAGAAAAAGGTGTGGTTGGGAGAGCGATTTAGGCACAGACGTGTAGGTAGGACGTCATGTTGTCCTCATAGCAGGCGTGTGGAGGCCATTGGAGACGAGTGTGGTGAAGGCTTGCATAGTTTCACTGGGACCCGCCCATTTACGTCAAATGACGTGGGCTAATAGCCACGACGATTTCCGTTCAAACCGCACATGGCTTCCCAGCTACTTCGCCGTCCCTTGTCAGCCAACTGGGATGTCGACGGTGCGAACGAGCACGGGAACAGACGCCAACATCAAGCCGTTTTCATGTTCATGAACCATCACATCTCACACTTAAAAAGATATACATTCTACGTGACTGGAATCAAAACTGGGGGCACAGGCGAAATCAGGAGGGGCATACGGCAGTATGGATTTTGGGGTGCGGTTTGACCAGCAGCCTCAGACGACATCCAAAGCATGGCCACGTAGGGAGGTTGGTCGAGGAATGTTGAGGGTCCCCACGCATCCTCTCTACCAGTCGAGTGCAATCATAGTTGGTGGTAAACCGGGCAGGGGGGAGGGGGGGGGGGAAGTGGGTTGACGGCGAGTGGTTTACTCGTCGTCCTCCTCCTCCTCATCGCCACCCTCAGCCGCAGCCTTGGCGCGCTTGCGCTTCACACGGCCCTCACGGCCACCGCCGTAGGGCGAGTTGAGAGCAAAGTCAATGTGCTTCTGGCTGTCGAGGCGGACGACAAACGAGGGCACATTAACAATCTGCTTGCCGACGCGAATGTGGCGCTGGCGGATGAGCACGCGAGCGTGGTGGATCGACTTGGCCAGGCCGGTCTTGAAGACCTGGGTCTGGAGACGGCGCTCGAGGAAGTCCTCAACGGTGAGGGACAGCACGTAGTCAAGACGCATGCGCGTCTCGTCGAGCACACCAATGCGGACCAAACGACGAATATGGCGTTGCCCTCAAATAGACGCTTGGGGTCCTTCTCGTCCAGCTTCAGCAGCTCACGGCCGCACGACGAATCTTGGAAAGGGTGAGGGAGATACGCCAGATCTCAGTCTTGTTACGAAGACCGTACTCGCCAGCCAGCTTGAGCTCCGAGTCGAGACGAAGCCTCAAAGGGACGACGGGGAACTTTGTAGGTCTTCGACTGCTTCCGCGGTGCCAGAGGCATATTGTCTGCATACGGCCATCCAGGTCAGTATTTGCCTTTCCTGCACCACCCCGTGGAGTGCCCCGGCGTGGGCAACACTACTCACCTTGACGTTGAGTTGGGACGTGCGGGTCAACTGGTCCAGACGCAAAAACCGAGCAATGCCAGCACACAGCAACGCACGAAGGCGGGCACAGCACTGCGGCAGTGTTCCGCGCAAAAACCAAATTAGGACACTCGCCCTGTGCAAATTTGGTGCCGCAGTAGATCCATAGGGTTGCTGCCGCCCGCCCCCCCGAGTGGTTGGAGCTTAGCCAGCGTCCTCCTGGACCACCACACAAGTCCAAACTTCGACCTCGGTGAGTTGCACGCCAGCCTATGGGGTGTGGCATCGTGGAAGGGCCAGGGGAGAGCCCACAGAAGAATCTGATCCAACCCTTCCAGTTGCCAGCACTCCATGCGGCATCCAGGTATTTGACGTGACCCCTAACTGACCCTTGTGCTTTTTTGTCCAGCCATGCCCCACTCCTTCGGTTACCGGGCGCGCAGCGCGACCTCTTCAAGCGCGGTTTCCGCCAGCACGGTCAGATCCCCCTGTCGACCTACCTGCGGCCTTACCACGTTGGCGACATTGTCGACATCAAGGCCAACGGTGCTATCCAGAAGGGTATGCCGCACAAGTACTACCACGGTCGCACTGGTGTGGTGTACAACGTGGCTCCCCGTGCGGTGGGTGTGATCATCTACAAGATTGTGGGTGGCCGCTACATGGAGAAGCGCGTCAACGTCCGTGTGAGACGTCAAGCACTCCAAGTGCCGTGACGACTTCCTGGCTCGCGTCAAGTCGAACGCGGAAAGAAGCGCATTGCGAAGGAGGCCGGCGAAACGTTCGACCTTAAGCGCCGTCCCGCTCTTCCCCGTGACGCCCGCGTCATCAAGACGGAGGACAACCTCCCCGAGACGCTCGCGCCCATTGCCTACGACACTTACATTTAACGGTGTTCATATCGCCCTGAGGCATTTTGCCTACCAAAACCGTCTCGGTTGGCTGAGTCTAGGCTCCATGCTACCCGATTGGAGTTCGCTATGAATCCGATTCATGTGTACCCCCACCCCTGTCTGGTACGCTCAGCCAATCTAGATCCTGCCAAACCCCATGTCGTGAGACGGTATTCAGTTGAGTAGTGTAGGAGGTGCACCAGTCATTGGTGCATCGGTCATTAGCATCGCCCACCGCGCATGACCAAGATAGGCAGGTGAACGAGCTCGGGTGTAACGTTCATGGCAATTATTCGAGAGGGAAACGTTGAGTCTACGCGCTCCGCCCGCTCCAACATACTCCACCTAGGGTGGTTAATGATTGTTCGTCCCTTGATGTTCTTATGCCCAGTAGCATTGAATATTGACCCTGCCATTCAAGTCGGACCCGTCGGACATCCGCCACTGCCTGGAAGCAGCACCAAGGTGCGCGGAGGATATTGGCGCAATAATTATATTTGGGAAATGGAGCACTGCCGCCATGCTGACTTCGAGGGATTCTGGTTCTACACAGACCTACTGCCGGTATCCATGGAACCCTAATATCATGCCCCTCCCCGCCAGCTCATTCTGAACTACCGCGTTTGCGCTGTAGGGACGAAGCCCTAGACCATCGGCTTTAGCACCAATGCCCTCGCACAAGACCTTCCGCACTAAGTCGGCCCTGGCCAAGGCGGGCAGAACCAACCGGTACGTTACCGAACGCAGGAGAAATGTCGTCGTGCCAATGAGGAGGGGACTGGGAGCGGTGCATCGACGCGCGTTGAATGTCTACCTTTGCCCGACCCACCGGCGCCGGGCCCGCTCCCATTCTCGTTGTCCGGGCACCTTTTCTCAGGCCTCCCGCACCCCTTATGTGATGGCTGGCTAACCCATTTGCCCTGCAGCCCCATCCCCCAGTGGTTCCGTATGAAGACGGACAACAAGATCCAGTACAACAAGTTCCGTCGCAACTGGCGTCGCACCAAGCTGAACCTTTGAGCCCACTGCTGTGGTTCCAGCTGGCTGGGGGATCGTTGATTCTATGCACACACATTTAGAGGACATTTAGAGACCTATGCATGTTCCCCTTTACTCCCTAGCCTGGACCGACCTTCTCCCTGTCGCCTTCCCCCCCACGCTGGGAAGGGCAACGGCGTGTGCACCTTGTCAGAGCGCGAGGCGACAGCGGCTTATGTTCTCCAGTTATACATTCCCTCCAACGTAGCGAATAATTCGAACATTTGGTGCATTATGGCCACGGGCCTTCCAGCTTTACTTCCAGCTTACGAGGGTACCACCTGTGCCCTTTGCCATCGGTCCCGATCGTAACCAGAGGCTGTACAATGACCTTAGCAATGCGTTGGAATGCAAGTTTCACTCGTAGAAATGGGAAAGGGAAAAGATGAAGTACTGGGCATTGAGTAGCCACTTCCAGTTATGAAGAGAAGATGGGCTTGTGATTGATTGAATGTTGGCAATGGCGTGGCCAGGAGTCGTCTTGGGGACTGCACAACATCGATGAGCAACGTCGTAAGTTTGGCCAGGAACAAATGTTTTGGGATGACTTGGCGAACGGCGCGAACAATAAAATAATGCAAAAGGGTGAGGACAAGAAGGGGAACTGGTTTTGCAGAAGAGGACAAAACACGCTTTGGGTTTCCCGATACCCAGGGGCTCAGGCCGTAGCGTCAAAAACGAATGTGGTAGTGGCGCACAAAGGGGAAAAGGACGGTGGCGACTAGAGGCTGAGGTCAGATCAACGTCGGTACGAGGTACATGATCCAACGACCAAGGGAAGATGCAATCGACAATTTCCTTAGATTTTCATTTGCATCGCGACTCTCGCGGGTGGTGAACCGACTTTGGCAGCAACCAAGTCTGGATTGTCCCAAAGTTTGTCAGAGCAACGAGGAGCGTCTCTTCCTCCAACACGGAATTCGCCGCATCCAGGGAACGACGATCCATCGACGGTCCACGAGACAAAGGGTTTGCGTCCAAGTAGCCCTCGGCCAAATAACAAGAGTCATCTTGGACAGGAGACAGGCCCTGCGCACGGGTGGTCATCTGTCCGCCGCAGGAGACGTCTTTCGCGCCAAGCGGGGCCCGGGGCCGTCGGCTCTTAGCGCCCTGCCGGCTCTTCCTCCGCTGTACGGGGGGGGGAAGTGGGTCCGTAGGAACTGGCACGGAAAACCATGTATGAGCTCGTTTGGCCACCCGAGGTGGGACCAGGGAGATGCGCAGCATGGCGAGGCGAGGTGTGGTGGAGCCAAGCTAGATGCTGCAAGCGAGCCAGGAGTGTTGCTGGTTATCTAATTTAGACTGCGCCGGCTGAAATGAAATGTTGGAATGCGGGGTAAAAGATGTCTATGGTCGATTCTCGATTAACTAGTTAACTCCCACAGCAATTGAAGATGTCGATGAGGAAGGGAGAAGAGGGGGGCATGCTGACATGTGACACGGCACAGATCGTGCCGCCCCCCTCGTCCCAGTGGCGGCCTAGCCACGAGGATCCGGTTTCCTACAATAGAGATGTACAGAGGGCTTGATTCCAAAGGTGAGGAAGGACAATGTGGTGGGCCTCGCCCGCCCGGCCAAGCCACCCCACCAGACGGTGCCCATCGCCATTCGATCTTCTCTCTAACGAGAGAATGGCAGGGAGAAGGCGGAAATGACAGAAGGTGAAGGCCAAGGTTAGAAAAAAGGGACAGGCATCAGTGGGATGAGAGGACTGTGTGGTGTTTGGGAGATGGGGGGGGAGGGGGAGCGCAGAACAAAAAAAAGTAACCAGAATCCGGCATCTTGATGAAGGAGGTGAAGCGGGTGGGTCAAAGAGACCTGGCGCAGCATTGTTTTTTGAAGACAGGGAAAGAAGAGCATAGCCATGAACCAGCATGGCAGATCTTGGTCATTTCGTGCAGCGCTGGCATGTCCTCTTTTGGCGTGAGGGAAAGAATTGGAGGGTGTTGGTCGGAGGTTCGCGCGAAAAAAAGAAAACTCCAACGGGCAAATGGTGCTCTATTGTTAGGCACTTGGAAAACAGAAGGAGGGGGGATATCCATGGAGAGTCAGATATCACTTCAGACGCTCAGACCGATACTCTTCATAGTACATCTGCGTCGTTCCTTGTAACTCCTTCACAATGTTAACATTGAGGGATTGCGGGTCAGCGAGGTCAAATCGAAGAAAAGAACAGATGAAACGCACATCGATATCATGGAAGAGCAGGTTGGAACGCAGTTGTCTGAAGTCGCAATGCGCTTGATTGAGCACGTCTAGGTGCCCCATTTGAACCGACGCTGGAAGTGGAAACTTGTAGCCTCGCTAAATTCAGGAGCGTTTTGCTCTTCATCGACGGAGCAGAACGTCACTGTCCTGGTCATTCGTGATGGAGGAGACAAGGGGCTCAGCCTCGGGCAACACCAATGCGTAGGGCCACTCTAGATCTGGATCAAAATGACAATGATGTTTGCTAAGTTTCAAGGGAGCGCCCAGGCCGTCCTCTTCCTCGTCCGACTCGTCTGACTCTTCCCCATCTGGGTCTTCCTCAGAAGAGAGTGAGTAGACCCAGGTCCTCAAATGAAGTGCGGATTCCCTGCCGTGCGCGCGCAGTCTCAGCTTCCGTCAATTGGTCTGCCTTGGCCAGAATTGGAATCACATTGGCCCTTGCGGCCAGACGCTGGACCACCCGGACGTCGCTGGCGCACAGGCGCACGCCCACATCGGGATCGGGCACCACGGCTTGGTTCCCCTTCGTCTTGGGCGGAGGGCGAGCAGGACGAGGGACTTTGGATCGATAAAGTAAAGAATGGCATGGATGTGGTTGTCCTCCTGCTTAGTCCGGCTAACTTTCACTTCTTCTCCCAGGGAGGAGGAAAACCGGCCCTGGATAATCTCGAGCAAAGGCTGAAGGGCCAGCTCGACGGCCAACTCGTCCGCCGCCGATATCTTGCTGCCCGACATGCGCGGCAACTCAACCCCGGGCAGTCAATGATCGAGAGCTGCAGAATGCGCGAGGACCCACGGCGTGACGAGATTGCACACTCGTTGTCGAAGGAGCATCCGATGCCTTGCGCAGTCGATTCTCACTCGTGCCTCCACCTGAGGCGTTTGTCCGTAAAGTACGGTCCGCCTGGGCTTGAACTTGGAGGTCCAAATGGCTTTGTAGAACCCCGTCCAAGTCCTCAAGGCTGTCTCCGGCCTTGATCTCAATCCCGGAGAGTGTCATGGGTTTCTGACTTTGGGCTTCGCGAGCCCGACGCGCCTTTCCAACTAGAGGGGTGTTGACCGTGGACACAAAAGCGGCAACATCTGCACGAGGAAGAAATGCAAGTCAGCTCTCTGATTTCACGCATATTCAACCTGCGGGAAGGATCTGAATGACAAGACGCACCCCGTTTAACCGACTCGTCACACAGCGATAAGTCGCACGTCTCGAGGAACGTCTGGCAAAACGTGGACTTTCCCGAGCCTTTGGCCCCGGCCCAAGACAAAGTTGAGCACTGTGGGGGCCTTGAACTTGCGGCGGATCACCTTACGCCCCGCATCCATGGCAGAAGGATTGCTTTGAGCAAGAAATGCCGAGGATGAAATGGGAGGGTGGGAGCGTGTGGCCGAGGGGGGTGCTGTGCGACGTACATCCGTGGCGGATGAGCTGGCTGGTGGCCATTGAGGAAGCAAGGTCAATTCCGTTGGTGCTGGTGTCGACGAAGGAGCAGAGAGGTAAATGCGCCATGGATGGAAAACCGTTGCCTTT
The DNA here is from genome assembly GCA_003971905.1 of Moniliella sp. 'wahieum'. NCBI lineage: Eukaryota > Fungi > Basidiomycota > Moniliellomycetes > Moniliellales > Moniliellaceae > Moniliella > Moniliella sp. 'wahieum'. Next base: position 137,303 of record RSEE01000044.1, on the reverse strand, counting down.
GATACTGCCAGAGTCGAACGGCAAGGAGAAGAGGTTCGGGGGGGGATACTGCCATGCGCTGTTGTGGGGGCCCGACTTGCGGGCTGAGGCGAGGGGGGCCCAGGCTGATGGTTGCCCGCAACACCGCCATTGAAAAGGCCGCTGCCAGTGCCAAATGGGAGAGAGAGCTTGAGGGAAGGGAGCCTGGAAGCGCCGTGGACGGCTGCTCGTGGCTGGCAGGAGTGGAGCTGGGGGGGGAGACGTCGGCGGTGCTAATGCTGCCGGACGGGACTGGGAGCGAGAGCGGGAGCGGGGGCGGAAGAGGGAGCGCGCCTTGGTCATGGCCGAATCTCTCGGGAGCGCGACATGATGGGATGGGGGGGGGGGGGTAGGCGAGGGGAGCAATGTGGTGGTGGAGGGCACGAAAAGAAGGGGCGCAGTAGGGTTGGTATGGGTGGTGGGGGGGGCAATGATGATCATCGGTGAGGCAGTCAGGCGCCAGACAGTAGGCGTTAGGCGGTAGGCGTCTGGGGTGCACGGTGGGCTGGCAGACTATAAGGCGTATCAGGCGTATCAGGCAGGCATCATGCCTCAGGCCAGGGGAGACAGAGCAGGGCCGAGCTGCGGGACGGCGCTGGTGGCTACTCGCTTGCTGTCGAGTAGGCGTTGGTGCTGGCTGGTGCTGGCTGGTGCAGCCTGGTGCTGCTGCGTTGGCCAGGGTCCCGTGGGCAGAGCGTGGCTCATGTGCGGATGCTCCACTTTGGCCTGGCTGCGCACTGCCCCCCTGCCTCCGCCCGCGAGCTCCGGTGCTCTATCGCCGTGGCTGCAGGCGCTGCGCCACCTGTCGCTTGGACCAGCTGCAGGGGGGCAGTGTCCAGGTTGGTGCCTGGCAGCCGCTGTGCCCTTGCCACTATATGCATCTCCGCAGCGTACCTGTTCTCGTAGGCCACCGCGCTCAAGCTCAGGCTTCAAGCGCCGCTCGCCCGCACCAGCCCGCACCCCTAGCTTTCTGCATGCCCCAGACCCCTCGTTCTCATCATCTCATTTTCCGCATAGCCGTGCCCCTCCATATTGCTTGGCAAACAGGATGGACGTTGAACACGTTAAAGTTCATGCACTTGAACGACGTAGTTCAACACAGCTCAATCCGTCCCCATTGATATATAGCCCATCGTGTCTGCACACATAGTCTCTCTCCCTCTCGCCTTATGTGAGACGTTGACACTTGAAGCTCATATCATCAAGTCAACTGCATTGCAGTACCACAATAAGCCAAACAATGCTCTGTCTGGGCTCTCGCTCTCAGTAGTGTTCATGCTCTCGGGATTATATACACGGTGATGAGAGCTAGGAGTAACACGGGAGTTTGCCTGGTCGGTCAAGGATGGATTGGAAAGGATACTGTACAAAACGACGAAAGACGAAAGGAAAAAACGTGTAGACAAGAAAATGATAACATCACGGACACAGAAGCTCACGCACAGACCACCTCTCGAGGTACGAAAGAGACTTGATCCTATTTAGTTTTGCATACGATGGGAACATGCTCTGTTTGAACACAACGGAGCGCATGGTTTTTCAACGTTCAGACAAGCCAGCCTAGCCTTGATGTGGACTTAACCCAGGCAAGAGACAAAGGGAAAGGATGAGCTCGGAGGGGCTCGGCCACCCCGCCGTCGCCGGTACATGTAACACAACACTATATACAGATACTGTGGCTGCTGTACCCGGACCGGTGATGGGTCAAAACAACATGTGGAAGAGATACATTGAGCCAACAACAGAAATGTAGGTGGACAACGCTTTCGGAGTGCTAGGGACGATTGGGGACGAATGGATTGCAAAAGGAGTAGGGTTGAGGAGGAGACAAATGCTCAATGAACTAAGGAAGAAGGTTATGCTGTGTTCTGTCGCTTTTATTTTCTTGAAGCCGGCGGACTTTCACACACAGGGCGTGCATCACCGGCGTCACCCCGTCTTGTATGGTCTGAGTGACTAGTGATGATGATCGATCATGCACATACCGTTTCCGTTCATGTATGCGCTCCGGGCTTGCAATCGCCTTGAAAACCTCTGGTATATTACCCTGTGTGCAGTAAGTATATATATAGTCCACCTTTCTTAAAGAAGGGGGGAAAGATGTTACACCTTCTATATGTGCGGTGGGTTATTGTGTGTTTTGCGTGATGAACGTTGAACAAAGAGCATATAATTATGCGTTTGTTGAACGTTAGTGTGCCACATCGTCTGCATCTCGACGCTCAAGAGAAAGCTCCTTTCATATGAACCTTGCTAAAGACTGGGATAAAGAAACGCAGCGCCTAAACCGACCTCCTCACCCGACGTGTGTCGCTTGTTGTTGGCGCCAAACCCGATTATGAAAGCAGGGAATCCGCCAGTTGGTCAGGACCCTCTCTCTGCGCCCACACCATTCGTTTCCATATATCCGAGAGGTATTAGCCCACGCGCATACGAATAAGAGTGGTGGACATCTGAAGAGTGTGAACCATCTCCAGGAGAGAGACTCTTCTTAAGTATTAAGTAATTCTTTCCACAGTGTCCAAAAATCGACACTGTGGAGGAGAGTGTCACAGTCGTGCTTTTTCCCCACGAACGACAATGTCACAGTCGGGGTTAAGGCGAGAGAACCAGAATCAGAATCGGGACTAATAGGCCAAGGGATGTAGCAATCATTCGTGGAGAAGAAGTAAGAGTAGACCCGCGAATGGAAGAAAGGGAAAGAGCAAGACGCCCGGCACGAAGAAATCGGAATGGGAGAGAGATCAGCCAACGATGACAGAAATGAGAGCTATATACTAGAATGACCCCTCAACTGTCACCAACATGCCAACCCAGTTAGCGTCTAACTATTGCCATGGACGGGGGAGGGGGTCGAGAAAGGGGGGATGCAATGAGATCAAGTGGCGACAAAAAGCGCTCTTTGTTAGAGGGTACTGCTAGGGTTCTCCTGCGCGCCCTCAATGGATCGGTGACGCTCGCCTAGCCGAGCGGAAGCGTTCCGCTCGCAGGCCGCGCACGCCCTGCTCGCTCCATCTCCCTTCTCTCTCTCCTTCTCCTTCCCTTCAGACGTTTGCTTGAAGACTGTGGCTCACCACTTTGCCTTCACGCCTTGTCTAAGGTACGCCTCTGCTTCCTTTCTTGACCTGTTGCTCCTCACAATCAGACGTTGCTTGAAGACTTGTGGCTCACCACTTTGCCTTCACGCCTTGTCTGAAGGCTGCTTTGCAGCTGATCCATAGGATCGCGAGTGCTCCCAAGTCGCACTCTAGCACTCTTATGGGATGCCCTGCGGTTCAGTCAACACATACAGTTAACTACTAGTTTTAAGGCGAGTAGGCGGCAACAAAACGCAAGCGTCAATGACTCCTTCCATGCGCGTGAGATAGTCTGAGAGGTCAAGCTTTTCAAGCAGTCAAGACCAAGGTTGAATCATTAATCAGGCTAAGCGCCTGGGCCGCAGTGCTGTGCTGAGCCGCTGAGGCTCAGAGCGTCACAGGGTTTTGGACTCAATACGGAGAAGGCGGTATTCAGCACTGAGTTATTGAGTGCTGTGATCGATGATTGTTGACATGTTGACAGAAGAAACCCCGACTCGGAAGGATGGGATGGGATACGCGCGATGACGGCTGCGTCGGCGAATTGTTGGAGACAGGGGGCATGAGTGTATCAGCTGACATGCGCAGCGAGGATCGGCGGGTGTCTGGTGGGTGGGGCGGGGCGGGAACGGATAAGGAAGGTTACCGGTTACGCAGTTTCGCGTTGCGAGCGCTCATGAATCATCGAGCAGGTGGGGTTTGTGCAGGCTTGGCCAGCCAGCGGATTGGTACCTTTGGTTACGCGTTGCGACGGCTGGGGCGCCCACATGGGGTGATGCGTGATGCGCGCACTAGCCCACTGTGCGCAAGGCGTGTCAAGAGGCGGGTCAAGAGGCCGGCCAGCACAGGACCAGTATGTGATGGGGAGTGGGCTTGTGCGCGGGGGCCGGGACAGTGGGCGCGGAGCGCGTACTGGCTCTGTGCTGGCCTGCGGGCTAGTGCCGCGGACGCTATCGTCAGGCGCGGCCCGACGAGGAACGCACGGTTAGATGGCCACGGCCACAACCACGCATCACCCGCTAGTCACTGCTGCTGCTGCCACCACTGCCACTACTGCCACCACCACCACCACAACTGCTGCACAGGCCGAGATGAGGGACGAACGCGGCATCCGGGCGGCTGGATGCGCGCCAGCTGTTGCTGGCCGCCGCACCCAGCCCTGGGCCAGCCAGGCGAGCGGCGGGCGGGCTGACGTAAGGGAGGCGTGCACGGCGCCAGTGTGGGGGCGCGCCGGGGCGGGGCGGCGGGATCGGATCGGATGCAGGCCCAGACGGCGGCCGGGTGGCGAGCTGCGCACCTACACCGACTGGGCGCACTGGGCTGCATGCACACCGCCACACTTGCGCCCGCCATGGCCGCCCTTGCGTCTCCGCCGCTGTCGGCGCCACCAGCCCCATCCGCATCCGCATCCACAGCACCCCCCCACCCCCACCAGCACCACATGCCCCCCTGGTCAGCCTGCCCAGCAGACACCCTCCGCGCCCAGCTCGCCGCCTTCCGCCATGCGACGCGCCAGCCCGACCAGCCCCTGCCCCCCTGCCCTCCAAGCTGCCCATGGCGCGTCGGACCGTGCCTTGGTTCAGGCCAGCATCGCCCTCGCCGGCCGTCTGCCAGCACGCAGCGTGGCGTCTGCTCCTGCGTCTGCGTCTGCGTCTGCGTCTGCCTCTGCTTCTGCTCCCGCTTCCGCCTCCGTCCCCACACCCACACCCCCCGCTCCAGCTCCAGCAGCTGCCCCCCACCCCCAACCGCCGCATCCCCAGCTGCTCCCCTCCCACCACCGCCCCTCCTACCGTCATCATCGCCACCAGCAGCTGCGCCTGCGGTTGTGCCCATCCCAACGCCACCGGCAGCAGCCCACCCCCAGCCGCCCCTACCCCCACGTCCCTATCTTCCCCTGCAGCTGCCGTACCTAACGGTAGCCACCCCCCTTATCCACCCCTACCTCCCCCACTCCTTCGCGCCTGGTGCTCACACACTCCTCAAGAGCAATCCACGCGTCGCGCCTTACAATTCGTTCGTCCATCCCGAGACGCTCTTGCGTGACCGCATCGCCTCGGCCGTTCCCGACAGCTATGTAGCCAGTGATCTCCAACGCTTTCTGCTTCCCTCTCTCTGGCCCGTGGGGCTCAACGCCGATGCGGGTGCACCCGCGCCAACCCCCAAGATGCAGCGAAGCCCTATGGCGCGACCGGGTTCAATGGTAGCTCCCTTGTCGCTGCTCGCTTATCGCAGATTGACGCGCGTTGCCACCAGCGTTTCACTGAGATCGAGACGCGTCTCTGCTTTGGACGCTGACCATCCGGACACGATCCCGCTACTCGTTGAGTTGCATGCGCTTCAGCTTCTCCGGTGCAGCGTCAAGCCAGGGCCCGCGTGGTAGGTGCATTTGGCCAAATGTCGTCCCAGCCTGCGGATCGGTTTGCCTTTCGTCGCTTCTTTCGTCCCACTCTGGCCGACACGCGGCAACTGGACCAGTTGGAGCGGTCCCAACGTGCCGAACGGCAGGTCAAGGTCCACGCGCGACAACATGCTTCCCTCGAGCGTTTGTGCCCATGGCCGCGACCTTATTCTGGCCCACCGCACTGCTCAGGCGGGGCAGGGGCGCCTGGCCAAAACTCTTGTGCGGTTCCACGTTGACGCGGAGCGAGAAGAACAGAAGCGTATTGAACGGATCAGCCGGGAGCGTCTGCAGGCTTTGCGCGCCGACGATGAAGAGGCCTACCTTAAGCTCATTGATACGGCCAAGACACGCGCATTGCACACCTGCTCAAGCAGACTGACAAGTACCTCGAATCACTTGCCAAGGCTGTGCCACAGCAACAAAATGACAGCCTGGATCCGTTGGAGCAACCACTGGGAGCAGATGCAGCGACGACGACCGGGGACCGGTGGACGAGTCGACGTTTGGGGCGTCGCGTCCGGTGGACGGGGGGAGGATACGAGCAAGCTCGACTTTTTCTCAATTGCTCATCGGATTCAAGAACCCATTCTGCGTCAGCCTGAGATTCTGGTTGGTGGGCAACTGAAGGAGTACCAACTCAAAGGTCTACAGTGGATGGTGTCCCTGTACAACAACCGCCTGAATGGCATTCTGGCTGATGAGATGGGGCTGGGAAAGACGATCCAGACTATCAGCTTGATCACGTATTTGATTGAGACCAAGCAGCAACGCGCGCCTTACCTGGTGATTGTTCCCCTCTCGACCCTTACCAACTGGGTCAACGAGTTCCGCAAGTGGGCACCGAGCGTAAATGTGGTGGTTTACAACGGATCTCGCCATGCACGCAAGCACTTGAGCCAGACCGTCCTTAAACAAGACAACTGGCAGGTCTTGTTGACGACTTATGAGTTTATCATCAGGGACAAGAACTCGCTGGGCAAGATCCGCTGGGTGCACATGATCATCGATGAGGGCCATCGCATGAAGAACGCTTCGTCCAAATTGTCCGTCACGCTGACCCAGAACTACACGAGCCGTTACCGTTTGCTGTTGACGGGCACGCCGCTGCAAAACAGTCTCCCAGAACTCTGGGCACTGCTCAACTTTGTCCTGCCTCGCATCTTCAACTCTGTTCAAAGCTTTGATGAATGGTTTAATACCCCCTTTGCCAATGCCGGTGGGAGCGATGGGAACGACATGCACCTCAATGAGGAAGAGCAACTTTTGATCATCAAGCGCTTGCACAAGGTGCTCCGACCGTTCCTCCTGCGTCGCCTCAAGAAAGATGTGGCATCCGAACTGCCGGACAAGGTGGAGAAGGTGATCAAGTGCCGCAAATCGGTGCTGCAATCGAGGCTGTACAACCAGATGGTCAAGCACAAGACACTCTTCATCAATGGTGTCCATGATGGTGGCAGTAAGGCGGGTCATGGCCTCGCGGGCCTACAAAATGCGCTGATGCAGCTACGCAAGATATGTAACCACCCGTACATGTTTCCCGAAGTGGAGGATGCCATCAATCCCACCCACGAAACGGGGCCCGACATTTTCCGTGTTGCAGGCAAGTTTGAGCTTTTGGATCGGGTTGCCCAAACTCCAGGCGACCGGCCACAGGGTACGTTCCCCCTTCCCAATCTTGAGCTGGCTGAGCTGGCACACTGACTGACGGTGATATTCTCTTTGAAAGGTGTTGGTATTCTTCCAGGATCAGTGCATGGATATTATCGAGGACTTTTTGCGTTTGCGCAACCTTACCTATCTTCGTCTTGACGGTACCACTCGGCCGAGGAACGGGCTCGTCTTCTGGCTGAATTTAACCAACCCAACTCACCCTACTTTATGTTATCCTCTCGACCCGTGCTGGCGGGTTGGGTCTCAATTTGCAGTCGGCCGACACGGTGATTATCTTTGATTCGGACTGGAACCCACACCAGGACTTGCAAGCGCAAGACCGTGCACATCGGATTGGCCAAACCCTTGAGGTACGCATTCTTCGTCTCATCACCGAGAAAGAGCGTGGAGGAAAAGATCCTGGAGATTGCCCATCGCAAACTCGACATGGATGGCAAGGTGATTCAGGCGGGTAAGTTTGACAACAATGCCAGCAACGAGGAGCGGGATACGTTATTGCGGGCCATGCTCGAGTCCGCGGACGACGAAGATGATGTGGGTGACGCAACGATTGGTGACGACGAGTTGAACCAGATCATTGCGCGGTCGGAGGAGGAGCAAGCGATCTTTGCCAAAATGGATACAGAACGGCGGGGCGCAGATCAGTCGTGGTGGACTGCAACCGAGCACAAGGGGTGCTTCCCTACGGATCGGATGATCACCGAGCCCGAATTGCCCGACATGTTCCAATCGTGGTACGAGGAGCAAGCGGTTGCTGCCCAGGAAGCGGGCAAGACGCGTGTGTTGGACGAGGCCCCGGCCTCGCGACGCACGCGCAACACCACCATCCGCTACAACGACGATCTGACCGAGGACCAGTTCTTGAACGCGATTGAAAACGACCAAGATCCCGAAGAGCTCGCGGCAGCCAAGCGGAGGCGAATTGAAAAGCGCCGCGCCAATGCAGCTGCTCGCGCGGCGCTTGCTACAAGTGATGAGGAGATGGCGGCTGTGCCGGTCAAGCGGGGACGAGGTCGTCCGCCCAAGACGACGAGTGCGACGCCGGAGCCACGACGGCGAGCGCGGGACGAGAGCGACGAGGAGGACGTGTCGGTCACACGGAAACGCCGTCGTACCTCCCTGTCCGACTCGGGCACTTCGCCCGCTGCTGCAGGTCCTACAACCAACGGTGGTGTCGCTCGGCGCAAAAAGGCGGCGCAGGCCGCGGACCTGGCGCGGCGGGATAGTGTAACGCAAGCGTTGTTGCCCTGTTACAAGGCGGTGGAACAATTGAGTGAGCCCGGATCGGGGCGGAAACGATGTTTGTTGTTTGTGGACTTGCCCAACAAACATGAGTACCCTGATTATCGTCTGTTGATCCGTCAGCCCATTTGCCTCAAGACGATCAAGCGCGCGTGGATCGACGGTTGTACCGGACGCGGCTACGTGTCGGGCCGAGATTCGGTTGCTGTGCGAGAATGCACGGACGTACAACCAAGAAGGCTCTTTCGTCTGGGTGGATGCAACGAGATTGAAGAAGCGTTTAATGAGGTGTATGAACGCACGGTGCCCTTGCATTTACGCGGCGACGAGCCGGTGTCCGCACCGATTTTGAACCCAGCCCGGCCCGCATCGCCCGAGGTGAAGGTAGAGCCGGAGGTTGAGGTTGGAGCTGAGGTTGAGGCTGAGGCGGAGGCTGAGGCTGAGGCCGAGCCAGAGGCAGAGGAGACACCTTCCTCTCACATGCACAATGTGCCACTTCCCGGCATGAGGCTGCCCCCATGGCAACGCGCAATCCGGACGATGCGGCTCGAGCGGCGGTCGAGCCATTGGCCATGCCGAGCCCCCAGGAAGGCGAGACGGTGCATTAACCTTCGACTTTGGGAGGTACCCTTGTCCTTTCCTTCTGACACCAAACTCGACGCACAAAATTGTTTAGAAATGTAGCCGAGTGAAACTGGACCTTCCCCGTTAAGCGTCATTGGGCTGTTGACTGATGCGATTGTGTTCTGTATAATGGAGGGTTGGGTGGGTCAGGGAGGGGTTCTGAGGGCATGCAATGCGAGCGCTGTAGAGATGAGCGGTGCGGGTGAGTAGTCCGGCCACAGGTGCATCGTGCATGCAAACCGGCCCGAGGGTTCTTTCGGTCGGGATACGAAATTTTGATGAAGCTAGCCCCACGTTACGAAGCTCGATACTGGCACGCATGGCCCCGCGCATGCTATGGACATCGCCGAGCAGGGCATCGGGGCGGGGAGGGTGTAGATGGTATTGGATGAGCATGAAACGCATGATAGCAGAGACTGCCTCAGGGCGAGAGGCCTAGGCCTAATGGGTTGCTCTGGGTTGCTCTTCGTGCTGCTCGTCCGCGGTCCGTCCGGCGTCCCCACAGGGCCTCCCGTGCGACTAGTGCATGTTTAGCCGGAGGGGATACGTGCGACCTGGAACTAACCGGGAGAACCAGTAAAGCTAGTAACTAGGTAACTGGTAACTAGTAATGAGCTAGTAATGGTTGCAAGTCGCAACGTAGGCTGCTCGGACGGAGTAATCGCCGCTTTCAAAAGATCAGGCCCAGGAGGCCTCATCGATAAACGTACTACTGAACACTGCACCGTTGGGCCCCTGGGCTTGAAGCTCTCTGACATTTGAAGCGATGAGGCCTGAGGGAACAGGTGGGAACCTCTGGAGCTTCTTCCAGGAGCTGGGAAAGGCCAGGAAAAGACTTTGTGCGAGGCATCTTGCCTGGTCTTGCAGAATCTTGCTACAGAAGACGCGCGATGACGTATGACGCGTGACGCGTGACGTCGATAACGCGGTAAAGCGAACGGGAGCGGAGAAAGGCGACGCGTGATGAAAAAATCAAGCTCCAAGCGCCTCCTGGATGCTGGGAAGGTTCTGCTGCACGGCTCTCCTCTAACACGGCGGTGCGACAGCAACCAATGTCCGACGAATCGCGCTAGCAACTATCTGTTGCAACGTTGGAGGAAGCACACCAACGTCGTAGAACGTAGAACGTAGATAGGCAACCCCCAGTACGCTCCCCCTTCCCTGCAATGGCGAACGTGGCGGCGCGTGACGTGTGACACTCGCGTGGCGTTCGGGTGGCGCTTAGTGTGGCGCGTGGCCTGGCACTAGCGTGGCCCCGGGGCGCCAGGTCACAAGGGTCCATGCCACAAAACGGATGTTCCCTGCCAAGCGACCGCTGACATTTGACATGCGTGACACCCGTTGGCTGAACAAATAGTGACAATACTGGTCACAAACGTCACTACTTGAAGCTTGAAGCTCTAAGCAGTAAGGCCTAAGGGCCTAAGGGGCTTTTAAGGCGATCAGGCCATTTGCGGAGGCTCAGCGGAGGCTTTGGAAGCGACAAGCTGCCGCTCATGCCCAGGCATCGGATGCTCTCGCCCACGCTTGAGCTCGATTCTGCTGTTGTTATTATTTCGATTGCGATTAGATTAGCGCTTTCGATTACCGCGATAAATAACCGATTGATCATCGATCACTAATATACGCCGGAATCACCGCCCGATGTTTGAGTGATACGCCGTGTACACTGGCGCTGGGCCGACCAGGGGTCTCTGTGCTCGGGTGCTTAAGTGCTTCCCCGATTGCGCCGGCGTCTTGCGTGTGGTATATACTCGTTTGGGCTGTGGGGCTTGGCCTTTTCTTGCACTTGCAGCCGTGGGAGGTGGCCGACGGTCGGTGGCTGCCCTTGGTTGCCACGAGGTCATCGATCTTCTCAATGTCAAAGGCCTCAGGCCGTCCCAGCATGCAAGAGCTGTCTGCGTCACATTCACAGGCATGGGTGCATTTGGTGAGGGAGTTTCTGTGTGCCATGCCCTGTCATGCACGTCACCGGTCACAAATGATTGCACTTGGATTTTGGAAGCAAGTAAGGACACAGTCGGTGGCGTTCTCTGGCGGCGCTTGTTGGCCGCGCTGAGGCGCAGAGCTTTGAAGGTTGCGTGCGAGTACCAGAGTGCTGATACCGAGCAGGACACTGAGGCACTGGCGTGTGACATGCGTGTGAACCCCAGCGTGGCTGCACCAGCTCAGCCGTGAGACTCACGTGTCGCATGTCACTTGCACGGTGACGTCAGTCACGCGTCGCGAAACACTGGGCAGCACGCCGCAGACCCCACTGCTGCGCCGCCGCGCCGCCACGGCAGCAGCAGCTCGCGCTCGGCCGGGACGCACAGTCGATGGCTGGTCCCCGCTGCTGCCCCGCCCCTCTGCGGCATGGCGCCAGTACCCGCCGCACGCCGTGCTGCTCCAGCCTCCTTTGGCGCGTCCTTCCATTCCATTGTCTACTTCTGCCCGACGCCCACCGGTCTGGTCGACCACCATCAACACCTCTCGCATCTCCTCCTTCTCCTTCTCCTCCCAGCCCTGCCCATCCTATCGGGACCATTTGTCCATCCTGCCCAGCATGCCCCAGCCGCAGCACGCCCACGCCCGCGCCCCTTCGGCCCCTGCTCTCAAGCACGCCGAGTGCCCCCCAGCGTCACCCCCTGACCAGAGGCGGCGCATGCGCAAAGTAATGGCCCGTAAATTCGTTCCCAGTCTCAAGCTCCGCCGCGTTTCGGCCGATGCGCTGGTCGCCACCGCCCCTGTTGAGACGCCCAACACTGCCCCGCCCACGTCCGACGAATATGTGAATGCCCCCCCACGGCCTCCACCACTCGAAGCGCACACCCTCAGTCTCGTCCCCGCCCTCGTCCCCACCGCGATCAATCCACTGGGTCGACTGGGCGTGACACTTTACCACCCACTCGCGCCGAGCGCTCCCGGGCGGGCAATCCCCCTCCTCGAGATCAATCCAGTCGAGCCGCACAACGGGAACGGCGAGAACAGCACGCTCTCTTTCGCCATGCCGCGCTTCATCCTGACCTGGCAGAGAACAGGGAGGAGTTGTCAGAAATGTGGATCATGCACTCTGTTAATGTGCTGAACTACCACGACCCGCCTCGAGAGCAGGCATCTACCTCGGTTGCTGCCTCTGCTTCCGCCCACGAGTGGAGTGAGTGGGGTGGGTTTGCGCGTCATGTCCCTCCGCGTCGGCCTTCGCCTTCGCCACTTCCAACCCCAATCTACGTGCCTCCATTGATTCCCAGCAAGAATCCGTCGGGTCAGAAGCCCAGGTTGGCCCACGGGCCATCCGCACTTCCTCAAGGCCCAGCTTCTCCTTTACTCGCTCCCCCCGTCCCTCTGTCGCTGGTTCCTCGCCCTTGACGCTGGATCCTGCCTCGTCGTCTCGGCTGTCGATTTCACTCTCCCCCGACACGCATGCACTGAGTCCAACTACAAGTCCAGGAACCAGCGTTGCTTCTGTCTCGGGAGCACTGGCGTCTTCCCCCCAAAGCCCGAGCCGAGTCTGCTCGCGCGCTTCGGCCTTGTTCCCCGCCGCTCCTCTACGCCCGACACGCCCACCCGCCCCTCCCTGGACCCGCAGAACAGCGGGATGAAGGGTCTCCGTCGACACCCTCACTCCGTTCGCTCTGCCAGCTTGCCCATGTCGCCACTTGTTGAGCACGGCGAGTTGCCTCCCCCTTACGAGGAGATTGAACAACCATTTTAGGTTGCCCCCCCCCCCCTCCCTGTCTCCTTCTAATCTCTCTCCTTTTTGTATTTCACCGTTCGTGCATACCTACTCCCCTACTCCCTACTCCCCTACCCCTTCTCGGTCCACCCTCATTATTCCCGTTTCGTTCTGCTGCCAAATCTGGGGCCTTAATTCCACGATCTGTTGCACCTGCTGCCTGTACTTCGGGGTGGTCAGCTTGCGTCGGTGCTTGCGATGCCCGAAATCGAGAGGGCCGCTATATACACCCCTTGTTCATTCGCCACGCTCTGGCTCTTTGGGTAAATCTACGTGATGCATCATCTTACGCCGTTGATCGACTTGATCCCTCTCCCCTCTTCTCCCACATGTGGCATGTCATAGAAATAAGTTCTCTTGCGTTGAGGCGGTCGGAATTCTCTTCAATACGGCATATAGACTGCATGTTCCATGGTTTGCATGATTCATTAGGATACAGTAGGTCTCAGAGGCCCTTGTGGGGTATACAAGGCCCCCTTAAACGATCGTAGACCAAGCGGTTTCTAGAAGGACAGTAGGTGTTCCACCTTCCGCTCCTAGGCCACTGCATCCTCGCCCTTTGCTCTTTTCCCTTTCCCTTTTGCCTCAAGCACAGACGCCGTCAACATTTTGGTTGAAGCACAAGGGCGAGGCCAGGAACTAGAAGAGGAGCATGCCTTCAGCTGATTTGTCGTACTTCCCTGCATACCACTGAACCAATAAAAAGCCGCCAGCACTGTGCCTCAGGTAAAGTGGGTGTGCTGGTATTCTGAATTGGTGCGAAGCTGGTCGATGGTCAACTTGCCAAACAGTGCATCGTCTTCTGAGATCAGCCGCTCTGCCTCGAGCGCCGCCATGCTATGAAGGAAAGGGGGTCAACAAATGAAGCGTCGAATGCGGATCCCAAAGACACATACCATCCCGAACCAGCGCTGGTAATTGCTTGTCGGTATCTCCGATCTTGCACGTCCCCCGCAGCAAAGAACCCTTTGACCGAGGTCTGCGTCTTTCCCGGTGTGGTGCGGATGTATCCGTCGTCGTCGCAATCGACTTGGCCACGGACAAGGTACGTAGCCGGGGCATGCCCCACCGCATAAAAGAGGCCGGCAGCAGGAATATAGTCTCAACACCGGTTCGGTTATTGCGCACCCGAATCGCACGCAACAAGTCCTCGTCGCCTTGAGCCTCAATGGCTTCGTCTCGTACCGCACCTCAATCGCCGCATTGGCCGCCACTCGCTTAAAGAGCACAGGGCTAGCTCGCATTTGGGATTTCCGAACCAAGACAATCACCTTGGCCGCATACCTTGTCAAGTACAACGCCTCTTCACACGCACTACTCCCGCCCCCAATCACCACCACCGTCTTACCGCGAAAGATGGGGGCACCGCCATCGCACACTGCACATGTGGAAATGCCCGATTGCCAGTACAACTCTTCACCAGGCAAGTGAAGCCGCTTGGCGGACGCACCAGTGGCATAGATCATCGTGTCTGCCAATTCGTACGCGTCCTCCTCGATCGTCTCGGCAGGCGGGACAGGGTGGGCGCCGAGCGCCACCTCAAACGGGTCCCGACGATCTCGCCAAAAGCGAAAGGGGCGAGAAGAAAGGTCGATCTTGGCAATTCGCTCCGAAACAATCGTCGTCCCAAACCGGATGGCCTGGGCACGGAATTTCTCCACAATGGCCTGCCCGGAAATGCCCTCTGGAAAGCCAGGGAAGTTGCCCACCTCTGAGGTGGTGGACAGGTCGCCTCCGGCCCGGGGCGCATCGGGAGCTGGGGCAGGAGAGTGGGACATCCTGGTGCTCTTGGTCGTCCAAACCAAGGCCGGGGGGAGGCGAGGGCCCTCAAAGAGGACGGGGTGGGTTGGCGCGAGCCAAATAGATGGCAGCCGTGTTGCCGGCTGGGCCAGAGCCGATGATGACAGCGCTGTGCCGTGGGCGGTCGGGGCGGGCGGTCGGCAGGGTGGCAGACGACGCAGGCGCGTCAGCCGGGGGTGCTGGCTGTGCTGCCATGCTGAATGCGGGGCGCTGAGTACTCGACCGGAGGTGGAGAGCGGGTGCGGGCGAGGGAGGTGGGGAGGGGCTCGTTCCCAGAAGGCCAAGTGTACTGAGCGCAACCCACCCCGGAGCAGGCCAGCAGCTTCCGAAGAAGGCAAGCGAGCGGTGCGCCTTGCACTTGTACATTTCAAATTGAATTGCGTCCCTATTGTGGTTCCGCGCTACGCGCTGCGACGAGCAAGGTACCATTAATTAACCAGGCCCAGGGGCAATCTGTGGCGACACGCATCTGAAAGTTTGAGCCTGCGATCTGATCTCGGTGCAACGGATGCCCCGATTGCCAACGCGGCCCCTGCCCCCTGCAGCGCCCCGGCAGCGCCTCAGCAGCCAGCAGGCGCCAGCCCCCGTCCCCCCCGGGGCCCAGCACGAGGCCTGTATCTTATCGCGCAGCCGCTCTGGGTCCCTGCGCGCTTTGGCCGCTGAGGCGCTCCGGCCCAGGGGGCTGCAGCTGGCCAGCCCAGCACGGCGCCAGTGCGCCGCCCTCCGTTTGGGCTGGCGCTGCCCCAGGCCTCTGCACCGCGCCAGTGTCCGGCGTTCCTCTCGCAGTTTTTTTAGGGCACGCAGGCGCAGCCGACTGAACAGCCTCGCCGCACCACCTCCTGCTCCTCTTGTCTCCACCACCACCTCAGCCCCACACCAGTGCGTATCCTATCCTCCTGTCCCCAGATCCTGGCCGTGCTGCCCGCTACCGTCATCACCGCCGCCTCCGCCTCCTGGAGCTGGGCCTCTCTTTTGTCCGTACAGCCGCTGACCTCCTCTCCCGCCTTGTCTTTCCCTTCCCCAGCCGCCACCCTCCCCCGCTCCCACCCCTGCTTGGTTCTTTCCTAGATTAGGAGAGAGCATCCAGACCCCCGCAGCCTTTTGCCCAATATGTCCAGCGCCGATAACCCCGTTGCTGCCGGCGGCAGCACCGACCCTATGGCCGAGCCTACGATCGAGTCCAACTGGGACCAGGTCGTCGACAACTTCGACACGATGGAACTCAAGCCCGATCTCGTGCACGGTGTGTACGCCTACGGTTTCGAGAAACCTTCGGCCATCCAAGCCCGTGCCATCGTTCCCATTGTCAAGGGCAACGACGTGATTGCTCAGGCGCAGTCGGGCACGGGAAAGACGGCTACGTTCTCCATTGCCATTCTGCAGCGCATTGACGAGACTGTCAACAAGACCCAAGCCCTTGTTCTGGCCCCGACGCGTGAGTTGGCGCTTCAGATTCAGAAGGTCGTCCTCGCTCTGGGTGACTACCTCAAGATCAACTGCCACGCTTGCGTTGGCGGCACCCGTATCTCGGAAGACATTGCTCGCCTCCAAGAGGGCCCCCATTGTGGTTGGCACGCCTGGTCGTGTATTTGACATGATTGACCGTGGCCACTTTGTCACGAGCAACCTTAAGATGTTCTGCCTTGACGAGGCCGACGAGATGCTCTCCAAGGGTTTCAAGGAGCAGATGTACGAGATTTTCCAGCGTCTTCCGCAGGACACCCAAGTTGTCCTCCTTTCGGCCACCATGCCCACCGATGTGCTGGAGGTGACCAAAAAGTTTATGCGCGACCCTGTGCGCATCTTGGTGAAGCGTGACGAGCTGACCCTCGAGGGTATTCGTCAATTCTTTATCTCGATCGAAAAAGAGGACTGGAAGCTGGCAACGCTGTGCGACCTGTACGAGACGCTCACCATCACGCAGGCCGTCATCTTCTGCAACACGCGCCGCAAGGTCGACTGGCTCACCGACCAGCTTACCCGCCAAGAATTCACCGTTTCGGCCATGCACGGCGATATGGAGCAGTCGCAACGTGACGTGATTATGCAAGAGTTCCGCTCGGGCTCCTCGCGCATTCTCATCACGACGGACCTGCTTGCTCGTGGCATTGACGTGCAGCAGGTGTCGCTGGTCATTAACTACGACCTGCCGACCAACCGCGAGAACTACATTCACCGCATTGGTCGTGGTGGTCGCTTTGGTCGTAAGGGTGTGGCGATCAACTTTGTCACGCAGGAGGACCTGCCGATGATGCGCGAGATTGAGAAGTTCTACTCGACCAACATTGAGGAGATGCCGATGGACATTGCGGACCTCATCTAATGTGGTAACACGCGGGACGTCCACATATGTTCCCTCGCCCCCGCCCCCGCTCCATCCTTTTCTTGGGCTTGCATAACATACGCCCCTGGGTGGGGATACTTCCCTGAACATGCGTCGTATTCCATCCCACTGTACGTCGCAGATAAAAGTGTTGGTTGGACACCAACATGCCTACGTCTTTCCGCATGTGTGGTATATCGTACCACTCTACTGTTCTCATGCCTCTAGCTATCATTTTTACGTCTTCTTACCCTAGACGTATCAATCGTAAATCGTGGTGATAGATGTCCTAGGGCCTTGCCTTGTGTGAACAAGTTGTTAAACGAGGTGCTGTGGTACTCTCTCGAGTCTTCTGCAGATTTCGTCAGAACCATGTGCATACGTCTCCCGACAGCCGCCTAGTATGAGCCCAGGTGGGGGTGCGGTCCAGGCTCGTCGCTCCCGGCCAGCTTCCTTTCCGCAAGGAACTGGGCACTTCCCAACTTGTTGGCACCTCGCATTTATCCATTGCATGCCCAAAACTTGCCTAACCCAACAGGTCGAAGGCCCAGCTTGCCACGGCAGCACAGACCCAAGCTCCTCCCTCACCCACCCCCGGCTAACACCCCCGGCTGCATCCCGGTGCCGACCACAACCTCTCCATTGCGGGAAACACAAGCCATTCGATGCGGCAAACATTTTTACCCTTCCAGCTGGTTGTCGCCGAAGGTCAGTGCCTTGCAGACATGCCGCCCAGCTCCCCCCCCCCCTCGCCCGGCACATCGTCCAGAGAGGGTGCGACCTATATCATCGTAACCCCGTTGATCGGGCTACGTTGCGTCTCTTTGACGTGTGGGCCTTTTGTCCACTGGGTGGGGTTGCCTAGCATCCCGCGCGCATGTTTACTGAGACCACGCGACTCTTGGTCGTAGGTAGTGGAGGGGTGACTCACGCGTCATCGACCTACTGATGGCCGACTTTCAGGGGGTCACTGTTTCGTTCATTGACTGGACACCCTTAGCGAAAGTGGGGAAAACACGAATGTGCCTTTTTGATCCACCAGAAATCCCAACTACCCTCTTCGATTGGCAATTGGAACATGCCGATCAAGGTAAGAAGCTTCTCATACCCCAAAGGGATCAAGGATACAACGGCAGACGATGTAAAAGGGCATAATAGAGGAGCAAAAATGGAGAATGAGGTTCAGGCTTTGGATATCGATTTAAGTTATGGCTATGGAAATGGTATGCAGCACAACAGGTCGGATGGTCTAGCTGGTCATGACGTACGCTTCACATCCTGAAGCATCAGGTCTCGTTGAGACGCGTAAGGTCCCCGGTTCGATCCGGTTCGATCATTTTTTGCCCGTCAACTTTCAACCTGTCAGCGTGACAACCATGTGGTTTACATACCCACTCTGTTATTGACTCCGGCTCTCCCCTTCTATATCTAACAGTCCGCCTAGGACTCCTCTGAATGACACACCTCCATCTTCCCCTTCTCTCACTCCCTTTAGCACAACCGACTCCCGTCCGACACGAAGAGCTCCTCACTGGTAGAATAGATGCTTTTTTGGGCACAGATTTGTGGGTTCACGCAGTTGGGCGAAGAGCTACAAGGTCTATACTGGCACAATGATACAATGCGCGAATTGGAGCAGAAATGTCGTCGTTACTCTGATGTCATCATTCCCGTCAGAAGGTAAAAGCTGAGAGATTGGCGGTGGGGAGAGACATGGAGCTGGACGTGGGAGAAGCACCATGACAAGGAAAAAACAATTCTTGTCCTCTCTCCTAGATCATGCTGGATGGATCTTGATAGGGCATGCGGGAGAGAGACAATAAAAGAAGAGAAATGATTGGTGAAGGTCCACAGGTATCGCAGCAGCATTTTCCAAGTAATGGAGGCAAAGAGAAGAGAAAGACGACCACAGACCGCAACTCTACGGCGTGTCGGGGTAACCCCATTCGGAGCGAGGAATTTTTCCCTGAAGTGCAGCCTGCCCACAGGAAGAAGCCCACATATCGGCAGCGACGTGGCCCACGTTGGGCACCACACAAAATTGGTGGTGAAAGAGCCCGAGGTAATCGCCTGGACGTTGGGTGCGATGCGGGAGTAGGAGGGGAATTGGCGCAAGCGAGATTTGCCGCCTACGTTGTTGGACTGTTCTGCACCGGCAAGGAGAACCTTGTAGACCCAATAGTCGTACCCGCGGTTGCGTCGGTTGTTCCCGCCTTGAGCTTTGGCAGCGCAAGAGTCGTCCCCAAAATTGTACCGAGAGCGCGTATCCAGATCGCCCACCAGGGTCAGCACCCGGCGGGACACGAAGCGCGAAAACATGGTCTGGGTGCCTTGCCAACGCGACGCGGCGTACCGGTTCTCACTAATGCCCTTTACACCATAATCCCACTGATCCCAGTCGGAGCAGGTGGATTGGTTGAAGAACTTGGTTCCGGGACGGTAAGAAGTAAAGTAAGGCAACGTTGGGTTGTTGGCGCCACATAAACAACCTTGGTCGACGACAACGTCCAGTCATCGGCAAGAAGAGCGTAGCGAGAGACAAATCCCCCCCGTCAGAATGACCCACAAAGTAAACCGCTTCAAGGTCGGGGTATTTGCTCCGGTCGGTGAACACCTGGCGCAACCAGTCAAACGTGTCGAAAGAGGAGCAGGCCCTGTGCATTGGCTGCGTCGTTGCCTGAGACCCAGTCGCGCTCGGAGGACCAAGCAAGATCACGAGCCTGGTTGTACCAATTGTCCGACTCGCCGTCATAGTCGGACAGGATGTAAAAGTTGGGGGCAACAACGACGGTGGTGCTCAAATCGACATTGTTGGCCAGGCGGAAAAGATCGTGTTGAAGTTGCGCCCGAGACCATGCTGAGCAACCATGGCGACACGCGCGCTAGACGGGGTGGACCCATTGGGATCCACCCACAGTCTGAGGTCATGAAGGGGATGTGAAAGGGGATCCGCTGCACGGCGCGTATGTGGAAGTTCGCGCCCTTGGGCGGGTTGGGTGGGGCGGCAACAGGGGCAGGGGCAGTTGTGGCAATGGCAACCAGGCCAATAAGCCCCCCATGAGATGAGTGGGCGAGACCATCGCGGGTAGAAAAAAGAGCGTGGGCAAAAGAAGGTGAGGGAGCACGTGCGGATGGATGGGGTGGGGGGGAAGGAGGGGCTGATGTTGGAGAGAAGATGACAAGGGGATGAAAGAAGGACAGGAGGGAATTGGGCTGGACTGGGCTGAAGAGCTGAACGTACGTTCAATGAACATTGGGACACCGGAGACGGTGGACGCCAGCCAACCGGATTCCTCGCAAACCGGACTCAAGTGGGTACACCTACAGCATGAAAAAACCGGTCCCTTTCTCAGTGCTGACGCGCTGACCTGATGACCCAGCCATTCACTGCTATTCAGTCCTTGATACTGTCCTCGATAATCGATTTTCGATACCCAATGGCACACCAGGGCACATCCAGGCCAGCAGAACAGCTCGGGCGAAGAAGCGGTGCCGCAGGGTGCATCTTCGAATAGCTTCCAGCAGAAGGGCAGTGTGTGGACTAGGATGTGCGGCGTTTTCGGCCAAAGATCTGCACTGGCTCAGTCTCCTGGCCCCGATTTTGCCACGCGCGCACCATCTCGCCTTCGCGGCGCCAGCGCGCCAGCTCCACGCCAGTACGTTCTAGTCATTCGTCTAGTCACTGGGCCAGTCATTAACAATAGTCACGCGTACGCTCACGCGACTAAGCGCTCAGCGCGATCACAGGTACGCAGTAATCGGTGCGCTCAAGAGTGCTTCTTGCTTCCCGTTCCCCCTGGGTTCATCTCCTGTGCCCTGTACGTGTGGCTTGTTATAATGCGCTCAGCCACTCCAGGGTTCCCGGCAGCTCAGGCGCTCAGCCACTGAGTTACTGAAGCTCGAGTTACTGAAGCTCAGACTCAGTAACTCAGTATGCTCAGCACCTCAGCGGCGCTCAGCCTGCCCATCAGCCCCTCCGACAGGGGCCTCAGAACGATTGGCGATCGATGAAGCTACCTGCTCAGGCTCAGCCGCTCAAGCTCAGCGCGCCGCTCTAGCCTGAGCGCCTGAGCATCTGCCAGCATCTGCCAGCATCTGTCCCCGAGTGTCGATCATCGATCATCGACAGACCAGGCGGCAGGGCTTGTAAGGCGGCAAAACTTTAGTTTCAGGCCCAGGCGCGTCCGTAAAACAGTAAACTGTGAGCAGCTCAAGCTTCAAGCCGGTTTTGGTTCTCTCAATCTTAACGGATGTGTTGGAGTTATGCCAATAATGCCGCAGCAACCAGAACCAGACTAGGTTCTATGAGGAGAGGTTGCTATATATATACCCGTGGGGAAACACGATCAGGAAGGAAAAGAAGTACTCTCTCGAATCTCGGAGATAGAACCATTGACTTCACCTATTGGCCACGGGCTCTCATGATCTCATTGCGGTACTATAAAGAGAGGGCACGTGCAATGTAATGAATGGACATTGGTGTGGTTTCGCCAACAGGTGGCTGCATTCATATCGTTCACAGAGCTTAAGGCCAGGGCAAAGAAACGGTGTGCTTAACAGGCTTGCCCATTCGGCGGATGCTACTTGCTCGTGCCAAACCAATGAGGAAACCACAACAGTTGAGTCGTCAGCAGGTCATCAAACACCCAATGTGGCACCCCCCCGCCATTCGTTTCCACAACGGATGTAGCGCTCATGGATACGAATGAGCGTGGTAGACAAGCGAGCGTTAAACCATCTCCAATGAGATGCATCAGTACATTCTTTACAGTGTCCAAACATCTTGTTAGCCGTCTTGGTGGTATAGTATCCTCGCGTCGCCAGTTGACCTGCATGACCTAGGGGAATAGATCATCCTGGTTGTTACATTTAAAAACGAAAGCGGGGAATGCGAAAAAATAAAGGCTGCAGCCGGGATCGAACCGACGACCTGCGGCAACTACAGGTCGTGTGTAACACGCCCGCCGAAGACCGCCACTCTGGCCACTGAGTTATGCAACCCTTGTTGTACTCCTGGTTTAACACAGAACTATACGTCGTTGCCAGTGAGGTCATCGCTTGTATTGCTTGTCGCGAGTGGCGTCTACGTCCCTTTCTCTGGTACCAGTACCACCCCCATACACGCTTCAACTTTCGTGATTGATGAAGCGATGCAACCCAATGTTAATTGATCGTTTGCTTCATTATCCCCAATATGACCCAGAACCCTGGAGTGAAGCCCTACACAAGATGCCACTGGCAAGGCGCAAAAAATGCGCCCTTGCATCAATGGGAAAATGGCTCGGCAACAACGAAAGGTATTTAAGCTAGAAGCTCAAGGCAAGCCTGGAGGGCGACCTTCCTGACCAGTAAAGCGGAGCCGGGCGCTGGTGCTCTGTAGCTGTCTAATTTGAGAAAGGTTGGGTGAACAAGAGACGAGACGGGGGGGGAGGGGGTTACAGGAGTAGGGGCTAGGCATGGGCAATCACGTTAGAAGGCCCGTGCCATCGCCGGTGTTGCGGGTCGCGAGTGAGTGGGAGTCGGGGCAAGCTCTGAAGCGGTGTGGCAGAGGGCATGATCTTAAGACGAAGCCGATCCAGCACAGGGAGCTTTGGGAATACACCGACGAGTGTAGCGATAAAGTTGATCGAGAAGGTCCAGGGGTTGTAGTGAGTGTAGTGGGTCGCGACAAGGAAGCTGTGCAGAAGGTGGGTTAGCGACTCTTGCCTCATATTTGAGAGAGAAAGCACGTACAGCATAATCGGGAGGGAGGTGAGCCACTTTTTTGTTGGAGTGAAGTGGGCACCATCATCAATCTGTTCCCACAGTGTCAGGCCGTCGTAAGCCCCCGCATTGGACTCAAAGGGGGTGCCAGTGACATAGTGGAACATGATATAGGAAATCTGGGTGAAATAAGTCAGTTTCTGACCTGAACATCCTGGCGCGAGAATACGCACCACTGCGTAGCCGACGCAAACGAGCGTCCAGCTCAGGTCCGACGTCATGCCCGGAAGCACGTCAAGCAGGATCTTGGAAAAGATGATAAGGACAACGTGGATGACCCAAGCACCTACAAGTTTGTCAGAACTGGTTGCATCTCCGACTCCAGGTATGTGGATGTGGCGTGTGCCGTAGCGGGATGCGGGGCAAGGGCGTACCTTTGTAGTTAACCCAGTCTGCTTGGCATTGAAGCCGGCATTCTGGTCGAGCAGCTGCTCGGGCGTCTCGTCAACCTTGGTTACGGTTACCAGCGACGCACGGCGGTCTACTCCAGAGGGCGAGCGCTGAGTGAGGGTAGCATCGGTAATTTCGATGCGCGGGAGTGGAGGGGACGGGGCCATGGCGGGTGGTGGGGAAGAGGATGAAGGGGACACATCCGCCGCTGGCTACCTGCGCACGTTGGGGCCTAGCGTCCAACGCTAGGCGAATAACGCTCTACTTACTGCCCCATGGGAGCTGGCTGCACAGGGTCAGTGCCGCCTGCGCGCGCCCCATCAGTAGGGTTTGGTTCTGAAATGTAAAGCCACAGGTATCCAGCTGGTACGACCCAGCACCCAAGCAAGCCTGACCCCCCACGGCTTTTCCTTCAGCTGTTCGGCTGGTGTGCCGATGTCAATGTGCTGAAGCACAACCCCACTCCCCCTCGGCGCATATGGGCAAGCTGGCTTGGACCACGGCATGGTTGGCAGCCCCGTCCATGTCATCCGCATCTCCAAGTCCGTTCAGGCAGTGGTCTACAACCCTAACCGATACTTCCATCATGGTCTCATCGAAGCAACTCTTGCACGAGCCACCCTTTCTGCGCTACGAACGCTGGCTGCAAGCAATGCATCATTCTGAGAGAGTTAGCCCTAAGGCCTAAGGCCTAACCATCCTACAGTCATGTTTGGGTCAACTGATTCACAGCCCAGACTGAAGTGCCGTTTCAGGCCTTCAGCCGACTTAACTACTGTTGCCTCCAAGAGCACAGACCCTGCTTATAACGCGCAACTACGTCAAGCGCATTTGGTTGTATAATGCAGGATGCAGGATCGCGTGACCAGCAACCTAGAACATACATATCTGTTTTGGTGTGCACGCTATCCCGCGGGAACGAACGCGCGCTGCGGCCTCTTCTCTCGCTAGGTCCAGCTTGAGAGAAGCAACACTGAATCTGTTGCTCAGGACAGGCCCGGGAATACAAATCCTCGGGAGAAGGATTGAAAGGTGAACGGGGGGCAGACGTTGCTGCTCCCATGGACCCGCTCCAACAACAGTAGGAAGAAGAGCTGTTTAGTTCTCTTCCGAGCGAACCCGGGCGTTGGCATTGGTCACCTTGACGCCAAGAGCCTTGGCCTGCTCAAGGATCAGCACGCGCTTCTTGGAAGAAACGTTGTGAGCAATCTCGGCAGCGTAAGTCGTGTTGTGCATGAGCAGCAGGCTCACGTCCTGAGGGTTGGACACGACGAAGCGACGGAAGCCGTTGGGCATCAGGTAGCGCGTCTCTGTTCGAGCCGTACCCAATCTTAGGCATCTTGGTGACGTCGCGGAAACGGCGACGAACGACCGAGTCAATACCCTTGGGCTTGCGCCACGAGGTCGCGAGACGCTTGTAGCGGTCCGCATGGTGGGGGGGTAAACTTCTTGGTCCGCTTCTTGACGATGGGGATGGTGGTGGCCGCCATTTTTGACTGCAGAAGAGTGTCAGTTCTCGGCCTTTTACCGTCTACACAGAGAGACCAACGACGCTGGCGAGAACAAGGTAAGTGCTCTGAGATGCGGCAACTCACCTCTTGTTGCGTCGGTCGGGCTGGTGGTGACAAGCCGCGACCTGCCGAAGCCAACCCGGATGAGCCCTTGTGGTCAAGGGGAACGATCGTTCTGGCTGCCGCAGCTGTCGCAAGGGGGCGTGTGCAGAAAATGTTTAAATTGATCAATACTGCTCCAGTGCGTAGGCCGCCGGCTCATCTTCCCCAACCCTACCACGCGCAACCCTATCTTCTGCAAGGCCGCTTGCATTGGGCGCATCCAGCGAGACGCCCATCTTTACCACGCTGGGTAGTCAAGGCGAAGGTGAGTCTGGTCGGCATCGACGTTGACCGCGGTGTGGATTGCTGACGTGGCGCAGGAACCATGTCATCCATGTCTGCTTCACCCGTCGTGATTGACGGAAAGGGCCACCTGCTCGGCCGTTTGGCTTCGGTTGTGGCCAAACAGGCCCTTTCGGGCCAGGCTGTGGTGGTTGTCCGCTCGGAACTCATCAACGTGTCGGGCAGCTTCTTCCGCAACAAGTTGAAGTACCATGCTTACCTTCACAAGACTCACTGCTACAACCCCTCTAAGGGCGGGCCTTGGCACGAGCGTGCGCCTTCGCGCATCCTCCACAAGGCCATCCGTGGCATGATTCCCCACAAGACCGCTCGTGGCAAGGCGGCTTTGGCCAAGATCACTCTTCTGGAGGGTGTTCCCTCGCCTTACGACGCCAAGAAGAAGGTTGTCGTCCCGGCTGCTCTCCGTGTACTCCGCCTTAAGCCCGGCCGCAATTATGCTACTCTTAAGCGCATCTCTTCCGAGTTTGGCTGGAAGTATGAGGGTGTCGTGGCGAAGCTGGAGGAGAAGCGTCTTGTGCGCGCAGCTGCCTACCAGGAGCGCAAGGTGGCTGCCCTCAAGAAGAAGCAAGTTGCCCTTGCTGGCGCTACCGGCGCGCTTGCTGAGGTCAACCAAAAGTTGGCTGTGTATGGTTTCTAAATCAGCCCTTGCGTTCGCTCTCGTGGTGGGCCCGCCCTCCCGACTCTTACGCTACACTTTTCAAAGGCGTATCTCTTGGCGCTGCCCTGCCTTGCGTGACTTACTGGGATTCCCTTCATATGGATCGTTTGGTCTCTCCTTCCATGTACTCCAATGCACCACACCTAATCTCGACGAGGTGCGCACCGCACCGAAAAAAATACACCGAGAAGCACTCTGGAAAAGAGATGTTCATACCGCCACGCTTGCACGACGTTTGCAGTATTAGTTTTGGTGATGCATAATGGAAAGCGATCAGATCGCCCAAGGTTTCCATGTTGGGCGTTCCCGACGAGAGCACGAAAGCGCGGGCCAGCTTGTAGGTGCGCCGTGCACACATGCGGAATGTGACGACCAAGAAAGGACTGCAGTTGACTGGCAACGATTAGCACCAAGGCTTAGCGCTTAGCGATTCTCAATGAAGAAGGCGACCCCTGCATCATCGATGAGATCATCCTTCATTAATCATTGAGCATTGTGGGTTTGACGCTGCAGTTGAACGTAACAATGCCGTAAGCGAGCTCTACCTAGTGACTCTCAGCAGGTCTCACTCCTACAGCCCACCTTGCTATCGATGATCCTTCCTCCCCACCCCCACCCCCATGTCCCCCTTAGACATCGACCTGGCTGCTGTCGGGCTGAATGATGCCCGGAAGTAACGTACCTTACTCCCCCGGGCCCTCCTTACTCGCTCCCCCCACTGTTGCAGAGGAGGTGGGGAAGCTCGAAGAGCTCCCGCCAGTCAAAAGTACTTGGCTCGACAAGTTCATCTTCCTTGGCACGGGCACATCGGGCCAAGTGCCGGCTATCCAGTGCCTCACCCACGCTTTTGAGCCTGTGGACGGGCAGGTGCGCAAGTACAAACCTTGCGCTTCGTGCCACGATGTGATGATCAACGGCAACATGAGCCGCAACCGTCGCACTTGCACTGCGGCCGTGATTGTGGGCGGTGCTAAGCATGGTGAAGGTGTTGGGCGGAGGTCTGACCAAACAACCATCTTAATTGACTGTGGGCCCACATTTTACGAGGCTGCCTTCAAGGCTTGGGCAGCTCATGATCTGCGCGCCATTGACGCTGTCTTGCTCACTCATGGGCATGCTGATGCCGTGCTGGGCTTGGATCATCTGCGCGCCTGGACAATTGGGAGGGCGGTGCAGAGCCACGTGGATGTCTACCTTTCCAAGGCCACTTTCGATGTGGTGAGCAATATGTTCCCTATCTTGCCGACCCGAGCAAAGCCACAGGCGGTGGAGGTGTGGGGCAACTGCGTTGGCACATTATCGACCCGCAGCAGCCCTCCTTTACCATCTCCCCTGATGGCAAGAGCCCTGTGGAGGTGGTCCCCCTTCCGGTTTCGCATGGCCTCACTCCGGCCGGGGGCGCATTTGAGTTTGTTGGATGGCGCGTGGGGGAACTGAGTTATGTGTCGGACTGTGTACGTCTTCCCTCGCTTGACAGCTTCCGAGTGATGCTTTTCTGGTCCATCCAGCTGACATATGAGTGTTGGAAAGAACGAAATCCCACCTTCAACGGTCGCTCGAATGCAAGGGTCGGAGGTTGTCGTGATTGATGCGCTCAAGTGGAGCCGGCATTTGTCGCATTACTCAATTGATCAGGCAGTCCAGTTCAGCCTCCAACTGGCCAACCCCCTCCCACCTCTTTCTACCCCAACCCCCATTGAGGAAACGCAGCCGGCTTTTGAGAAGGAGCCACGCCCTCAAGGCGTATTGCGCCGCCTAAGCCGCACTTTGGGTTATCATTCCACCGAGAGCACGTCCGATGCTCCCGTTGTGGCCAAGCCGGCCGAGGCTGTCGACGCCAACGTTGGACCAACTCTTGGTCTGGACCCCACCAACCCGCTAAAATTGGTCCTCATGACAGATATGACCCATCACGTCGAGCACTGGGCTCTAACCAAGCAACTGAACCAATGGGAAGGAGACTGCGTTTGATTGCCCAGGTCGCCCAAGCGCAAGTGGATCGCGTCGAGCGCGAACAAGGGGCCGAAGCCGCTGCCGCTCTGCGACAGAGCATGCTCCGGGCATGCCCCGATGTGGGTAGCTGGTGGGCAATCCCTCCTGTCGCACGCGGCCCATACAGCAAGATGGTGCCCCAGCAGGGGACACCACAAGCCAGCAAGGGTGCGTGCTGGTGGCATCCCTACTGGAAAGAGAACGAATCGGAAGGGACAGGTCGACTGCAGACCAAGCTGGTGAACAGTACCGTGCGCGAGCAAGTGGAGCAATTGGTGAAGCAGGCTCAGACTGAGACGACGGCCCACAGCAGCACCTCGCCAGGTTTCCATGTCCCAGCATTCCGTGTGGGGTATGACCAGCAAGTCATTACCTTCCAGTAACAGTGGGCATGGATCGCTTTTGTTTTGACCCTTTAACCATCTTCTTTGCATTCTTAGGCTAATAGACTCCATAGACAGGATTAGGCAGGGTCATGTTGCTCAAATAAGCTAGACTGGCCCCAGTGATGAACCGCACACTGTCCATTTCCTAACAAGAAGTGCCATATGCATGGGCGGGCTCGCAATCGCCCTGAACGAGACGGATCGTAGAACAGGTGCTACAATGACTTCGAAGCAGCGACAGCGAATGTGCAAGAGGACTTGGTCCTTGAAAAGAGAATGAACCGCCTTGCCGCCCAGAGCCAAATGATTTTGATCACCCTGTAGACCCGAGTTCCAGGAAAAGGAACATGTCCCAGCTAACTGCTCAAACCACATAATGCTGCTACTTCTGTACGGGTGGCTATATACGCGTATCCAAGCACAAGTCATAAAGTATCACATTTCCCCCTTGGTTTCTTCATTGGCTTAGTACACAGCGATGGTGGGGCGTGTAGAAACGTTGTACGGTCATATAGTGTAGAAGCAAGAAACCCAGCCAGGGCACAAAAGATTTACTTGTCCACATCAAGCACGATGCGACCAGCCAGCTTGCCTTGGTGCATCTCCTTGTATACCTCGTTGAGCTGAGAAAGACCACGCATGTGGTAAATGACCTTGACCTTGCCCCGCTCGGCGAGGCGAAGGGCTTCAATTGCGTCCTGGCGGTTGCCCACAATGGAACCAACGATGCGTTTGGCAGTGACGGTGGTGTCGAAGACATCAGCTTTGATAAAGGTGCCAGGAGGCATGCCGACAGCCACGAGGGTGCCGCGCGGACGGATGTAGGCGAGACCTTGGTGTAAGCCGCTTCGGCTGCAGCTGCCACAACGGCCGCATGAGCACCCAGACCGCCAGTCAAAGACTTGATGTCACTCACAGTGTCCTTGGATTCTTTAAAGTCGAGCCAGGCATCCGCACCCATTTGCTCACCAGCGCCTTCTTTTCGGCGCCAGTGTCGATGCCAATCACACGGTATCCCATCGCCACAGCAAACTGCACGCCCAAATGGCCCAGGCCACCACCGGCACCAGGGATGACAACCCAGTCGCCAACGTTCAGGTTGGCCTCCTTGAGCGCACGGTAAGTCGTCACACCGGCGCACAAGATCGGGGCGGCATCAACCAGCGGCAGGTCATCAGGGATGGGCGTGACGTATTTGGCAGGGGCCACGACGTATTGCTGGAAGGTACCATCAACATGGTACCCCGAGTTCTGGAGATGGACACAGTTGGGCTCAAAGCCCAGGCGACAGTACTCGCAGTTGAGGCAGGCGGATGCGACCCATTTGATGCCCACACGTTCGCCCTTGGACACCCATTCATCCGAACCGGTGCCAAGCTTGACCACCACACCAGCACCCTCGTGTCCTCCCACAAGCGGTTCCCCCGTCGTTTCAAGTTTGGTGGGGAGAGGCCAGTCGCCCAGAGAGCGTGCAGATCGCTGTCTACATGTCAGTTGTCCTGTTTAAACCATGCACAACAGCGGGTGTGGTGAAGAGGAGGGCAACATACGTGTGACAGACACCAGTGTAGGTGATGCGGACGAGGACTTCGCCAGGCTTGAGCTCAACCTTGTTGGGGTCGTACTTGACAAACTTGATTGGGCCACCGATCTTGTCAAAGATGGCTTTGACGGCTGTGTTGGGCACGTCCAGTTGCTGTTCACGGACGTCGGTCATGATGTGCAATAAAGAGGAGGTAAAAGGTGGGAGAGATGGAGCTGATGGTGGGTCGTCGTGAGGGGAGGCGTGTGTAGGGCTATTTATATTCGTATCAAGGGGGAAAGGCGTATCTGACGAGAGGCGTGCACGGATTCTGATGCCGGGCATAGACACAGGGGGAGCTATAGCCATTGGATCGCACTTCCTTTGCTGGTTTGTGCGCACGACACCAGCAGCGCAGTGACAGCAGCTGCTGTTCGGGTTCTCAGCGCTCTCAGCACATGCACGAAACCACAGGAACAGACTTAGGAACTGCTGAGCCAAAGCTCTCAGCTGCTGAGGAAGAAATCATATCATGCCACATGCACCTCGGCCGCGCAGGACACAGTCATAGAAGAAGGCTCGTATATGACGCCAGTACGTAGGGAAGCAAAACGCAACACCAACACAGATGTATTAATAGTTTGCTGCAAGCAACCGTGCCCCATGACGATGAAGAAGCTGTGGTGGGCTCGCTGCGGCTTATATCAATGACAGAAACTATGGAGTGTAGTTATACAACCAGAACGATTGACATCCGGATACAGGTAGAGGGAAACGCCGTGCTGAGAGAGCGCACTGACGAGACTTTTAGCCAGAGCCGTCAGCGTGTTGTCAGCCGTCAGCGCTCAGCGACTGAGCACTCAAATGCTTGGACCTAGCTGAGTGGGTCGACAACGCCCTGACCCCAGAAAATGGATCTAGAAGGATGAGATGATGGGATGGGCAGTCATTAACTTTCGAGTAAATGAAGGAGGAAACAAAACGAAGATGATATTGGTATATGCCGAAATTCACCACACCAGGACCACTTGGAAGCCAAAAAGAAGCTGAGGTAAAGAAAGACTTTGAAACAAGCAGCATCACCTTCTCATAACTCTTCGTCTGTGGTGCTTGGTGGGATCTTGCAGGGAGGATCACGTGGGTATAGACGTGGTGAAAGTGCCATTGATTATGGAAATGGACGGATAGCCCCAACAAGGGGGGGGCTGCGGAACTGTGGCGAACGGAGCCGCCTGGTGCAAGGCTATTACTGACGACCCACGCGTGTGTGCAGCTCAGTCCTTACAGCTTGTAATCGTCAACTTGGGTTCAACTGAGTACTGAAGGAACGTTCAACATCGAACTTCAAGCTTCATCGGTCAACGTTCTGTGGGGATGCAGACGCAGACAGAAGGTGAAGACAGATGGGTGGAGGGAGGGAAGAAAGGAGTGAACCCATCTGACAGGTAACGACTCGGGGCGGAACTAGCCGGGACGGTTTGACGTAACGTTCAAACGTTCAACACCAAGCACCTCAACATTTCAACTGAGGCCAGCCAATCAGCACGTGCATCAGAAGAGGAGAGGATGGATGATGCCTGCTCGATGATCGATGACGATGACGATGATTGCTGTCGCCTGCCCGCAACGCGCCGAGCTGAGGCGCAGCAGCGCAGCTCAGAGGCTCAGATCCCAGAGCTCAGAGAGAGCTCAGAACCGCGGCTCAGGGCTGGATGCGTCGCTTGTTGCACTAACGCCGCACCGGCGCAGAGGCAGTGTGCCCCAGCCGGGACCCCGCAAGTGTCCGCAGCTCTAGCATTATGACACGGCACATGGCCCTCTAGCGGCGGCGCCATAGCCTGGCACGCCCTGGCTGACGTGGGCTAGTAGTGACTGGACCAGCTCTCCTGTGTCTGGTCGCTGGTCGCTAGCCGGCGTGTGGGGCCCGTTGCTGCCTCCACTGCCCGTGTGCCCCTGGCGCCCACCCAGCGCAGCTCGTCCGGATCAACTGTCGCGCTGCCCCGTGGGCCTTACATGTTGCAGGGTACCGCTCGTTGGGCCACCCCGGGGCCGCGGATCCCACCGTTTTTGGGCGTCTCCCTTTGTCCCCAAGGATTAGCATGAGCCTCTCTCCACCCCGCGTGGGATCCGACGGCAATTCGGCTCTACACAGCGTGTCGTACCCCGCACGCATTGTTACACGGCCTCCGTAACTGCGTGGGGTTCCGGCGGCACCAGCCTCCACCACACAACCACAGAATGCTTGAAGCCGGTGGGATGGGGGTGCGATCGGCATAATGGGAATGATTCATGTTAATGACCACCCAAGGCCCAGCAGCGTTCGCGGCACACCCAACCGCCCCGCGCCCGCCGCAAGCCCCCGCTCCGGCGTAGGTGGGTGTGTGCGCATAGTATACAAGACTGTGTCGTGCTTCTTCCTTCTCCAAGTAGGAGCGCGCTGCATGGATCTGTCCCATCCGCTGCCGATAAGTGGGTGACCTCCACTTGGCGAGGGATCAAGCTCAAGGTGGCCCAGTGCCCAATTCGAACAGCACAGTCTCGGGCTGTACCAGCTGTACCTGACCTGAACGTCTGAACGTTCAACCGAACGTACGTTATTGATCGTCGAGTAATACGAAAACGTGTTCCAAAAGCCACAGCCTCTTGTGCCTCGGAGACTGGGCCTGCGCCTTCTACCCTGTTTCTTGTTGCCATCTAATGGCACGCTGCGGTTAACTGACTGTTCCGGCTGAACCCTGGGAGCATGATGCAGGTTATATGACCTGATGACTGGCCCAGAGAGAGCATCGGGCAGCACGGGCCCAGCCATGGGGAGATTGCTATCGTCGAAAGGGGTTCGCTCTCTCCCCACACAGTAGTAGGCGCAGGGCGTGCGCCTGTGGCGTAGGCCCCTGGGTATAAAAGCGGCCGAAAGATGTCGTTCGACTTGCTCCCATCATCCCCACCCCCCCCTCCACCCCCACCACTACTACCTTCATCTTCCGCTGCCACCATGACCGCTGACATTCGCGAGACGCAGCTCGACGTGCCCCAGGCTGCCACCAAGGCTGTCTTCACCAAGAAGGGTGGGCCCATTGAGTTTGTCAAGTACGACCCTTCGGCCATCCAGCTCAAGGAGGGTGAGGTGCTGGTGCGCATTACCTACTCGGGCGTCTGCCACACGTATGTTTCCTTCTTGCCGTTCTCGATATTTCGGCAGCATGAGTGGCTGACCCTTATTGTACAGTGACCTGCACGCCATGCTTGGCGACTGGCCCTTGGCGACCAAGGTGGAGGCGACGGGCGAGCCCCTGGTCGGAGGCCACGAGGGTGCGGGTGTGGTTGTCAAGCTCGGTACTGGTTCGGACCAATGGGTCAAGAAGGGCGACCGCGTGGGCATCAAGTGGGTAGCGGATGCTTGCCTTAACTGCGACTACTGCCGCGTTGGCTACGAGTCCAACTGCATCCACCTGCAGAACTCGGGATACACGGTCGACGGCACGTTCCAGCAGTACGTTGTCTCGACGGCCAAGTATGTGACCAAGATTCCGGACGGTCTGGCTCTTGTCGACGCTGCGCCGATCCTGTGCGCAGGTGTCACCATCTACCGTGCCCTGAAGGAGGCCAAGCTCGAGCCTGGTCAGTGGGTTGTCCTGCCCGGTGCTGGCGGCGGTCTGGGCCACTTGGGTGTGCAGTACGCTGCTGCCTTTGGCTACCGCGTCATCGCCATCGACACGGGTGCTGAGAAGAAGGCACTGTGCGAGAAGCTGGGTGCCGACGCCTGGATTGACTTTAAGGAGTCGAAGGATATTGTGGCCGACGTCAAGGCGCTGACGGATGGGCTTGGTGCGCATGCGGCCGTTGTCGCTGCTGCCAGTGACTCGGCCTACACCCAGGGCCTGGCTTACATTCGCCCGCGCGGCACCTCGTTACTGTCGGCATGCCTCCCGGTACGGTGATCAAGGCCGACGTGTTCGACACGACCGTCACCGCCAAGACGATTGTTGGCTCCATTGTCGGCAACCGGCAGGACGCCATCGAGTCGCTCGCCCTTGCCGAGCGCGGCAAGGTCAAGGTGATCTACCAGCTCAAGGGCCTCTCGGAGCTCAACTCGGTGTACGACGACATGCACCATGGCAAGCTTGCCGGCCGTATCGTGCTGGACGTTGACAAGTAAATGAGGCGGACTCATCCATGCTGATCATGTGTTGATATATCTAAACAAGTGCAACGTTGTACATGCTGCATGCACCAAATGGGGTCCATAGTGCACCTTGCTACAGTAGAGCCTCTTCGATGTCACGTTGGTAAGAATGCGCCACGATGAGAGAGTCTGATAGACGAAGCCTTTGTCAGGTCTATTCTCGTTTGAAAAATGCTATGGAAACAGTATACGCATCAGTGTGCATAGCAAAATAGCGGGAGCGCCGATGCCCTCGTGCAAAACGTTTTGTTCAACGTCTTGTGGCAGTGAGACAAAAATTTGTTCAGGACGGGTGCTGAAAACTGGTCTCCCCAAGCTCTCCAGCTTCAAGACTTGAAGTAAGGACACCGTTGCTGAATTCCAAGAGGGAGGCCTTGAGCAGCTTGAGCCGCACACTCGAACCTAGGCGCTTGCGCTGGCCTTGCCCATGTAGGGTGGCCCGAACGCAAAGCCAACGTGTCCACTCTACGTTCACCTAGCGGGCTGCATCTGAAATGTGAAACGACAATAGAAACCCTAACCAACCTAACCCCTATGGCTGGTACCGCTGGCTCAGTCTACGGCACGTGACCACGCGACATCTGACATGATGACGCGGTGGAAACTTGAAGTTTGATGCATGACGACCGATGATCGATGAACGAAGGGGCTAGTAGTTCCAAGCAGGGGACAGGGGGGGGCAGGGGGGCAGGAGAGGGCAGGAGGGTGCTTGCGGCCGTGGCGTTTGTTCTGTCCAAGCGTGAAACGTAAACTGAAATGTAAAGGGGCTGTGGTGTGCCCCGTGCCAGTAGCATGTAACACAAGCATGCCACCAGTGTCGGAGTCAGCGGCGTTTCAGGGGACTGTGTCTGGATACGCCCGCAGTGCGGGAGCTCATCGCGCTGCAGGCTCCGGCGCAGGGGCACTGCGTGGGGTTGTGGTTTGAACGGCGAAACCAACCCAGCACGGTGCCCGCTTCTCGATGCTCGGCCAGGACTTGGTGGCTGCCGTCGCGGTGGGGGACTCGAGGGGGTTCGCATCTAGATCCAAGGAAAGGAGCAGACTGGAGCTGGAGCCTGCTGGAGCGCTGGAGCGCTGCCAGTGGCCAGTGGCCTCCCAGGCGCAGGGTCGACGAGCGGGCGCGATGGCCGCTAGAACGTACGTGTGAAATGGTGACTTGCTTGGTGACGAACTTCCGCTCGCGGCCAGTGACCGGTGATCGATGAGCGAGGTGATCAATTTGATTGCTAGTTTTGCTTCTGGGATTTCTTCGCTTTGTTATGATTGCGGTCGAGCATACCCGACAGCACCTCCCTGCGCGGCCAACTCCAGGTTGCTGTCGTGGGGCCCTACTACACGCCATCTTCCCTGCACCACCACCCCTCCTGCAGCATCCCATTCTCTCTCGCGCAGTGCCCGCCATGCCTTCTCATGCCTCTCTACTGCCTCCAATGCTTGCCATGACACCGTCAAACGAGTCGGCCGTGCCCCAGTCGCCACCGCTCGTGCACACCGACAGCAGCTCCAGTGCCCGCCCCGATTATAGCCACAACGACGACCGCGCTTCCCAGGATGAGGTTCCAGCTTCTGCCAGCGGCGATGTCCATTCTGTCGAGGGCGATGAGCCCGCGCAGGACACGTCGGTCCCCCGCCCCCTGGGTCCCCGACGGCGCACGGTGCCGTCGGTTGCTTATCCCGAGGGCTTTCGTCCTCTAGGCCGCCTCCACCGAGCCCCGCAAAACCGCTCCAACTCGCCTCCCCGCTCCCCCGATGGTCCAGAGTCTGGCCATCGACGTCGCAGCAGCTCCAGTTCCACACACTCTACCAACGGCTCGGAGCAGAGCCCTGAGCATGAGCCTCCTCTGGAAGATCCGTCCCCCGAGCAAGCATCGGACCCATCTCTCCCTCGGCCGGCCTGTTCCATCTGTGGGGATATTCCGCGAGTGTATGGCCTGCTCAGGAATTGCGACCATCCGTTTTGTGCCTCGTGCCTCCGCCAATGGCGGCAGCAAGGCACCACCTCGGACCAAGATGAGCTGACGAGCAACTTTAAGTGCTGTCCCCTATGTCGGACACAGTCCCTAATCTGTGTAGGCTCCCATGATTTCTTGGTTGGACAAGCCAAGATGGATCGGATTGATGCAGCGATGGCACCCAAGAAAAGCATTCCATGTCGGTACTTTGCCAAGTCCCTTCGTTCGTCTCACGGACCCTTTTGTCCCTTTGGAGACGAGTGCTTTTACATGCACAAAATGGGCCCAGGCCAATTCCGATTCGGGAGGGGTGCCGAAGAAATGCAAGCCAAATCGTCGGCACGTCGGAGGGTGGCTGCCAACCGGTCGTATCCGCCTTCGGAGGACGAGGTGTCCGATACGGAATCCGTTTCGTCCCACGCCTCCTCGGCTGCGGGACAAGCACGGCCTACCACGTTGCGCAGGTTTGGGTCCGTTGGCCGTGCTCGGACCCGGTTTGGTGGGTCGGGGCTGGGGTTGACCCCAATGATGCAGTCGCCATCCATGTCGCCATCTCCTAGTGTGGGGTCGGCCCGTGCCTCGCCTGCTCCTGGTGACGCACCTGGCCGGCGATCTTTTTTGGGGCTTCCGCCTTCTCCTCCGACCCAGCCTCGTCCGCCCTGCATGCCGGCTCGGCGCCCAAGGAGCGTCGTGGCTCCATTGCCGCTGCCGCAGCTGCCGCTCGGCGTCAACGTGAAGCCCGCCAAGCTTCCATGTCAGCGAGCTCCCCCCGTGCCTCGCCCGTGCCGGGAGAGGCACCGAGCCGGAGGTCCTCCTTTGGCGCCCAGGCGTATGCTCACGTTCCCGAGCCAGCTCGCCCGCGCCTTCTCCTTCTCCTCTGGCAGGGTCTGGGTCGAAGGAACGACGTGGCTCAATTGCTGCGGCGGCAGCGGCGGCGCGGCGCCAACGCGAAGCCCGGTCGTCCATGTCGTCGGGTAAAAGTGGCATCTTGGCCGGCTTACCAGCAGGTCTGGCGCCGCTGTCCCAAGCTCACCACTCTTCTTCTACCACCTCCCCCGTTCCTGGAGCTGTGCCCAGCACCGGGTTGGTCAGTCGACGTGCCTCGCTCGCTGCGGCGGCCATTGCGGCCGGGACCAATCCCGGCTCGAAGGATCCAAGGGCGCATCTGCGTAGTATGCACACCAGCTCCGCCCAGGACCAGGACCTGCCTCCTTCCTCGTCGGCCATCGATTCCGCCTCGTCGTCCGACTGTTCGCGTGCCCCCTCACCTGCTTTGCAACACAGCTAGGTCGGGCTCACGTGTGCGTTTTTGTTCCGGCTCTCATATATACCCACCAATTTCACGTCTTTTTGTCCGCATGGACCAGTTCCCCGACAAGTGCTTCTCTTTAGTAGAGTGCCTGCTACATTTGCGACTTTTGTGGTGGGCTTGCTCGTTGGATTGGCATCATAAGGATCAAAGACGGTTGAGCATCGGTAGATGCGATCTCGATGGTACAGGATATCTGGCCTCGGGATCAAGCTATACGTCCACAACCGCGGTCACAGGGGCTGCAAGGAGCACGATATAGATAGGTAGTGTTTTGAGCGGAAGGATAGATGAGTTGGGATTTGGGAGGATGCAGGATGGGGGATTCTCCGCGCTTGGTGGACGTGATGGATTTTGAAGGAACTTGGGGCGGGAGGGGATTGCGAGGTGCACCCTCGGCCGCATTGGGGCGCTCAGGCCTGTGAGCCTCAGGTTGGATGTGGATCGTTTCCCGATGGCGATAGGGTTGGGCTCGGCCGAAAACAATCGAAGAGTCGCTCCCAGGTCTCCGCGGGGTGAATGTCCGCTGCACACGGGCCGTGCGTAGTGCGGGCAATCCAGGTGGGGTATGTGCCTCGCTCGGCAGCAGCGCAGCCAGAGAGGGTGGGGGCGAACTCAGACTGAGTGGGTGGCGTGGTATGTCGGAGAGGATTGTGGACGGATGGGGGCGGTGGCGTGGCGGAGGGTCGCTTGCGGATGAGGCCATGGCTGTTCGTCTAGCGTGGTCGCCGGGTGAACATTTGCGGGCGAGTCGTGCCACGTGCACCTGAGAGCCTCCCGCTGCAGCGGCCAGCGACGCGCAAACTGCCCAGGCGTGCCTGCGTTGGGGTGGCGCGCGGCGCATGGCATGACGTAAGGCCCAGCCACATTCCCCAGGCCGCGGACCAAAAAAGTGGATGAGCTCCACCTCCCCCCACCCCAACCCCAACGCCATCGCCACCATCGCCATCGCCTGGCTGTGCCTGCCTGCCACGTCTGCGTGTCCCCTGCGTGTCCCCTGCGCACCGTCTGCTGCCCGCAGTCATGCCCCCATCGAGATTCCTAACCTCACCCCGGCCCCAGAGCCTGGCCATCCCGGTGCGTATCTGTGCTCCGGCAACCCGCGCGCTGAGGGAGCCTAGAAGCCCCCAACGGGCACGCTCGCTGACTCCCCCGTCCCACCTCCAGGCAACCTGAGCCCAAGCCAGCTGGCCATGCTCTGCGATATGTGGAGGGCATGGAACTGCTGGATATCGCGCAGCTCGCACTCTGCACCTCCCTCCCCCCTCACGCCCACTACACCTTTACCCACCCTTGCCTCTAGTCCTGCCCCCCCCGCCGACGCAGCCCAGGCGGGAAACAAATCGATCCAAGAGCTGCTTGATACCTACTCACCCACGCAGTTGGAGGAAGGCCTGTGGGATATGGCAAAGATGGAGGACCCGGATGGCCTGTTTTGCCGCTTCCTCCGCGCACGCAAATGGCAACTCTCTGCCGCCCTTAATATGTTTGCCGCCACGCTCAAGTGGCGCCTCGACAGTGACATCGAGGTACGTGTTCCCATCCTCTGCTGGAGCGCGACTGTTGTAAGCATGCATCGCTCACACCCACTCTGCAGGGCCTGATTCCCCGGCGGCGCAGGCAACTCTGTTCCAGGCCTCAACCTTGCCGAGCAAGGCGCATCAGGCAAGGCATTTGCGTACGGTGCTACCTCGACCGAACAACCTGTCACATATGTACACGTCAAGAAACATATTGCCAATGACCACCCAGAAGAAACGATGCAAAAGTATATTCAGTACGCCGTTGAGACTTGCCGATTACTTATGATGCCCCTGCCGACAA
Source organism: Moniliella sp. 'wahieum' (assembly GCA_003971905.1). NCBI lineage: Eukaryota > Fungi > Basidiomycota > Moniliellomycetes > Moniliellales > Moniliellaceae > Moniliella > Moniliella sp. 'wahieum'. The sequence continues at coordinate 98,537 of RSEE01000044.1, read as the reverse complement.
GGTGTCGATGATATGCAATGTCGAGGGCTTTGGTATGAAGTAAGTGAATTTATCCGGGCGAGAGGTGGAAGGTGAGCTATCTTGCATACTAATCGTTTTTTTTTTCCTTATACAAAGGAACGTGGATTGGCAAATGATACTGTACGTCTTGTCCATGCTGGAAAAGTACTACCCTGAGAGTTTAGGAACGCTCTACATTCTCAACGCGCCATGGTTGTTCAATGGGTTTTGGCGGGGGCTAGCCCCGATGCTCGATCCTGTCGTACGATCCAAGGTACAGTTCATCAAAAGTGCTTCCGAGGCCGCCCATGTTGTCCCACGTGAGCGCTTTTTGGCTAGCTTGCCCGGAGGGCAAGCCCAGTTTACCTACCGCTTTCCCCCCCTCAACCCAGCGATGATGCCAAGCTGCAAGACAAGGATACCTACGCTGCTCTCCGTGCCAAGCGGGACGAAGCTTGGCATGCTTTTACAGCTGCTACGCAGGAGTGGTGTGCTCTCTCCAGCCCCGACTCGACCGATTCGGGTCCTGAAGCGGTCAAAACAGTGCTGGACCGACGCCGCTTGTGCGCCAAGAAGATTCGTGTGGCCCACTTGGACCTCGAGCCATATTATCGCCCCTCCACGCCCTTTGATCGCAGTGGCCAAGTGGACAGGAGGGGAAGGGTCATCTGGTTGTATCCGCAACCGAATGGGAAAGTCTTGCGCCAAGTGTGCGGTCGTCTTGCCGCTACACCACTCTCCGGCGGGAGCTGGATGATGTAGAGAAGCAAGGTATGTCTGTTGACGAGGCAGAGGCCAAGACACGCAAGGCGATCCAAGACCAAGATTGGATCACCCTCTATGGCTCTGCCGAGGTAGCTATCGAGATTGAGGGTGCTGAGCATGTGTTCGCTCGAGATCGCTCTGCACCTCCAGCGTTGCAGCGCGCCTCTCTCAACGCGCCCTCACCTTACACCCTCAATGCCGACCGCAGTATGCCCAACTTGCTTGCTGGCCAGCACCCCGCCGCCACCACCGCCGCTCCTCCGGCCATCAAGCCCAAGGCGTCTCGCGGCGCCCACCATATGAGGCGAGACTCCACCTCCAGCATCCGCTCAACCGACTCATTTGCATCAGCGCTGTCGGAAATGCCAGAGGGAGAAGAAGCAGATGAATTTCCCCCTGGAGTGCGGAGGTTACCGGGGCATGCTTATCGTCAAATTGGCGGGCCTATGGCGTTAGAGATTGGGCAGGACCAGCCCACTCCGGCCCCGGGTTCAGTGGGCAACTTGACGGAGGAGGAGGATAAACATCTGCGTGCAATGTGGGAGTCGTACTTTGCTTGCAAACGGTACGCCGAATCGAGTGCTGGTGTGCCTCCTTCCGATGCCACCCACCCTGCCGAGCCAACGCTATTGACAGAGGAGGTCATCCAAGCTGTTGAATCGCTTGTCGAAGCTCATGGTCCTTTGGCCATGGACCGCATTTGGGAGTTTATCAAGATGGACAACCCAGACTCGTTGATTCTGCGCTTCTTGCGGGCCCGGAAGTGGGTTGTGCCCGATGCGCTAGTCATGGCAATCGACTGCATCAAGTGGCGATTGGACTATGGTGTGGAGGCGCTGGTTCAAGGGGGCGATCTCGGCAACGCAGCGTTGTACGACAAGTTCCTCGATCAAGGGCGGGCCGGCAAGACATATGCCAAGGGTACCACTTCTGCTACCCAACAGACCATGTGTTACATTCACATTGCTAAGCACATCACATCAGCCCAACCGCCCGAGACGATGCAGAAGTTTGTGGTGTATGCGATGGAGACCTTCCGTCTGCTCATGTCGCCCCCACAAGAGAAGGCCACCTTGTTTGTCGACATGGCTGGCTTTAGCTTAAAATCGAGTACGTCTTTCCCCTTATTCGTTCCCCTTCTTTGCTTGGAGAGACTGACTTTGTTCTGGTCTTGCAGTGGACTGGAACACAATGGGCTTCATGATCAAGTGCTTCGAATTGTTTTATCCCGAGTGTCTGGGCAAGCTCTTTGTCCATAATGCGTCTTGGCTCTTCCAGGGGATCTGGACTGGCATTACTCCCATGCTCGATCCTGTTGTTCGCTCCAAGGTTGCCTTTTGCTCTTCCGCCAAGGACTGCGCCAACATTGTGCCCGCTGGTCGGTTGCTTTCCGCTTTGGGGGGCAACGTGGACAATGGGTTCCAGTTCCTCGAACCCATTCCAGGAGAGAATGCGTTGCTGGAGGACAAGGAAGGCAGGGACAAGGCCCAATCCAAGTACACTCGTCTCGCGCGCCAATACGAGGAGCTAACGAGGCAATGGATTGCTTCCGAGGGCCAAGATAACTCGGTAAAGCACAAACGGGCGATTGTGACGAAACAGCTCCGGGTGGCTCATTTTGACTTGGAGCCTTATGTACGGGGGCAGACGGTCTATCATCGCAACGGCACCCTCGACGGACAGGGTAAGATCACCTGGCTCTACCGTCAGAAGGATGGGCACCTGATTCGTCACGTGGTCGGCCGCAGCTCTTGCGTTGGTACGCTCGAACGCGAGATTGCCGAGATGCAAGCCGGTGCTTCGGCCGAGGAGGTGGAACGCGTGTCCGCAGAGGCACTCAAGGCGGCCGATTGGCTCACCTTGTATGGCGACCCTGCGGTAGCGAACCACCTGGAGGGGACCAACTACCCTGTAGACGGAGTTCGACCCTCTTCTGTCGTTCCAGAAGCTGTCCAAGACCCGATCACGGCTGCCGCTGCCGCAGCGGCCGCAACCACATCCGCTGCTACCGTCCCTTCTCCTCCGCCTGGCCTGGGTTGGGGGGCGATGAATTCGGCGCAGATGGATGGGGGACTGGGCGCGGGCGAGGTGAGCTGGGCCGATTCGGTTACGGGCTTGGCATCGGATTTGGCCGAAAAGATGGCCAACCTGCACGATTTTGCCTTGGGGGCACCCAGTACGCTGCAAGATTTTCTTGCTGCGCCCTACCAACGCACTCCCACCCCCAGTTCTCCTGTCCAGCTCCGACGATCCACATCCAGCCGCCAGTCCTCCCGGCGCGTGTCGACGCACATGCCGTCTCGTAGCGCTGCGGACCAGAATGGGCAGGGTGCTGTCGACTCGCCTACCCGTGGCCATCAGAGGGGGTTCTCTCCGTTCCCTGGTCGGCATCCTCCGCGAGTGACTGGACAAACGGACTGTATGAGATGGTGATTGGTCCTCCCCTTCCAGCCCTTCCCCGTGACGAACGGGACGGGGAGCAGCAGCACGGGCATCCCTTCCAGCCCTCTCACGCCCACTCGGCCCGAAACGAGGTGGGAGTCCCGCGGGGGCGGGTGACAACGGCACCAGTGTCCCACTCGCCTGTGCCCGCGGCAAGCACGCTGGACATGTCCAGTTCCAACTCGTTGGCTCCCGACCCGCCTCGTCAGGGCTCGGTACCGGCCCGTACGCAGAGCACCCCGCTCGATGCGCCTCCTGCCAAGTCACCCTGATGGGGCGGCATTTTTTTTTTCTTTTTGGTCCCGCCCCCTCTCATAGAGGGGGGCAGGCTGGTCCCTCCTCCCCGCCCGAATGTCGGGTTGCTTCGGGGTCTATCGACTATCTACGATCGAGGATGGACAGTCGAAACAAGTATACCGCTTCTGGAAATGGGGTGTGCTTGGTCGTGGGCATGATTCAAGATTCGACGGGAGCGCGAGGGGTGCGGTGCGGTTGTGTTGTACTGGGGTGCGCACCGGGGCTGGTGGCGCTGCTGATTGTGTTGGGATGATTACGATGTACTGTGGGTATACCCTGTCACGCCTGTACTTGAACCTCCTTGTGGAGCGGAGCCCGACCGGTTGACGGGACTGTGTAGAGGTATAGGAAGGAAAGGGGGGTGAGCGTCACCGCGTCACCAACAGCCATGTTGCCGATCCGATCAGCTGACTGGTCCATGTCGATGACCGATGGCCGATTGGCTGGCCTGGGTCCCACACCAACAGGACCCCAGACGGCCGTGCTTGCTGCCGACGATGGCCTTGCCCCGAACGATTGTTTTTGCTGCCAGAGGCAGGTGGGGCAGGTGATGCAAGTGTGATAGCCGCCGTGGGAGTTGCAATCTGATATCTGGGATCGGAGATCAGTCGGAGATCTGAAAGATCTGCAGTTGGAGAGGCCTGGCGAATATGAATGTCGAATGGTTAATGGCATGCCTCCATCGGAAATGGCATCCAACACAGGCATCACCCCCACCCCACGCAAGACGAACATCCCCGCTCACGCCCTCCCCAAGCAAGCCGATCCACCGCTCCACCGCCCCATCACCACCACTCTTCCATCGTAGATCGTCCCCCCTCCATCTCTGTTTTTGGGGTCCCCAACAGTCATCATACCCTACTAGTGGCTTGTCCCCGCGCCACCGTGGTCGCCACCATTGACCTTCTCATTCGGGGGGGCTGGCCTTGCTCGCCCTTCTTTTCCTTTTTCCTGGCATCATCTTCGGCTCCTCCCGTCCCACGGCTGCCGACAAGTTTGTTCCCCAGCCTCAGGACGCGGAAGCAACCGACTTTATCACCAGCCTCCAGGCCCAGGTATGTTGCCCTGCCCCGTCTTTCTTACTTCTTTTTCCGTTGTCTCTTTGTCGGCCAACCGCTGACCTTTGCGGCGGCCCGTGTTCCCAGAACAAGCAAGTTGTCATCTTCTTTGGCTCCCAGACTGGCACTGCAGAAGAATATGCGATCAAGTTTGCCAAATAAGCCAAGGCCCGCTTTGGCACTTCTCCATTGGTCCTTGATCCGGAAGATACTGACTTTACCAAGCTCGACGCGCTTCCCGAAAACTGCATTGTCATCTTCTTTATGGCAACCTATGGCGAGGGCGAGGCAACGGACAATGCGACGCAGTTGATGGAACTGTTGGAGGACGATGCGGCCGAGTTTAGCCAGGGTTCCTCCCTCGATGGCGTCAAGGATGCTGTCTTTGGTCTGGGCAATCGCACGTACGAGCAGTACAATCAGGTATCCCGCACTCTGGACGCTCGTTTGTCTCATTTTGGCGCGACAAAGTCGGCGAGCACGGCGAGGGCGATGACGACAAGAGTATGGAGGAAGATTATCTGGCTTGGAAGGATGGCGCACTGGCAGAGATTGGCAAGGCTCTCGACCTCGAGAAAGGCGGCGGAGGAGACGTGATTGACTTTGTCGTGACGGAATCGGACATGCCTTTGGACGACTCGAAGGTGTACAAGGGCGAGTTGTCGGCACGTTCACTTACCAAGACCAAGGGTGTGCACGATGCCAAGAACCCGTACCCGGCCCCGATCTCGGCTACGTCGGAAGGTTTCCCAACTCGTCGGATCGGTCGTGTGTGCACATGGAGTTTGACCTGGAGGGCTCGGGTGTTACTTACCAGCACGGGGACCACCTAGCTGTCTGGGCCAACAACTTCGATCACGAAGTGGCACGACTGACGTACATTTTGGGTCTGCCTGGCAAAGAGGATAAGAAGATTGATGTCCAATCGCTTGATCCGACGCTGGCTAAGGTGCCGTTTCCTACACCCACGACGTACGATGCGGTGCTCAATATTACCTCGACATTAGTGCCAAGGCTGGTCGCCAATCGCTTGCTGCCTTTGTCAAGTTTGCACCCACCGAGAAGGCGGCGGCGGAGCTCAAGCACATTGCCGAGGACAAGGACTACTACACTGCCAAGGTGGCATCCTTCTCCTACACCCTTGGGCAAGTCTTGCAGCTGGTTGCGGGCGACTCATTGGCCAAGGAGGATGTGACCAACTCCACACCCTGGGCCATTCCATTTGATCGTATCATCTCCTCTGTCCCGCGTCTGGGTCCACGCTTTTACTCCATCTCCTCGTCTCCCAAGCTGCACCCCAACAAGGTGCACATCACAGCTGTAGTGTATGAGGACTTTTTGTACAAGTCCGAGTGGCCTCAGTACAGCGCCGAGTTAGCGGGCAAGCTGTACATGCAAGTCTCGCTGTCCCGAGAAAAGTTCAAGTCAGACGGGAGCAAGTTGTATGTGCAGGACTTGATCTGGGACCAGCGGGAGGCGCTGGCCAAGGCAATCTTGGACAAGCGAGCCTACATCTACATTTGCGGGGAGGCCAAGGGCATGGCACAGGAAGTGGAGAAGGTCTTTCAGCGCATTTTGTGTGAGGCCAAGGGCTCGGAGGCGGCCGGGTTGACGGAGTACAAATTGCTCAAGGACCGATCGCGGCTGCTGGGATGTGTGGTCGTAATCAAAGAGTGCTATGGACCTTGTTCGACACGGGGAATGATGGTTTGGTACATCTCCCCCGACACCTTCTCGGGCATGTTAGCTTATTATGCACTGGGCGCGGATGAACTGGGTGGACGTGTTGGTGAATGGCGCCAATGGTGTCGCTGTGACACGTGATGAAAAGAAATCCTTCTCTCTACCCCAAAGTAAACCGGATGGAAGGAAGGAAGGTGTGGCAGATCTGGCAGAAAGGCTGCAGCTGCCCCTTGTTCCAGAGGAACGTGCAGCTTACGTCCACAGAACAGGCTGCGACCAAAATGTGATGAGACCTGGAGTCCTGATGGTCCTCGAAGGTGATGCAATCGCACTGGTGGTGGTGGTGTGGCAACCAGCAATGCCTACAGAGGAACATCAAGCAGCGAGTCGCCATCAGGGGCTAAGCTGCGGGGCAAGGAGGGAAACAGGAGAGGGGAAACAGCGAAACTCCTCGGCCTGAGGAGGAGCTGAAGGGACATTGGCCAAATCACGAGCCACTTAGCTCAACAAAATGGAGAACGAACTGGACTCAGTCTTCTAGTGCAACCACATAGCAACCATTTGCCGCAAAAGCCATCTGCGAGTGAGCGCGGGTGTGGGGATGGAGGAGAGAGCAAGCCGAGGCCTGGATATAAAGCTGCGGTGAAAGACGTTGCGTAGGACTTGTCGAAACATTCGAGACGAAATGATGCATTTTCGGGTACCAAAGAGGCGCTGGGGTCAAAACAGTAGAGTAGCTATCGCCCACAGCTCTCGATTTGGGCAGGCCAGAGGTGGATTTGATGCACCAAACCAACATGGACCCTAATGTGCTGTCAGCCGCGCTCAAGGCCAACGGCTCAGGCAGGCTCAGGCCCGACAGGATCGTGGTTGATTATGTGGTGGCAGGGCGGACGAACGATCAATGATTCATCGTGGAGAGCTGGACTGCCGATGATTAATGATTGATCAATGGCACAGATAACAAACGACGCGTGACGTTAATGACGTGCTTCCAGCTGATCGACCTCTGCGGTATGCAAGTCCCCACCATCGATTAAGATTCAAAGTTAATGATTACCGCGGTCGATTACCGATTATCGATTATCGATTGTTGCTTGGAGCGTGCGCCGTGCTTTTTTGGCTTTTTTTCTTCTCTTGCTGGGGACTTGGACCAGACCTTAAACGTGGAGCGCTCGTTGCGTTTGTCTCGTCACTTTCCTCTCCTCCACCATGGCAGTTGCATCCCTGAGTCTTGCTCGCAACGCTGCCCGCTCTGTTGTGCGTCGTGCGGGCCGGACGGACGTGCCCGGTGCCCAGCGTGCCCTCAGCGCCCTCGCGGCTGTATCACGTGTTTCGCCCGTGCCCCTCGCAGCTGCGACGGGGCCTGGTGACGAGCTCAAAAGTCCATGCGGCTGCCCTGTGGTGCCCAATGGAAGCAAGAAAAGCTACAAGGTTGTCGTTGTTGGCGGTGGTACGGCTGGGCAAGATGTCGCCCACATTCTGGCCCGGACCCAGTACTTTGCCGACTCGCCTACTCCCATCCTGGTGATTGACCCGGCTGAGTTCCACGACTACCAGCCTGGCTGGACCTTGGTCGGAGGTGGGGTTCTGACGGCACAAGAAGGTCGGCGAAAGACCAAAGACTTGACCCAAGGAAAGGGGATCGATTACCTGCCCGATGCCGTCACCACCTTTGACCCCGAGTCGAACACGGTCAAGACCAAAGGTGGCATGACGATTGAGTACGACCAGCTGGTTGTTGCGCCTGGTCTCAAGACCAACTGGGATGCGATTGAAGGGTTGCCCGAGGCCTTGGCTTCTCCCGAGTCTGGGGTGGTCAGTATCTATGGCTACGAAACAACCCAGAAGGTGTTCCCTGCCATCCTGGCTCTGACCAAGGGCCGTGCTCTTTTCACTCAGCCAGCGGGGGTGATCAAATGTGCTGGAGCGCCCCAAAAGATTATGTGGATGGCGTATCACGAGTGGATGAAGTCGGGCCGTCTGTCCTTCGACGATCCCACCAAAGGGGTACAAGTGAGCTTTTTAACCGGAACGCCCGCCATGTTGCTGTGCCAGAGTACAGTGCGACGCTTGAGAAACTGCGTAAGCAGCGTCATGTGGAAGGTCTGTTCAAGACCAATTTGATCAAGATGACCCCAAGACCAAGGTTGCTACCTTTACTCAGGAGGGCAAACCCAACCTGGAGCGGGAATATGACTTGCTTCATGTCGCCCCCAATGGGCCCCCTGGACTTTATCAAAAACTCGCCGCTTGCGGCTGAGGAGGGCGGGTTTGTTGACGTGGACCAAGCTACAACCCAGCACAAAAAGTACAAGAACATCTGGTCGTTGGGTGACTCCTCTTCCTTACCCACCTCCAAGACAGCAGCGGCCATCACGGCCCAAGCGCCAGTAACGGTGGCCAACTTGCTCTACAGTCTGGCCAACCCGGGTACGACAGAGCTGCCTGCGGCATATGATGGGTACACATCTTGCCCGCTCATCACCGAGTACGGCAAGGTTCTCCTCGCGGAGTTCAAGTATGGTGGGAAGCCCAAGGAGACATTTGGCCGGTTCGTTGACCAAACTGAGCCGCAGCGGTTCTTTTGGCTGCTGAAGCGGGAGTTTTTCCCGGGTTTATTATGCCTCGATGGTCAAGGGCACATGGGCTGGCTCGCAAGGCTGGCTGAACCCCAAATCGTTGCTGCCTTAGAAAAAGAAGGGCAGAAAAAAGTATATTATGCGTTGAATTTCCCTCTCCTGTGCCTTTTGGATGACTTCTCAAGCCGTCTTCACTTGGGCTCGTCTTATAGACTTGTTCACGTTGTCGGCCACGTTAAGTGGCCTGTGAGGTTATGTTTGTAGTGCATCGCTCTGATCAGATGGACATTGTTGTGGTGGCAGGGGGAAAAAGGACTGGTGAGCAGTCGCGTATTCAGAGCGACCGCGGGTCCAGTGGAACATTTCAAGTGCAGGTGGATGTGCGATTTCAACTGAAATTTCCTTGGGGCTTTGACGAGTTTGATGCTGGTTCCTGTTGGGCGGCACTTGCCCTTGGAGCAGCAGGCAGCCCACCGCGTGGAGAGCAATGGCCCCTATCAGCATTCAGCTGGCACCGAGTCCCCCAGCCCCCCCATCCACCGCTCCACCAGAGGCCGCGGCCACTCCCTCTATGCGCCATGCCTGTCCACCGCCATGGCCGCGGCGAGGAGCGCATCTTCATTGGCCCGCACATCTACAACAGCCAGGGGCCGGCTTTGCCCATCTGCGCCGTCCGCCCCCGCCTACCTTCCTCACCCGCCCCAATCGCACCGCCACCGTCGCATCCGCTGCTCTGGCTGACACAGACCCAAGCAGCAGCAGCAGCAGCAGCAGCAGCGACAGCGATGCTGACAGCGACCGTCCATCTCCCCCCCACCATGCTGTCGGCGGCCAAGCCAATCCGGCGCCGCCCCTCCGTGACAACCGCCCCCCGTCTCCCAGCGCACGCCGCCGCCTTTCGCCCGCCAAAATACTGTGCAGGACCCCACCATCGTCTCCATCCCCACACAGCGACCTGACTCGCGGTGGAAACGCCTGCGCCACCGAGTCACGCCTTCAACAGCCGTAAAGGGCACCTTTGTTTCTTTTTCCCCGGCCAATCATCTCCTGCCTCCCCCAGTACCGCCTCCGCCCGGCATGACTCTCCCGCTCATCGGCACATCGGCTGGCGGCACCCGCTGGATTGTATCGCCTAGTGGTGCCCAGCCGTCTATACACCACGCCCTCGAGACCTGCATCGACGCTTTCCCGAGCCAGCCCTCAACAACCTCCCCGCCCCTGGGCCAACTTTTATCCTCACCCCGCCTGCGACACAGCCAGCCCCCCAATCGGAAGCATCTCCCAAACCACGTACCGGTACCGGCGCAGACAATCAGGTCTCCCTTGCGGGCCCTGCCATCACAGACAAGCAGGTGTCCCCTGCGGGCCCTACCATCACATTTGCCAACCCCTTTGTTTCTTCAGAACCTTCTCACCATCCTCATTCTTCACCACCGCCCGCTGTTGCCTCTCTACCCAAACTTCCATTGCCACATCATTCTTACACACTTGCTGCACCTGAACATACCCCGCCTTTTCCCAATGCCCGAGCGATCGAGAGCCAAAATGGGTGGGACGATGTTATTCGACGCCTTTCCTCTGTTCATGGGGAGATGGGCCTCGCCACCTCCCCTGCGCCCTCCTCGCCCGTACCACGTCTGCGAATGGCCGCCTCGTCTTCCCCCATCAGCCTACGGCTGCCTGAGCTCTCCCCGACATTCCAAAAGAACAATCGAATCTGGGCTCCGGTCCTCCGATGCCCTCCACGACCTTGCCCCCCCCTCCGGTCTTGCTTTCGCCCCATACCGCCCTTCCACGCCCTGGGAGAAGAGTGTCTTTTGCCTCTGGCCCATCTGCCTCTCATCGGTGACACCTACACCGAATACGCCGTTACCTCCCCTGCAATCTAAAGTCGACATAACTCGCACCCTCTCCCCACCTCGGCCGGGGAGGAGGACTTGCGCCACTATCTTGACGGTAACAGGCCACCCTGACACCGAATGGTGCTCCCAAAGACAAACCGTCGATGGCGCAGCAAGTGGCAGGCCACCTGGAAAACGCGTTTGACACGGTCGCTACGGAGGCGACCACCATGTTTCCTCCCTTTGCCCCGCATCTGGATGGAGAAAGGACGACGATTGTGAGGCGGGATCGGATGTTGGTGCGGGCCGAGTGGACACCAGTATCGCCTCTGCCGACGCTGTGGGACGAGCTGGCTGCGGCCCGGATACCATTCCGTGCGATGAGCCCTGGAACGAGCGGTTGGTCGTCCTGCGCCATTTGGGTGGTGGGCACGAGCAAATGGAGGTATGGGCGCCACAACGGATGAGGGATCGGGTGGTGCGCGGCCTGTGGAATGCCATGCATCCTCTTGGTTCGTCTGCAGCGGAGAGCTTGGATCAGGCTTTGGCCGCGGCCCCGGCGCTGGGACAGGCCAGTGTCCAGGGCTTGAACCGGATTCAGACCATTCAAGTGGGCGACAGGCGCGTGGGGCTTTCGCTTTACAGCCCTGTCGACTACCTCTTTTCCATCACCATTTCTACGGCCCACAGACCATTGCGGCTTCCCATGGCAAAACCAAGACGCTCAACTCGGCCAACGATGCTTGGTGGACGTCCAATATGGGCCTGTTAAACGCAAGCGATCAGACGGCACGAACCAACTTGCTTGCCCTACGCCGTCCGGTGGCGGTACCAAGATTTACCTGTTCGCACCGTCCTCCCATTCAATTGGCTTGGAATGGATGTGGGACCTACGAAGACATATGGCGCGGGTGGGACCGCGAATGACAAGCGCAGTAAGTGCAGTATGGGGTCCGGCCAACCGGGCTGAACGTTCTTCTGGCTTGGTCGGTGCACCAGGCGGGAGACAGAGAAGGCGCCTATCTGGCTCCTACTCGGCCGCGCCTCCCCCACCCATCACATCATTCCTGGACGTCGCGGTGCCCGACATCAATGTACGAGTGCGCATCCCCGTGCCCGTTGACGACACGCCTAAAGCACGGGAGGTCTTGGGTTAGCACGCGTCGGAGTATTCTTCCCTCCAGCGACCCTGTTCATCCTGCGCTTCTCTCTTCTGGGGGAAATGGCCTTGGCTACCGTCTGCTTACGCCTGAGGTAGTGCGAACAATTGTGGCGCAGACCATGATGGAGCGAGGGGAGATGGAGTCGAAGGACGGATGGAGCTCGTTGGTAAAGCAGTCTCAAGAGCGTGGGATCCCTTTTCGTCTTGCCTGGAGAATAGGGGCAAGGCTGGACTGGCTTCCTGAGTGGGAGGGAATGACGGTGGTGCGGTGATAATGGGACTGTTGTTGGCTACGGTGCGTAATAACCGGTGGGTCTGATGCACTTTTTGCCCTTACTAACACAACATCACAGCGTGAGCATCCCAAGCCCAAACTCGAGCTTCGCCTGGCTTTTCATATGGACCACACACTTCCTGCATCTCTCATCTGTGAGACTGTTGGCGACGAAGAAGATCACCAGGAAGGAGAGAGCCCCGATCAAGACCAGCCACGTGGACAACTTCCAGACCTGGTGCCAAGTGTGTCTACGCAGGACGCGCTTCCGGGGAGTGTTAAGTCGGTTGAAAATGTGGAAGAGGAGATTGGTGACCCCCCTGGTGCAGAGGGGTACCTCTGGCGTGTCCGTCCTGTCACGGGGACACTAACTAGGGTATATGTCATCTTGCGGCAAGGGCGTCAATACGCTTGTCCGCTCTCCCGCGCCTTCCCCCCTCCTCCAGCCTGCAACGCTTATTACTTCTCACGCCCAGCCTCCACCTCATCGAGGCCGTCACACACATGTCCTCTCCCGTGGAGGATGGCGATCTTCCCGAGCCAGCTCGGCCTTCCATGCGACGTCCAAGCACGGTCACCGTTACCACCACGGTATCGGAGCGGCGAAGGACGCTTGGGTTTCCCTCGTTGTCTGGGCTCCCTCGTTTCCGGAGCGAGCAGCCCAGTGAGACCGTTTCGACGGGGCCTCCAGAGGAAGCAGAGAGGAAGGAAGAGCCGGAGGAAGAGGCGGAGTGGAACGCCGAACGGAACTACCTTCTCGATCAACTTTTCCGCTCTCTCTCACCTGGCGCCCGCACAATTGTCGAGGCCGATACGCCCGCTCCCGTGGAGGCGGTTGCCGTGCCTGCTATTTCGGCGGACCTGGAACGGCTACTTGCCCATCTGCTCTACTGGGTACGCCAAGACGTGCTGGCACGCGAGCCCAGTTTGCACCGGATGAAGGAGATCCAAGCGGCGTACCATGCCTATGAAAAGCATCGTCAAACCCTGCAGCTACAAAATGCAGAAGGGTTTGTGGACGTGTCGGACCTGGTGCGCTCGGGGTTGCTGGGAGGCGACGTGGCTCTATCCCAAGTGACAGATGAGGGGGGGCAAGAAGGTTTGGCTGCTCATCCCTCTTCCGAGCAGGCAAAGATTCAAGCGCTTCGTCAGATTCAGATGGTATTGTCCAATGGTCAGCGGGTTGTGATGGAGGCCTTCTCAGTGTCGGCAGCGGTGCGATGGGTGGAGCTGTTGCGAGCGCATATGGTCTACGACCGAGCGCAAGCCAAGGTTCACTCGAATGCGCTGATGCGCATTGATGGGTTTGCCAACACACATGCCCACCATGGCCAGGCATGGGGGGAGATGAGCGAGACGTTGAGCAAGCTGTGGACCTGGTGTCCGATCGAAGCGTGCCATGCAGTGCGCGCAATTGGCACGCTATATCGCAAGCACTCGGCCCGTGCACCGTTTGAGCGAAGGACTTATGTGTTAACCGAGGGTGTCTTGACGGGCTTTATGATCACCCACTCGCAAAAGACCGCACGGTCCCGCCTCGATGCCGGCATCTTTCATAAGCGCGTCTCTTCCATCCCGCTCGAGGGGGCGTATGTCTACTCGGGTGCGTTGGCGCTAGAATGGATCCCACGTCACGCGCAGCATGCTGGGGGGGCGTCGGCGCTCGCGGGCGGTGGTGGTGGTGGCGAAGCTACGTCGTCATTGGGCGCCAGTGCCGAGGGGCGCGCCGGGGCTCTGGTGGCCCAAGCACAGCGCGTCTACAATGATGGTCTGCAGGCGAGCGATGCCGAAGCGGACTGTCTGTTGTAGTGCGCTACCGCCCTTGTGGGCACGGCGCGAGGTGCATGGAGCCGACAAGGACTTGGAAGCCTACTCGCCTCCTTGGTCCTTTTGGCCCGCATCCGGGCGGAACGGGCTTGTGGGTCAAATTTGGCGTGGGAGCTGGAACGACTGCGACAGCGACAGCACCACTAGAGTACTACCACCGAGAAGGCTCCTGTCGCACATCCCGGCGGTCAGTCGCGGATAGCTGGATGTGCCGGATGTATCCCCCGGGCTGTTCATTACGTCTCCTTCAATTCAATCGTCCCTCCTTTGGTTCTGCATGTGACTTTCGGATGCGAGTGTGCACCCGCTCCGCACACGGCTGCGATGGCAGTGGCCACAAGCTGGCATGATCGACAGGCTACTCCCTATAGATGCAGGAAAGGTGCAGGCGAAAACAGCAGCACTCGGTACTCAACTGAGTACTGAGTCTCGAGTCTCAGTCGTCAACTCAAACTCAGTACTCAGGTACTCAGTACTCAGGTACTCAGTGCTCCCCGAGTATACTGACACGTTTTTAGAGTACACGGATCGTCCGTGCCAGTCTCAAATCGCGGAAGATTACACTGTTGTAACGTAGATGGATAGCTTGCCCAGACTGATACAATACGTCCCAGTGCACAGCTTCCCCTTTTTGTTCTTTTCCCCTTTGGGTGTCGCGAACCTTGCTCTTCGCTCCATTTCATCTCCTTCCTTAGGCCTTACCGGTTACCGGGAATCCTATATCAACCCTACCAGCCTTACCGATTATGGATTACCGTCAGGTATCGATTACCGCTCTTATCGTCTGGCCTGCTGCTCCTGACTAGTGACTAGGTGAAAGCGTTGCTGGTGTGAGATCTGTGAGATCCACGCGCAGCACTACGCCTGCTTGGTATACTAATACATCAAGGATTACTAGTTGCTGGTTGCCTGCGCGGCATACATTTGATTATTTCATTTTGGGCCCTCGCCACGGCGGCTTTTTTCGTGGGGCACTGGCCTTGCGCTGGCGAATTCGGCAGCATTCCAGCCAGAGCAGGCCGGGACAGCGGAGTCCGACACTGGCGCTGTGGGATGGCGACGAGGGCCCTGGGCTCTGGTGCATGCCGGTTGGCCGGCTCCGGAACAACGAACGGGTGCGAGCATGGGCAAGAGTAGGATGCGCGAGCGCGAACACCTCCCCCAGCAGCCGACAGTGGTGGCAGGTGGCCACCCAACACGGCCCTTGCGCCGTGGGAGCGCAGGCAATGCGCCCAAGGCTTGGTGCCCGCCAGTGCCCGGCTTGCAGCTTGAGAGCTTAGCGCTTACGGCCTGCTTGTGGCCTCAGGCTGAGGCGCCCAGTCCTCCAACTTGAAGAGCTTCAAGGCCCGAGAGCGGCAAAGCAGGCCGCGATTCGCAGTCACCGGTAAGTCACAAGTCAGCAGGCGCAGTCGACTGGCCGATTGCCACCTGCTTCCTCCTTAGAGTCTCTAGATGCAAGCCGCACCCGACCCCAGCCTCACATCCACCCAGCACTCCCGTCTCTGTTCTACCATCGGCCATCGTTCATCCATCCTCTCAGTTGCCGCGTTGATATCACCACTTTCTGCCCCGCCCGGCCGCTTCCATTGTTTCTTGGCGGCCGCCCTTCTCCTTTCCACCCTGCCTGTTTTTCCCACGCGCCTGCGTGCCTAACATGGCGCCGCCTTCTACGCCTGCGCCGGACTACGTCCCCCTCCAACGCGCCTCCCGCTCCGCCTCCTCCAGCCACACATCCTCCCCTTCCTCTTACACCGTCCTTTCAACCGCCGTGTCCCATGGAAGTTCCTACTCCGCCTCTGAGCTTGGCAACGCTGCTGCCGCTGCCAACGCTGACGACACTATCGGCGAGGAGCCCTATCACGACAACGACGACCCATATGAGTTTGACGGTGACAACAAGTTCACTTCCAAGGGGAGCGGCGACACTGCCAGACCCTCCTCCTGGTGGCCCTTGGCATTACTCCAGCGTCGCGGTCGGGGAGGACGGGATACACCCTTGCCCCAG
The DNA here is from genome assembly GCA_003971905.1 of Moniliella sp. 'wahieum'. Taxonomy (NCBI): domain Eukaryota; kingdom Fungi; phylum Basidiomycota; class Moniliellomycetes; order Moniliellales; family Moniliellaceae; genus Moniliella; species Moniliella sp. 'wahieum'. Next base: position 82,601 of record RSEE01000044.1, on the reverse strand, counting down.
ACCATGCCCTCCTTGGCAACACAGAAGCTGACACCGAGAAGCCATTGGGCTACGTTCGCGCTGCCTGGGGTCGTGTAGGCAGCCGTCTCCCCCCTGCGGCTCGTCGACGTGTCGACTTTCTGTTCAACCCTCGCAACGCTCGCCCTATCCTCAAAGTTATCGGGATGCTCCTGCTCGTCTTGATTGGGTTTGGCATCAATACTCAGCTCGTCCGCCCACCTCCTTACCAACTCGTGCCACGAGGCGAGTACGCTTCTGTCCTCTCCACCTTTGTGAAAGATCAAAATTTGACTGCCTTGGTTCCCTCGCCTGCCGATTCCGAGGCTGGGTCGGGGGTCATGACAGATTCGATTTCTGAGCAGCTGGCCATGCTCCAAACCCGAGTCGCCGCTCGGGATCTGTTGACTCGATGCTCCGGCAGCCAGCACACCACTCTGGTCTCCCATCCTGTTCCTGTTGACCAGCCCGCTTCCCACATCCCTTCTACGATGTACAGCTCGGACCGTGTTCTACTTTCTGCCAACGAGTCGGCAGCCTGGCACAAGAGTTGGGAGGACTTGGGCTTTGACCCCGTCACCTTCCTCACTGAGAAGGAAGCGGATGAGTTTGTCGACGAAGACTTTGGTCCCAACCGGCTTGGTAATGCCTTTGACAAGGCGCCGGGCCTGGTCCAAAAGACACGAACGGCGTGCAGAAGGCCTGGTACGCCCTCCCACGCGGTGTCATGCGGGCAGACTTTATGCGCTACCTTCTCCTCCTCTCTCGCGGTGGGACCTGGGCTGATATGGACGTGGAGCCAATGGGCAACCTCAGCGACTGGACTAAGCCCGACGCGCGGTGGATCTCTGCTCCCCGCACGTCAAAGCTGGCGCTTCGAACGACCCGGCATGCTCCTCGTTCCTGTCGGACCGAGGGCAAATTCGACTTCCTCCCCCCGACCGGTACGCTTGGTGGTCGGGTTGGAATGCGAGCCGTGGCAGTACATGCAACACAGCGCACGTGCCTGGCTTGAGTCGGCGCGAATCCTGGCTATGCCTCGGCACCGGGAAGTGCAGTTTACCCAGTGGACGTTACATGGTGCGCCGGGCCACCCAGTGTTGGTGGACGTGTTGCGTCGTCTGTTGGCTTCGGACAAGCTGTTTGCCGATTACGTCGACCACCACACACCGTTCCACAAGGACGCCATTCATCCTTGGACCAACATTGATGCCGCTCGCCAGTGGATCTTTGCCGACTCGACACCCGCCTACCCGGTTGGTTCGGCCGAGGAAGACAGTTCCAGCTGGCGAAACTGGCGCATCTGGCCTTGGAGCTGGGCTTGGCCGCGCTGGGGCTGGCACCCACTTTCCGTCGAAGAGTGGACGGGGCCCGCGCTGGACCGACGCAGTGTTTACCTACCTCAATGCGGTGGCTGGCTTGCGTCCTGGCGATCTGTATGGGCTGACAGAGGCGGTGCAAGTGGCGGATGTGATTGTCGCTCCCAACTCGTGGTTTGCCCCGCCGCGGGACGACCTGGGCCAAGCCAAGGTCCTGCACAACTTCCGTGGTTCTGGAAACATGGAGCCGACATGCAAGCGCCGGACGCCTAATCTAGATGCCAAGATTCCTACTCTGGCTCGTCCGCCCGCCTCTGCCCCTCGTGTTCCCATCGTTTGATGCCAAGCGTGATGCTGATCTGTGTGGGGCGCTGTGCACTGTGTGCCCCCCCTGGCGCTCTCGTCTCCTGTCCCCTCGTCCCTCTCATGCCTTGCTCCTCTTCCTGCCCAATGACCCGCCGCCATTCCATCCCCCACTTCATAATATGCGCCCTGCTCACGCGATAATGCTTGTTGATGCAGTTATCTAGACAGAAGGAACATGGCCGTGAGATGGATGGACGCAGCGCCGAGCGTGGACAGCGGGCAGAGGGGAGAGCGGAGGTGGGAGAGGGCTGGTGCCAACGCCCAGTGTGGTGCCAGGCTAGGCCTGGCGCATACAGGGCAGGCAGGGTTAGCGCCACCCGAAATTTCAAATGGCCACATGCGATGATTGATGATGATGACGGCTGGTCGATGACTGTCGACGAGGCCGGCGCCCCCGTGCGAGCGCAGCAACGGCGGACGCGAGCTCTGCATGCACATGTAGAATTTAACATTTGAGCAGTCACGTGCATGCACGGCGCCAGTGTCCGCCGCCCACCAGCGCTCGAGGCGCAGCACCTGGCCGCACGACGCGCCCCAGCCTTCATCGACACGGGGGCTGCCAGCGGAGCAACAGCGCGGCCTCCCTCTCCTCCACCACCCCGCGCCCCGCGTCCATCCGCCCCTCCAGCCGCTGCCCGCCCGCCCCCGCTCCCGCACCCGTCCGCGTCCGGCTGCTGCCCGCCCGCGTGCCCCCTCGTTTGCGCCGCCAGCTGCCTCCAGCCCCCTGCCCACCATTCCCACCCCCGCCCGCTCCATGCTCAACAACCTCCCACGCCGCACCTCTGCCCGCCTCGCTGCCGCGCCCTCCGCCGCAGCTTCTTCTGCCCCCGAGGACGAGAGTGTGCGGCTGGAAGACGTGTTGCCCAAACGCACCCGCCGCGCTGCCCCCGGGACCTCGCTCGTCGCTTCCTCCTCTGCTCGCGACGACCCTGGCCTGCGTTCCAGCCGCCCCCCAGCACCCGCCAGCGCACGCCCACGCGCCCGTCCCCCTGCCGCCGCCGCCTCCGCATCAGCCCATCCCTCTGCATCGTCCCGACAGCCATCTCAATCGAAGCGCAAGCGCGCACGCCCAACCCCTCCCGAAGAGACCGAGCCCGTTCGCAAGGCACCGAGACAGGCGCGCGTGTCGCACGTCGTTGGTGGCTTCCGTTTCCACGCAGAAGAAGAGGAGGAGGACCAGATGCGGAGCCAGTGCCTTCGACGCCGCCAAGGCGTCCCCGCACCAAAAGTCGTTTTGAACCCCTTCCCGCCGATTGATGGGGAAACGCCAATTGCACGGCGCAACCAGGCGGCACGGAGAGGAGATGCGTCGTTCGGACTGGGTCTTCCTTCGACTGTAGCCAAAGGCGAAGGAACCGCAGTTCACTCAGTGGAAAGGCAGCCCGTCGCGTTTCTTCCCTCCGCAATGGCAGCATTGCCTTTCCCCACCCCAATGTCCCCGATGAGCATCTCCATCGTCATTGTGCCGACACGCTCGACCCCGTTGGCCGCTTCACGTACCTTTTGGCCTGGTGCGCTGAACGTGCTCGGCCGCCCGAATCGCAAGCACGGACCGACCACGACCGACGTCTGCAACACACCATTACCCAAACCTTGGCCGACTTGGACGCGCATGAGCTCACACTCAGTTGGCTCTCTCGCCCAGGCCGGCGCGAGGAGCTGGCGGGCGGAGGGGCGGCGCGGGGGCCAACGGTCGTTCCCTCGCACCTCACCCGCGTAATGTGGCCAATACCCACGGGCTGCCGAGCTGCAGGCGGTAGAGACGCGCATTTCAGAGGAGTGCAAGGATGGCAAGACGCCAGCCAGCGCGTGGAAGCGTGTCAGCGTCGAACGGGGTTGTTAGCCGAAGCGCTTGCACGTGTCTGGCCTGGGAATCACGATCCCGAGCAAGACGGGGAGGATGAATCGGACGAGGAGGATGTTACTACAGCCGAGACATGGGCTACTCTTGAGGCGTTTGCCAACCAATCGCGAACACGGGATGATGAGGAGTTGCCAGAGATGGCCTATGCGCCTGGCGTGACCCTACGCCCCCAATCGATGCTGGTGAGGAGGACTCGGCTCTGCGCGCCGCTGCGAGCCGAGCCTTGGCCTGGGCCCAACGAGACTCGGTCCATCTGCCACCGCCTTGGCGTACCCTCGCATCAGAAGCCGCGGCTGAGCTAGAGGAGCTCCCACCACCACAGCAGGACAAGGGCAAGGGAAACCACTACAAGCTGGACCACCCACAGCTCAGGATCTGGCCGACCCCGAGGAAGTTCGCAGCTGGATTCTATCTGATCGTGGGACCGTTCGGGATCCGCGTTGGCCCGATGTGGAAAGCCAGGTACGTTTCTCAGTGCTTACGTTTAACATGTCCTAATCTCTTTTCCCTCCCCAGATTGACTTTTTGAGACAAGAAGCGCATAAGCTCTCTGCTCTCGCACGTTTGGTGCAACAATATACGCAAGCCTCCTCTTCGCGTGCGACGGAAGTGCTGCGCGATCCGTTGCATGAGGCTCCCAGTACCCATCGCCCCTTGAGTGCCGGCCCGCTCACGGTCGACGAAGCAGGTACATCGGATCCAACCGAAGGTGCGAGTGCGGCAGCCACCTTGCTGAATGCCATCACTGCTTCTCTTCCCGTCCTCCCGGTGGCACCGGCTCGGCCGAGCAAGACGAGACGGACCCAGGCGACTTACTTCGTGCTCTTGCGCGCACTGGGCGACACCACGCCAGCGCAGTACCTCTCCTCCCCCAAGCCACGTCCGTAGTGAACCAAGGGAACGACTTGGCTCGCTGGCCGCCTCGGCGGCTTGCCCGCCCCCGCTACCCCTCCCCCACTGTGTTGTCACCATGTGGCCGTCCCCCTTTCCTGTCCCTGAGCGATCTCTTTGTGGTTCTCGGAGCTGATCATGTATGTACATATACTGCTTGCTCTGATCTTCGATCTACGCACTCTCTTTTTCTTGCCAAGGACGGGCAGCGATAGGCTGGAACAACACGTTACGGTATGGTGCTTGGTTCAACTGTCAGTCCAGTTGGGCAGCGTGCCTTGCTGTCTCTATCTCGAACTGCCAATCATGTGTATGGGGGGATGCGACGGAATCGTAGACAAACTTCCATGAGGGTCTAAGGGTTCAAAGATTGAGGTCCCTTGAATACAATCCAGGCCCAGAACTATTATGGGAAATCGCTGCCGGGGTCTAACAGCCTTAGTAGGGGAGGAGTTCGTAAGGCTCGTCTGTTGCAACCAATATGGAACTGCTTGAAGATAGTGTACCTCGACAAGGAGCATGGTGCCTACTTTTACCGATGATTCCATTGCGCTCTCCAGCGCATATGGTCTCTCGCCCCTATCTTCACCACTCACAACGATGCGCCCATTGTTGCGCTTGGGTCGGACGCGTTGCCTCCCGCATTGGTCAGTCAGTAAGTGTGGTCTCCAAGTTGGCTCTGCTTTATCATCGAGATGTCAATAGGTGCAACACTCCATACTATGCATCTATACTTCAATTTATAACCACAACATGCATCACAGCGAAAGAGGAAGGAGATGTTTTGTCATGTGAGAGTAGTATGCTGGCAGCCGGCGGGACCGGGGCCTTATGAACGTCCACTGAAGGAGGGGTGCAAAACAGAAGCGAAAACAAAGATGGAGCGTTGAAGTGCAGTGGTGCATTGGCATGATCACCTGTTAGCCACTCTTACCCGCCCAGGAGGCGGATCGTCGTTAAATTGAGCTCCAATAAACGGATGGCAGCGCCGATAGCGACCCAGATTAAGATGACAAGCATGTACACCTTCTGAAGCGAGGTGCTTGTCGAGTCGAACACGCTGCCACGTCCCCTCCGGAGAGGATGACAGCCATGATGAGAATGTTGGACAGGACCCAAGCCAAGACAACATTGGTGCGGACGTTGCGGTAGTAATCCATCTGCACCAATGCTTGATCATCGGGGGAAGGAGGGCCTTTGGTGATGATGGGAGGTTGCTTGAGATTGAGAAGGGCGTCATGGTAGGCTGCATCAATGTCTGCCTGCCCATTAGGCAAGACCAGCTCCACCACCTCCTTTTCCCCCTTGCCCGCCACAACAGCGCGGCCCAAGTCGTTGGAGACAGTATGATCCCCTTTGGTTCCCCACGAAAAGTCGTGCAGGTTGCAAAAGGCATAGACGTTGAGATATTGGCGTAAGTCGGGCTCAAGAGTATGTACTGGATCATGCTCGTGAACAGGTACCATGGGTCGAGCGCGATGAAAGACGCGACGACATACACTCCATAGGTGGAGAGAATGGACACAATCATCTCAGCATAGAGACCGTTATGCTCACCCTCAAGTACACGAACAAAGCAGATAACAGCCGCAATGATCATGTAAAGCATGAGCACCGCAAAAATCGATGCCACGGTGTAGTACTTCCACTTCGAACCTTGGGGTCGGTTGCCCAGGGCAAAGATAAAGCAGCTAACCAGTGCGCCAATGTAGACATACTGGGTGATCGTGTTGAGCACGCTGATGTGAGGGACGTGAAACTGGGGCGCTTCGAGACCCTGTGTGAGGATGGCAAAGAAGATGAACATGTTACCCATGGCAAACCAGGAGAATATCAGGTTTAAGAGGTTGTACAGCGCTTGAACGCCCAGCATTGCTTTGCGTATAGGCGTGTGTCCGCTGGCCCCCAATTGACGGGTGTGCACCAAGGAGTACAAGGCTGCAAAGAACGAACCGTTAAGCCAGCGCCGCCGTTGAGTGATTAGCTCGGCCAGGTCCGTCGGCACGTCCGTCACAGCCCGCGCCGACTTGACATACTTTAGAACCATCTCTCGTTGCGTTTGGCGGCCAATTCAAAGCACAAGATACGGTCTTCAGCCAAATACATGTTGGAGGTGAACACGTCGCTTCAGCACCCAAAAGTGTTCGCCTTTAAGTAAGAGGCCAGCGGGCCTTTGCCATCCTGGTCGTTTTGGAGGGCAATATATCGGTATGCCGAAAAGGCGCCAGGCAATACCGAAATGAAGCCGAAGACCGATTCGGTTGTTTTGTCCAAGATGTTGGAGATCTTATACTCAAAGTTTGTGCGGCCACAAGGGGGTTGATTAGAGCAGGTCCAATGCCCCATTTCCCACGGGTTTTGCGCATATTTCTCCACAGGCGCCCGCGACGTTTGAACTGAGATCAAACGACTTCCACAAATGGTACAAAGACTTGGGTTCGGGTCTTGTTCCCACATCCAGCAGGAGACAAACGTTGGGCTCGAGAACCCGAGAGAAGGCATTAAAGAACCAGCGATGAGAGTTAATCTTTTGGTTACGCTCCTTGAGACAAAAGATGATCTGACAGGGTACCAGCCCCTTTTCAGCGCCTTTGAAACGCATATTGGAATCCAAACTAAGGGTGGTGTACTCGTAGACATGCGCCGTCACCACTTGGTCGTTGACTGTGTTTTCGCAACGCCGTCTTGATATACCCAAGGCAGCCAGGCAGTCCAGAACACGGGGGTGAATCTTCTTGCGCCCATCTGAAATGATTGCCACCACCACTTTTCGCCAGCCATGCTGGCCCCAAGTTTTGCTGCGGTTGCGCGAACAGAGATGAGCAATATTCTTCATGACACCGTGCAGGGTCCTCGTAAATACTGCGGAGCAAAGAAGACAGTCAGATCCCAAGTGGGGGAGACGGTGGACGGGAATACTCACAGACTTCATCCTCATTGTACATTGTCATGCATACGAAGAGTTCGGTCTGACGTCCATGCAGCTTGGGGCGTAGGGTATAGTTATGATCGACAAACTCGTCGGGATCGCAAGTAACGGCAGTGTAGCGCATAGTAGTAAACTCGCTGTCAGTGCGATTGTTCAGAACGTTAAGCAGCTTGGTGGGAACTGGACAATCTATAATGAGGTTGCCTTGGGTCAAAGGGACATGCTTCTTGCTTTGTGGCGACGCAACTGGGCACCGAGCGCGGGCGCAGGGCCAAAATGTGGGTACTTGTGTTGCCTTCATCATCTTCATCGTCAAATTGCAAGCCACCATCTTGACTCTCATCTGCCCCAGAATCATAAGTGGCGCCGTCGTCATACATGTTCTTCTCCGTTTCAATCTCGTAACCCCATCCGGGAACCCGGTATTGGGGGATGTTCACAACAGTGTGGTCTTCCGATGGCAGTTGTCTTGAATGGCCATTGGGAGAGTACCGGGAGGTGAATGTAAAATGGCCGGTTGGTAGATAGGAGTGACTGCGTAGGGAGGATCGTAGGTTGCCGTGGATGATGGTAGGACAGGCATCGGGGTGGCAGACCCGCGGGGAAATTCCTGCCCAGATGGGGTTGCCGGCTGGTGGTAGTCAAATAAAGCGGTTGCCTCGGTAGAACGAATGGGAGAACCATAGAGTTGTTCATACGGCTGGGTCTCTCTTGGTATTCGTGGGGAACAGAGGCCGGGGAGCCACGGGTGTCGGCGGCGTAGGCCAGCTCGCCCATGGGATGGCTGACTGGGCCGTATGCGTAACCCGACATGGGGTGGATGCGGATAGTAAGTTGAGATGGTAGTGGTGGTGGTGGTGGTGGAAAAAGCGGTGGCAGCGGTGGGGGGTTGGTTTGAGTAACACTGGTTGAGTGGTGGAGCACATACCATGCGCTGGCACCAATGCGATGGCAAAGTCAATGTGGCCCATCATGCATCATAGCGTTGGCCGACACTCTATGCGACAGGTGCGTCCCAGCGCCGCACCCCGCCAGTGTCGGTAAAACGTAACGCCACGCAGTGACAGTAACCCTGGGCGCGGCTTTCGCAACAGTTCGGCCAATTAAATGTGCAACCCGCCGGCGCACACCACGCGCCCCCTGCCTGTTCGGTGCGATGGAGCTACCCATAGCTCTTGAAACCAGTGTTCATGTCACCTGTGGTCATTCTCACATCTCGATCTCCCTCCCCACCACCACACCTCGCGTCCGCGTCACAGGCAGGCCTCCAGTGCCGGGCCCGGCAGGTCCGGCTGCCCCAACTAAATGGCCGCGGCTGGGCTAGCACAGCTCAGAAAGCCATGTTGAAGCGGGGACAGAATAGTAGATCTCTTAATGACCCACGCACTTCTCACGGGAGGCAGGAACGATGACATTGAAAGGCGGAGTCCATAATACTCTCAGGAGCACCCTCGTTTCCAGGGAGGGGTCCTGGCTGCAGCCTGCTACAGCGAAGGGCAGGCAATCAGCAGGGCCCTTGTCAACCAGCAAAGAAGAAAGCGAAAGCGGAAAGGAACAGTAAATAGATGCGCTGAGGAAGGTAGCACGCATGCCACAGTTATGGTCATACCTTCCTGTAGGACCATGTGCGAAGTAGCATACCTTCCTTGTCGTTTCGAGCCAGAGGGCCATCAAACAAGACCATCGTATAGGCTCAAAGCTTGCACGATCGTCGGGTCTTGCTTAGAGCCGGCGACAAACTCTTCATAGCTGACTGTGGACATTCAACAAGGCGTTAGAACCGTAATCTAGGACAAAGGTTGCGGGGGGAGGTAGCATACTCTCAGCATTCTTGTCCCGATCCATCAATCGAAAGATCTTGTCAACTCGCTAAAAATGGTTAGATCGGCCTATGCAGATGTATGGAATAGTAGCTTACCTTTTCGGGAGTGTCTTCATCAGGAGGCAGCTTTACCATTGACCCAGTCATCTTGTAGATACTGCGCACGATGGCTGCGATCATAATCATAATTACATGTCAGAAGAGTTGGGAGGGCGAAATGGCAGAACATACTAAGCATTTCATCGTACGTGATGGTTCCATCGCCATCGATGTCGTACAGCTTGAACGCCCAAGTGAGCTTCTCATCAAGCCGCCCGCGGGAGGTGAGAGAGAGTGCACAGATGAACTCCTTGAAGTCAATTGAGCCGTTTTTGTCGTCGTCAAACACCTTGAAGACATGCGTGGAGAAGGATGAGGGGTCGCCAAATGGAAAGAACTGCTTGTAGATGCGAGAGAACTCAGCTGTCGAGTTGACCAGAAGGGCAGTCTTTGATGAACCCCTTGTACCACTGCTGCAGCTCCTTGCGGTCAAAGTAGGTGTTCTCGACCAAGTCGGAGAGCTGCTCGGGTGAAAGCTTGCTTTGGTTCTTGCCCATGTGGCGGTGGAAACGGTGGTGGGACAACTCAAACAGGGGTGTTGCGCTTGGGCGCATCTAGTGCTACCTACGTAGCAGGCTTGGCGCGACTGGATTGCACTACGCCAAGGAAAGCTGTTACGTCAGCGCCAAGAGCTCAAAGTAGTAGCAGCACAAGCGCTGAAATGTTGCACGTCCTGTCCTCATGATGCAGGCTATAATAATTGGAAGCACTTTAATATGTGCCCGCAACTGAGTTAGCGAAATAAGGGGAATCTCTCGACACATACGTAACGAAGCCGGCCTTTTGGAACGTCCCCCTACAGACAATGCGTGAAATCAGAATTGCTGTGTAGAGGGAGTGTGGAATCACACCCGTTCGGCTTCTGCGTAGCCACCGGTTTATGTGTGGTGGTGTCCACACGGCCCATCAGTAATACCTTTATCTTTTTCTACTGAAGTTTCTACATATGGGGGTGTAACGTTAACCCAGAAAAGTACCCCACAGCCATAGTTCGAAGGATAAAAATAGAAAAGTATGTCAAAAAGGAATGGCGTGTACACTAGTACTGGGGGCCGGTGAGCGAAAAGGGAAAGAGAAAAAAATAGAGTATTAGAAAAAAAGGGAGAGAGAGGTGGGGTTAAAAAGACGAAGAATCTGAGAACCTTTTGGCTCAGGAATCAGGAAAGCGTCTTCAGGGCCGCATTTGAACCCCGAGCTGCTAAACTCCCGCCGCCCAGGCCTCCGGTTACAGCGCGCCAGAACGAGCGAGAGAGAGTAATGCCCCATCGGTCGAAGGTACGAGTGAAAAGTTCACAGACGACCAGGAGCGTGACATAGCAAAGAATGAAGTTGATGAGCATGGCTCCCCAGTATGGGATACCCGCGGCAAGCATCTTGAGTGATGCAGCAGCCCCAATGGACAAAATACTACACCATGGAGCAAATAGAGGGAGAAAGCATTCCGTCCAAAAACGTTCCAAAATCGGAGTTGGAAGAAAATGCGGACTGGCGCGCTCAGGTCACAGAGCAAGAAGAAGGAGATGACGACACGGCGTCAGTAACCTTAGGCAGTACCACAGTTGCGTCGAACCTGACCACTTGTTGGGGGCACCAGTGGCAAAGTTGGGGTGGATGCCCCATTCGTTCTTCGTATTAACCACATTAGCATAGTCCAGCAGCCAAGTGATAATGGCGCCGATGACGAAAGTGAACCATGCAAGAACTGACCTGCATGACCCAACTTTTGACGATATTGATAGCGCACATCTAGATCCGAAAGAAGAAGGCCAGCCAGGAAAAAGTAGTCGAATCGGTTGGCCCACCATGAGAAGATAATGCAGACCGTGTAGAACGGGTACCGTTTGCTGGGGGCCTTAATCTCGCGCGCAATTAAGGCGCAGAGCGCGCAGGTCCATGTGCACTGGATAATCACTGGGACAGTCCAGAGAATACCCGTAGCATAGTGGGAGATGAAGGGGTGAGCGACGGTGACTGCATCCACCATAGAGAAAGCCACTCTTGGATGAATACGCCCACATGATCAAAGTCTTGATAGTACGACCAGATGGAGTAAGTGCGTGACGCCAGGCGAGAGGTCCAATAGAAGGCTTGCTGCAACGAGAGAAATCGCAAAATCAGTATCACTAAAAGTAAACAAAATTGAGAAGGATTCTGTCACGTACCACTTCAATGAGAAAGTAATTGATCATGATGGCTGCTGTGATGGTAACACCCAGACGTGGTACGCGAGTTTGGATGAGCTGGGCAAGGTGTTGCAAATTTCCACGGTAAAGGTATCGATTGCACACGATGCGGGCCGATAGGACAAAAAAGATACCGACGTTTAGACCGCATTGCATATGATGGGGCCCAAAATCTTGTAGATCCAGTACTCAAACCTGTAGTGCTGACCCGTTCCAGTAGGTTGAGTGGTCATGCCGTACCAGAAAATAAGACAGAAGTGATGGAGCGACACTAAGAAGCAGGCAAATCCACGAAGACCATCGAGATACTCGACCCGAGCCGCACCTGAGGACGTCGTACGACCCTCACCTTTGTTGACAAAAATTAGCGGCTTCATTCGTTCACGGATTCTTGCCTTTGGCTCTGGAGGCTCATATACATCCCGTGATCCACTTGTTCCGGCACTGCGGCTGAAAGAGTATTTGCCAGCAATCCGTGAGCCATAGAGCGGCGGTCACCCTTAGCGGCTGGAGTCCAGTCAGCAATAGGAGTTACCCAAGCAATGGGCGCCTGAGAACCATCCTCTAAAATCACCGTAGGCGGAGCCGCTCCATGTCTTATGGAGGGAGGCTGCCCTAGTCCATCCTCTCCTCCAAAAGAAGCAGCTGATGTGGCCGCAGTCATTGAACTGTAAAAGCCGCCACCCGAAACCGAGGGCATAGAGCGAGCGTGGAAGATGGAGACTGGAGTTTGAGTGCCCATCCCATTCGTGGGGTAGAAGTGCCGGAAGGGAACCCAACTGGGGTAAGCATGCCCGACCTGTTGAGATCGGCGTTGAGAGCTGGATATGAGGCAAAACATACCCGACACCTTTGAAACGCCCGAGTAGATCGACAGAGAGTCTTGACCTGAGTAGCCCCATGCTTCCGCCGCCTTTTCTCGTCTCCTCGTCGATTCATCCGAATCAACCAGCTCAAAGTCATCGTCTCCCTCCGGCACCAATACAGCTGGATCCTCCCACTTGTGCATTGCCTCGTTAAACACTTGCTTGTCCACCTCATCAGCTTCGCGGGCTGACCCTACTGAAATGACGGATGGAGGGGCGAGTGTCGAAAGTGAGCCATCAGTTCGAGTCTGATGATCATGCTCAGCATTGTACCGTTCGTAGAATGCAGCCCTTTTGTTGCGCGTGTTTCTAGTCCGTCGAATAGATGCATGGATGGTGAGAAGGACAAAATACCACCCGAAATGCTAGCCCCGTAAATAGAGTATACTGGAACATGGCGCTTAGGCCTTGGTGATTTGCTTGACTGTTGCGGACAAGTCAAAAGGTGTACTCTCTCGCAACGTAAAGTCATCGGTGGAGCATACAGCTGAGCTTAAAGACGAGGCCGCAGTACAAGCTGAATTGAACTGATCCAGACGCTCAGGCCGAGAGGAGTTGAAGAAAAGGCGGGCATAGATAACTTGCGCCGTGACCGCTTCGGAAAGAGGAGGGCCTTGGGAGCAGAAGAGAACCGTTGGACCAATGCTTGTAAGAAAAGGGAGCTCCCATACTCGGACCTTGCACGCCCTTGCCTGACCACGTCTTAGCATTGGTGACGTTCGAGCCTGTATTGGTAAAAGAAACCGTTTCAGGCATCCAGTCCATACGGTACTCGAGTCCATCAGTTGCCCCCCCATTCATACTTGACTGATTGTATATGTATGGGGTGACCGATTTTGAGCTTGAAGTGTAGGACACTTGGATGTTACCTTGGCCAGGGTAGTTTGTGTTGAAGAAGGCGGTGCGGATCAACTCGGATTGATTCCAAGCCACCTCGACGTCCAAGTTGGTGCCAGCCATATACCGCCCCGGGGGGGGATTATCATGGTACGGAATGAGCCATAGCGCATGTCACGGCGGCGGGTCTGTAGCTGGCTTCCCCAACTGATGCGGTTGTTTGTATCAGCTGGTGACACATCGAGAGGAGGCCAGAGTTATTGGCGCCGAGGCGGGTATTGTTGGCCAAAACAGCAGAGCGCCAAGTCGCAGAGAAATCATCCTCCCACTCGTTGATGCGATTGCTGCCGATCCAAGCCTCCTGGCCAATGCCCGCATCGCCAGGCTCGTCTCGACCGTAACGGTCAGCATACTGGGTCGGTTGGAAAACAATGTCGGTAGCAGCGGAAGACTCGTTGAAGTAGGTGATGACAGCATCGGTCCACAATGTGGTCGTGACGGGGTCTTGATAGCCGCATTCGCAAGCAGCGCGAGCCTTGCTTGTGCTGATAGCCACAACGGCGCCCAGCACCCAGTAGACTAAAGCGATGAGCATAGCGGAAGAAGTAGGGGTGGAGAAGATAAGAATGAACGTGAGAGACGACAGGTCGGAACGACAGATATTGAGGAGTGTGCACAGCACTGTGACGATGGGATGTGGTGAGCTGCACCAGGCAGTAGATTGTTGTGTTGTGGGCGAGGACTGAGGGCAAACGAGAGAAAGGTGTATGGGGGTGTGGTAGTAGAAAACCAGCCGGAACGATGTACGCTTTTTTTGGCAGCTCAGCACCTCGCACAGGTCTGGCGGGGCGGCAGTGAGAGCACTTGTTCCCGGCAGAGCCTGATCAAGAGGCTCGAGGGGCATTTCATGCTAACCAACATGTTTCCGCAAAACCCCATGATGACATCCTACGTCGCATGGAGCCAGTGTGGCAATGTGGCGCCGTCGGGGGGGAGCGAAACGGCGAAACAGCAGGTGGTGGCCTCCTCAGGCCTCAGAGAGGCCTTAGAAAACAGTGGCGCAGCGTTCCCCCCATGCTACATTGTAGACGTGGCGCGAAGTATGCGTGACGCATGACGATCAGCTGTTGAAGCATGTGACTACCCAGCGCCCCCACCTGCTCGCACAACCAATTCGCTATCACTGCCCTAGTGCCAGCCGAATAACACACCACGGCAACCACTTGATATTTTCCGCTTGAAACAGGCGCACTAGCAGCTTGTGTAGAGCACATCAACACGTGCTGTTCGCTTGTCTTCCCACCTTTAAGCTCCACGACTCTTTGCCTCAGCGACTCACCACATGTAATCGAGCGAGCGTCCTGCTCGCACCGAAGGGTGCAATATCCATGCACGATTCTCTCTTACTGCCAGTATGCATCTTGGGGCCCACACAGCGTTTATGAGACCTCCCTCCCCCCTCATCGATCATCCCCCTTTGGTGACGTTGTACGACGCACATGTGGCTGGGAGATCCACCAGCATCAAAAGCAATGTCACACTGTACTTCTCTCACTACCGCTGAGGGCGTTGCCGGTGACACATGCACATGGGGCCAACAGTGCAACAGAGAAGGAATAAGAGAAGCGCATAATAGACACGGAACGCATGACGTGCATGCCTTGTGCACATGTACCAGATATGCGGTACTGTATCCACGTTTCTCTGTTTCTCGCTCCTAATGTATTTGTCTGTGCAGAGCGTCCATGCACACATGATCCAATGGGCTCATTATACGCGTTTCTAAGCGTGCGCGTGGGACTCCATGTCTTTTTTATAATAGCTCTGTTGACTGAGTACGACAGCAAGCAAGGCGCAAAACATACTAGAAATAGGAGCAAAGTAAAACAGGGAAGCACAAGTGGAAAGGGACCGGTCGGTCTTGTTGGAGAACGACAACTATTGTATCTTTCACACACTCCGAGAGAGGGAGCTATGCTATAGGTGCCAGAGGCGAAGGCGGCGAGCGTGGGACAGCAGCGTGGGGCGAGGAGTTCTTTACTAGTGGGGAGAGGGGAGAGAGGGGGCGTCGAGGGTCCGTGTCAGGCAGAAGGTTGGCTAACACGTATCCAGAAGCCGGTTTTTGGGCCAGGAGTACATGGTGCGCGGGAAGACGGTGTGGTTGGGTTGTAGTATATGTCAGGATGGTCCTGGATATACTTGGCGGTGGGATAATCGGGCGGATCACAGGATACACGCTCCTTTTCCGGGTCTTGGTACACACGCACATAATCCACCTGCATCGTTTGGCAAAGTAGATGACGAGGAAAGGAGCGGGGGGAAGGGTCAGAATATGAAAACAAGCATCTAGGTGGGGATAGGCGCATACGCAGGAAATGTGATTTCATCAAAAGTGACCGGTTGGAAGCCCGATGAGAGACCAAGGTTGATGATAATGCTCATAGGCTCAACAGGGAAGTCGCTGGGAGATATTGATGGAAGGCTGGGGCGGTATAACGGCGCTGGGAGCGGTCCAGGACTTTTGGCCGTCAACGTACCAGGTGATGTAGCCTGTGCATCGTTGTTAAAGTCGGGAACATACTCGAATCCAAACGTGACAAAGCGGGAAACCCTCAGCGTCGATGTAAGCTTCGGCGGGATGCGTTGGGTACCACTGACAGCCTCTTGATATACCGATCCAGTGTAACTGTTGCGGGTCGCCCCTGGAAGTGCTGGGCCGCGTCAAACGTCCAGTTGTAAGACGGGTCATACGGTGCCGTCTGCAACGACTTTGGTGTCAGCACTTTATTTCTCTTCTTTGCAACGATAGAAGCGGGGAGGGGAACGAGACGCACCTGCAGACTCTGGGAAGCGTAGCCGATACCGTTTGTGTTCTGAGCCTCTACAATGTCAATTTCCGGAGCGGACCGGCCAACGGTAACGTCCGGGCCGGGATGCTCCTCACCCGGACAAGTGCAAGCGCTGAAGCGCTGACCGGGGAGATAGGAAAGCTTATAATCGTACTGGTATGAGTAGGTACCCTGGGCATGGAGCACGGCGTGAGGCTCCGTTTTATCTTTGTTGGTCTGGTTGGGTAGGGCACCATAGTCGCACGAGGTATAGCTGTATGGGCCAAGTGCCATCAGTGGATCCCGGAAGCCCGGGCGGGCCAGATTGCCCATAGTCCAAAGACCTGGCCAGAAACCACGAGTTTCCTGGTTCCGGCAGTTTCACACGGCCATTTCAATGTAGCCACCTTGGAAACAGAATTTGGTTCAGGACTGGAGCATGCCGGATTGGAAGTTGAGGGTTGTGGGTCTTTTTGGGTCATGACGACGTTTAGGGCACCACCGGTCGTGTTGATGGCTTCGGGAGAGTACCATTCATAGTCGTTAGTAGCAGCATAGAAGATATCCTGTGCTTCCCAGAACGGATCGTCGCCCGGCCAAAAAGTCCGCCCCTCTTGCTCAAACTCGTCCGAGAAGACAAGGTTCATCTGCTGATTATTCGTTTGCGATGTCCAGGACTTGGCACTGTCCGGTGTATCGGGGTCGATGAGGGATCGCATGGGTAGTCAGCGACTTTGTCCCGAGCCGTTTGTCCCGCCCAAACCGTAGGAGCCAAGGACGTTTGTGATCGTGCTTGCGCTCGACAGAGAGAATGGGGTAACCCGCAAAGAGCATGAGCAGCCGAGAATGATGAGGGCCATGATAAGCAGATTGAAGAACCCACGGAAGTCCATAGTTCTGCGGTGCACGCGCTTGCCAGGGGGGTCGGGAGTGTGCAGGTCATCATCTGCTCGACATCAATAGAATCCCAGCCTGCCAGGGGACGTTGCGGGAGAGGAGAAAGGTCGGGGGAGGGAGTGTCGTATGATGTACCAGAGATCATTTTGTGGGTGGAAGACTGGAGACTAGTGGCATCGGACATGGCGGCGTAAGCAGGGGAGCATGGTTGGCGCGTAAGCCAGGGCCCTGGCTTTGGGTCTGACTCGTGAAGGCACGGGTTTGGGTGGGAGAGACAGCGTAGGTGCTGGCAGATGAGTGTTGGGTACTGCTCACGGACGCATAGCCCGGTTGGACCGCCCGTTGGGAGGCCATGGTTTGTCTGAGGTGTTGGAGAGAACGAAAAAGGTGGTAGCGACAAGGGAGTACGCAGGCGCCGGGTAGATGATTTGCAGAATATGCCAGGGATGCCGGGGCCGACGGAGGAAGGAATGACTGGTACGACACGGAAGCCAAGGTGGGGGCGTAGGATCTAGTGACTGGAGACTATCGTCGCATGCGACGATCATCACAGCCCCAGAGGGGTGCAGTGAATAAAGCTGTGGGAGGAATGAGGCCTAGGCGCAGTACTCTGTTAATGAGGCCGAGCGCTGAAACCAGCGTTGGAAGGTGGAAGGTGTGAATAGCCTGAGGCCCTGAGGCCTCATCGATCATCTGAGGTCCGAGGGTTGGGGGCGTGAGGACATCAGCACCCAGCCTGAGTACTGGGTCTTCTCAACGTTCAACGTACTCAGCCGCTCACCGCCACCCTCGATCTGGCAATCGGGAGGGGGGGGGCGAAGAGAAAGACAGAAGGGGTGCGGGTTGAACGTACTGATACGGAACATGGAACGCGTTGAATGTTGGCGTTGTGAGCTAGCCGGTCGCCATGTTCGATGCATGCTCCCTCCACACATCATGCACACACATTTGAGTGTCAACACACGCTTCGAGTGTTTGATGAAGGCGAGGCCTGAGGATGCGGACGACTGAGAGCAGCTGCTGGGGTGGCAGGGCGGGGGAGCTGGCGATGCGGGAGGGAGGAGGAGCCTGCAGTTCTCTTGAGCGCCGAGCCTCGCACGTCCATAGATATCGGATGGGCCAACGCATTGTGATGCGGATGGGCTGGCATGTGGCAGGGGCGAGCAGGGCGAGGAGCCGGCAGTCACTAAAATGCTAGTCACTAGTCACTGAGCACTGACACGTGGGTGTGAATTGTGACGGTCACAAAAAGCGTGCGCTGAGCGCCTGCTCTACCATTGTGCATTCCGCGTGTAGCCACTGTAGCAGGGATTGAAGATTGGGCCTGCACACGTCTGAGATTTGGTGTCACTTGCTGTCACATGTCACAGGTTGACGTCACAGTATGTCACATTTGATGCATGATGCATGATGCGCGATGCATGATGCTTGGTGCTTGCACTTTAATTTCAACTTGCCACGTCCAATTAAAACTGCGATCGTCGATCATCGAGGTGTGCATGTTGTGATGTGTGTGTGATGAGATGATGATCAAAGAATCCGATTATCGCGATTAAATCGCTGGCATTTTCCTCGCAGTGCGCCCTTATGCCAGCCTGTGCCTGTGCCTGGGTGACGAAGCTGATAGCCCTCCCCGTGCCGGTTCCAAGGCCACGCCTTGCCGTCGGTGAGTATGTCCCGCCGAGTTGCCGCTGCCTCGGGCCGTAAGCAGTTGCTCCTGGTGCTCCCCACGGCGCCTGTGTCTGCTGCTGCGTGCTACTGCGTGCTCTGCTCGGAGCCTGGCCAAGTGTACTATCCCGATGATCGATGATCGATGATCGATGAATGCCATGCAAAAGCAGGGATACAGCCAACACACCCCTCTATAATGCACCCATCCTCCGATCTTCCCATTCCCCCTTCCGCCAGGTGTCGCAGGGCGTCGCTGTAAGAACGCCGTTAACAATAGAGCTTCTTGTTACATCGTTATGAGTGACTGAGCGTTGTTATCGATTATCCGCCACCCAAAGCCTACGCACGGTATTATGCGTCTCTACGATTATCGATTATCGTTTACGAAGCCTGCGTGCACAGGGAGAAGATTTCGCGCGGGTGAGCGCTGGTGAGCTCAGCAGGCTCAGCCGCTCACCGGCGCTCACCACGCTTTCCCTTCTCATCGATCTCATCTGGTTAATAGCGTCGCCAGCCGCTCAGGACATCAGCACGGTTTGGCTTCCGCCACATGCCCTCCCCCATCGCTCACATTCCACTTGCTCAAAAGAGGAGAGAGACGAGGCTGTCATCTCATTTCTCTGATTGCGCTTTCTAATACCAGGTGTCGATATCTCCCCTCTGCGCCCCCTTTGGTGATGATGCGTGGTTCCTTCGTCCCTTCATAACAGAGGGACACAACCTATCGTGCAACTATATCACTGTTAGACTGTGATCCTGTGTGCAGCTGCTCTTATCCCGGCTCGATACTAGCGTAGTGGTAACGCACCCCTGGCCAATAGGCGATGACATGGGTTCGAATCCTATTCGAGCCTCTCTTCCCCCGGGCTGTGCCTTCCCACAATCCCATTCAACATTGGTGAGAAGTTTTGAAGTGCAACTCCTGCCGAAGCGGTGTACCATGTATTACACGGACTGATGCAGCACACACGCTTCCAATTTTACAGACTTGCCCACATATCGATGTTAGGTGACCCGAAAAGGGTGGGAAGTCTGCGAGGTAGTGGATGCCGCCTCTCTCTATATAGTGTTCGTCAATGATCTCGATGATCCGTACTCATTAATCAACGCGAATGCCATAAGTGACCGGTAGAATATAATCTCAGTCGCCGTATAATGGTGCAAGCCGGAATGGAATTGGGGGTTTCAACATATGCTCTTGACACGCCTGGAACAGGGAGCGGAGTGCAGTAGACGCCGTCGGTATCCATCACTCCGTGTAGACTTTTCCATAATGAGGCAACTCGACTGGAGTTTGTCCTAGAACCCGAAGCCAGTCCAAGTCCGTCAAGTTGAAGTAGCCCGAGGCGTCGAACGAGGAACCGGCTTGAGGCTGGGGGGAACATGCTCCAGCATGCAGCTCATGGACCGCAACAAACATCTCCGTTCCATAGAAGTGGGCATGGTGCTCGCGTTGCAAGCCGGACTTGCAGAAGGTATCGAAACCGCGTCAGGGACATATTACTCCGTGGCGAGACACACAATCTCCTGGTCATGGAAGGCGTGCATGATTTCACTAACCACGGGGTACGGTGGCACTGAGGATGTCGCGCTCAATGAAGACGGCGCGCGTCATCCATTGACCATGCCTTTTTGGTTAGTCTCCTGTTAAGTGCTCATATTTTCTCCTGACTTTTATCGCAAGAGAACAACTCGCCATACCTGGCTGTGTCCCACTTGCGTGATGATGTGGAACGAGTGGGAGCACAGAGCTTGGTCACGAGTTTCCGGAGCATTGTCCCTTCTGATCATCGGCATGAACGCGGCTATCTCTCTTGCGCCTCTTGCTGAAACGAGCTTTTGAGGGTGTGGCTCAAATTGGGAAGCGCGACTCATATGAGAGCCTTGCGGGCGGACAGGTAGCAGAGCGAATCGTAGTAGTAATTGCCATGAGCAGGTTGGCTTCGCGCTTGACATTGACTTGGCAGGCAACCTGAGTCTCCCAAGGGGACAAAGCTCGCCCGTATTCTACGACTGCCAAGAGCGCTGGTTGTCCTCCTGCTGAGAGCAGTGGAGGCAGTATGGGCATTTACGTAGGGGGCGATCACTGCCTGACCTGTGTCCTGTGGGGATGATTCTCCATCGCGCGCTGTTGCGGCAGCGGGGCGGGACTGTGTGTGAGGAACTTGGTTGCCGGGGCTGTTTTCTGCAAAACAAGTAGGTATCGGCGCGTCCCTCAGGATGTGGCGAAGAGGCACAGCTGGATCATCAGCCCCACCAACGTGGGTAGTGGATTTTAATCCACTGGCGCCTTAATATTCAAAGCTGACAGGGCCCAGGGATTTCGATATAGCGTGAGCGGCTTTTAAACATTGAAATAAGCTGACCCCCGTGGAAATTGCAGAGCGCATGACTCGGCACACTGCCCCCGTTCTAGCGCGTCCCATCTCAACAGCGAGAGCATCACTCAACATTCCCGGCCGCAGCAAAAGTCAGGAGCAGCGTCCCACACCTCCCCGTTGTTTTCTGAACCATCTCTCTGCATTAGCCACCACCAACGCCACCACCAGCATCACCAGCATTATGGCAGACACCGCCACCCCACAAGCGGACGAGAAAGAGTACTGCACCTGTGCGCCGGGTGCAACCGGCGGGACGGCGGGTGCGCCCCTCCCTGGCCCCGGCCCCGGCGTCGCTGTATGCCCCACTCCCTGCCAATCTCTGGGTCGCGTATGGAGGAGGAAGAAGAGCTGGCAATTCGCCCCGTTCCTCTGGATTTTGGTTCGCTCTTTGACCAAATGGACCGATTTCTAGTCCATTTCAAAGCGGCCGTGAGCAGCACCTGTTCTCGTGCCGAGGCGGAACGGGAGGCGCACGAGACCCAGTTGGCGTTAACGCGGGACGAAGTGCGAGCGGCTGAGGGGGAGGTGACAGATGCAAAGGAGGCTCAGTCTGCACTGTGGGAAACGATCAGTGCTCAAAAAGCAGCCGACGCCGAGGAGCGTGACACGCTCGCTCACCTCCGTGCCACCCAGGCCAGTTTGAGCTCCAAGGCTGATGATTTGCGCGCACAGCTAGCAGCAGTCACGACCCAAACCAGTAGGAAACGGACACATCTCGAGATGGTACGCGATACCATTCATCTCCAGCGGTCCAAAACACCTTGGGAGCATCAACGTCTCCAAGACCTGCTTGGCATCGAGATCCAGCCTACGAAACACTCTTGTACGTCCACTCGTTGTTCCTGGTGTATCGGTACTGACCACGCTGCAGCCCAACTCAAAATCATTTTCTACCTTCTCAATCCCGACGATTTTACTCCAATCGACTTGCCTCCTCGACCTCGGCGGCAAAGGGAAGCCGTACAGCGTACTCTCCACTCATCCACCCCTGCCTGGGGGTACGATTCATGCACTGGTGGAGCAGATGAACCGCACGCGCGACCCATGGTCTTTCATCAAGGCCATGAGGCACGAGTTCCGACAAGGGCTCTGGCGCCTCCAAACGACGACGTGGGATCCAGGCGTGATGCTTGCCGTTCCGGGGGAGCTGGGGGGGCTAGGTAGCTCTGTCCCGGAGTCATGATCGAGTATTTGTACTTTTCGTCTTCGTGTCCCTTTTGTATGATTGCACTTCACATGATATGTCCACAGGTTACATACCTTTTCATGGAGACACACATAAAAGGAAGGGACAGGTGGTAAAAGGCTGCCGCTGGTTAACAGAAACCCTGGCGTACTATGCTCTCTGGTAGTAACGCGGACGTGTGATACTTGTTGTTGTTACCAGTGGCTCGATAATTCTGGAGGCTCAGAATATCCATATTTCAAAGTTGTTTTTGTGCATCCCTCAATCTTTGAATTTACCACAGACCATCGCCGCCAACTGCCCCCAATCGCCTCCACTTTGCCACCAGCGTCGTCAATTGCCTGACATGCCTGACCCCAAGACGCAAGCTTACCTTGCCCGCTACCTTGAAAAACCTGATGAGTCTCGCAAGAAAAAGCGCAAGTCGAAGCATGCTGAGCCTGGCTTGGTTATCCAGGATGACAACCCTTGGCCTGTGCCCGAACAAGAGGAAACAGGGCCAGAAGACCCCTTCGTTCTCCGCGTAGCGAGGGCAAGAAGCCCGCATTCAAAAAGGCGTTTTCCTCTGCTACTTCATCGCAAGTGGTCTCGTCCGACTCTGCTTCCCAAGCTGGGCTGAGACCGAGATGGTCACTCTGCCCCCGCCCCCGCCCGCCCGCGCGCAGGCTTGATGACCAAGCAGATCTTCGTGCGCAAAAGGAGGAGCGTTGGCCCGAGAAGCTGCGGCGCGCTGCTGCCCCACCCCTTCGAACAATAGCGAACAGCAGACGGTCTACCGTGATGCCTCGGGACGAAAAATTGATGTCGAGGCCGAGGCGGCGGAACGGGCAGAGGAAGAGCGGGCACGGAAGGCGAAGGAGGCCGAGCGTAAGAATTGGGGGCGCGGACAAGTCCAACTTGCGAAGCGAGGCGGAAACAAGAAGAACTGGAGGCTATGAAGGAGGAAGGTGTGGCCCGTTATGCTACCGATGAGAAGATGAACGCTGAATTGCGTGCTGTTGTCCGAGCGGACGATCCGGCGTTGGCCTTTCTTTCTACCAAGAAGGAGCAGGGGCCGCGGATGCCAAATACGCGGGCCCTACTCCACCGCCTAACCGGTTTGGAATTGCTCCAGGGTATCGGGGATGGCGTGGACCGCTCAAATGGATTCGAGCGGAAGTACTTCGCACGCATCAATGAGCGCAAACGCCGAGACCAAGTTGCTCAAGGTACGTCTCTCCTCTTTGTAGATACGGAGTACTGACTCGTTTGGCGTCCCAGCATGGCGGCAAGAAGACATGTAACTTATACCCATTCGTCAGGAGTCCTATTGAGGTATGCGTTTGTATTGATGCATGATGTCCCTGCTAAGGTCTATCATTAACATCATGATGGCACCCTATGATACTCAAGTGGGAAGGGTGGCCATGCAACAGTAATGCAGATCATTTTTCAAACTGGTGTGTGCGACTTGCCCACTCCAATATCTTACGCTCCAGACCAGGTTTAGGGCCGTATTTAGCCATACAACGCAGTCACCAACTCTGCGGGGGTAGACACCCCTTTGTTGCGCAGAAGTAGGGTGCACTCACGGTCTGAAGGCAACACATACTCGTTTGTGTCTGGCGACTTTTCCCTGAGGCTCAGCCCATCGGCCAAAGAAAGTCCAAGTGTGGGATGTTAATGTCAGGACGGAAAAACCGTTGGTCCACCCTTTCTTCGTCCACAGCATCAATATTTGCGGGTTCCCATCCGGCCGTCCAGTCTTCCGTTTGCCCTCTGCATCCTTCTCGAGGACATGAGTCACGCCTGTGTAGAAGTCACGCTCCCCACGGGCCAGACGGCAAAATCCAGTAGCACGGCGCATGTCGCGCTCGTAGCTCGCCTCAAGCGACGGCAGTGGCTCTCCCATATGCCGATGGGTCACCACAAGTGATCGGGGGCTCTTGCTGTGAAGCACCGCCAGTGTCTTAATAGCCCAGAGGGAAATGTCGTCCCACCCCTCGTTTTCTAGTCGAGGTTCAAGTATACGCCGAGTGTCCGAGCCGGGGCGCTGTAGTTCCTCCAGGCTTTGGAGAATGTCTTGCATGCGGTACTGGGGGTAGGTGAGGGAGAAGACATGATCCAAGGCCACCCTACGTGACCAAAGAAGGGGCTGCTTGCCAGATCTGTAGCCGGAGCCGGATCAGTGCTCCACTCAAGCAGAAGCTTGTCCACTAGCGCAGTGTTCTGCGGCTGGGCCGCCGTCACCTGCGCAACCACCGCTGCCACTGCTGATGCAGGGACAAAGTGCGTCGCCAAGCCAAGGTAATAGAGCTCCCACCCGGCTAGCCGGTGCCCTGTTAGGGCGAGGTACAGCCCAACCCCCCCGTCCAGCTGGGCGAGGGTGCGAGCAACCCCGACATCGGGAAAGAAGCCAATGCCAGTCTCAGGCATAGCCCAAAGCGTGTTTTCCGTTACCACCCGTATCTGAAGTGGGGAAGATAGCCCTACACCGCCGCCCATCACGATCCCATCTAAGATGGCCAACGCGACGTGGTGGCTGTCGTTTGCGATCCGAGCCAGGAGGTAGTCGACCTCATACTCTTTCTGGAAAAAGGTCAAGCTGGCTTGTTGGACCTCTGGGTGGCGCTCGCCGCAGCACGGACAACGGCAAGGACATCCCCGCCGGCGCAGAAAGCGCGGCCTTCGTGGGTGAGTAGAAGGGTGCGGCCGCGTTCCTTGAGAAAGGCTTGAAGTCTTGCAGTGAGCTGAGTAACCATGGGCAAGTTCAGTGCATTAAGTGCCTCGGGGCGGGTGAGGGTGAGTAGTGCACGCTCCTCACATGGGGGGTGACGAGCATCGGTGAGAGATGTGCGCTCAGTTGGGCAACGCGTGCGCTGCCGGGGGGAGGCAGTGGGCTTGGACATAGACAGGAGGGGGATAGAAGAGAGGGCAGGCCACCCTCCCCGATTGGATTGAGATGGTTGGTTGGGATCATTGATCATTGATTGCCCGGGCTGACTCGGGATTATCGATTATCGGTACCGGCAATCGATAATCGGTAACCGGTTGACGGCAGTTCCCAATATCGACCAGATCAGCATCATGCATCACCATCAAATATCATGCATCGATCATCACCCATCCTACCCCACACCCCACTTTGTTTGGGCCGTGGAACCGAAAAAAGCTGCGGCACTAACCCTATTTGTTTGCAGGCGCCCTTGTCATTGCTATGGTTTGCTGCTGCTTGGTACCCGAGACTTCCCCATCCAAGCAACCAACATGGCTGACGCAGCTCCTCGTGGACGTGGTGGTTTTGGCCGTGACCGTGGTGGCCGTGGCCGTCGTGGCCGTCGTGGTGCCCGTGGCGGCGAGAAGGAGGAATGGGTGCCCGTCACCTCCGTTGGCCGCCTCGTCAAGGACGGCAAGATCAAGTCGATCGAGGAATCTACCTCTTTTCCCTCCCCATCAAAGAGTACCAGGTGGTGGACCTGCTCCTGCCCAAGCTCAAGGATGAGGTGATGAAGATCCACCCTGTGCAGAAGCAGACCCGTGCTGGTCAGCGTACCCGTTTTAAGGCGTTCGTTGCCGTTGGTGACTCGGACGGTCACTTGGGCCTGGTGTCAAGTGCGCCAAGGAGGTTGCCACCGCCATCCGCGCTGCCATCAATCTGGCTAAGCTCTCCGTTATTCCGGTTCGCCGTGGGTACTGGGGTGCTGCTCTTGGTGAGCCCCACACGGTCCCCATGAAGGTGAGCGGTAAGACTGCCTCGGTCATGTGCCGTCTCGTTCCCGCCCCCCGCGGTACGGGCATTGTTGCCGCTCCTGCGTCGAAGCGCATGCTTCAGCTTGCCGGTGTGACCGACTGCTACACCCAGTCTTCGGGCCAGACGGCCACCATGGGCAACTTTATCAAGGCCACCTTCGAGGCTGTGTCCAAGACGTACGGTTTCCTCACGCCCAACCTGTGGAACAACATCCCCCCTCCTCCTACGCCCTTCGTGGGAGTACTCTGCTCATCTCGCAAAGGCGGCCAAAAAGGCGCTCTAAACGTCGCATGACAGCTCATTGCGCTTTAACATGAAAAATTAAACGTCTTGGTTGTGCCGTTGCCATTGATTTCTGGTCTGGGCTAAGTTGGGGAGGCCTTGTGCTCAGTGCATAGACATGCTGTACGATAGTGATGAAAGGTATCTTTTAAGTTGTGCAAAATAGAAGGCGAATCTGTCTGGGGCACGCGTATGGGGCGTTCCTTAGCAGCTTCACAGCTGAGTCGGGATCAGAGGCGCTGTTAAACAGACGAGGCAGTAACTACCTCCGTGCAAACTTTTTGGCGGTGACTGGCACGAAAACCTGTCACTGCTCACTTAACTCGCCGTGACCGCGTGACCCGCGAGAGAGGCCAAGTACGATCTTCTTCGTCCATTTGATCATGATGAATGTCAGGAAGGGGGGGGACTTAGGCTAGATTCAGGATGGGGCTGGAGATTTGGTAGCTGTGACAGCTTCATATGCAACTGGAAGGGGTCGACGTGAAGCAGGTTGTTACGGCAAAAAGGTATAAGCCAACGTGCAAAACAAAACATATGGACGAATAGGGAATCGAACCCCAGACCTCACACAGTGGCACCAGGATGCAAAGCGTGCGCTCTACCAACTGAGCTATCCGCCCGTGAGCTGCTAAGAGTTCGTAGTTCGGACCTGCACCAACCTCGAATGCTTTCACCTTGGGCGGCCCCAATACCCCTCTGCTTAGTTTTTTCTTCTACATCCATGATTGATCAAGGTCAAGTGACCTCCTCACTCTTGACGGTTATGTTGGGAATCAAAGCATTTATAAGCGCCTGGCTCATGGATCACATGCACGACAGGATCGGTCATTAATTGGGGCTTGTAACTTGCTGGTAGCCAGGACTTGCTCATGCAGCTCAAGCGGCGTAAGTGCCGTGACGGGTGACGGTGATGTGACACTGAAAGATTCAATTCCGGCCCATCGGCTCGCCCTTTGTGGGCCTTGTGTCTCACAAAATCAGGCTAGCACGCAAGCGAGTAGCCTCTGTTCATTTCCTCCGTTCTAAGTTAAGCCTCAGCCTGGGTCACCTTGGAGGCATGCAGAACGCCACCAATGATGACCACCGCTACTCCCCTTCGCTCCACGGGGGAGCATAATGTACCCTCAAAAGCAGCCAGACGAGCCGCTCCGATATCCAACTCGCCTTCAAGTTGCCCTGACCACTCTGATCCACGGCCCTGGCGACCCCGTGGCCTACCCCCCAAACCTGCAGGGCGACACGCCCCACCGACGTCGACGTTGGCCTCGGCCTCGGTTTCGGCATCGGCAGAGCCAAAGGAGAGGTGTCCTCCCCCGACATGGCTCTCGTTGCGAGCACAGGACCGGCACGGCTGATCGTCATTCTGGAGCAGGCAAGTTTGGAGCTATACCAGGTCCCTGTTTCCCCCAACGCCCGCGGCTTCCGCGACAAACGAAGGCAAGTTGGCGCTGCTGAGTTGTGACGACCACCAGAGTGCGTTGGCCAAGATGGGGCGGGACATTGCCGAGGCACGCCCGGACATTACGCACCAATGTCTGTTGTCTCTGTTGGATTCGCCACTGAACAAGGCAGGGCGACTGCAGGTCTACATCCACACCGCCCAGGGTGTCTGGATCGAGGTCAATCCTCGTGTCGAATCCCACGGACGTTCAAGCGCTTCAGCGGACTCATGGTGCAGCTTCTTTCGCGCAAAAAGATTACGAGCGAGAAGGGCGATCGACTTCTCACTGTGATTTCCTCCCTCCCGTGCTTTTCTGCAGGCACACACAAAGTCACCCTTACCCACCATGCCCCTCTGCAACGCTTGTCGACATGGATCCCCCGCGTGCCTGCAGACCATTCTCTGGCAATCTTCATTGGCGCGATGGCCCACGAACGGGATGACTTTGAGGACTGGAGGTGGACGAAAAGTTGTCCGTTTCAAAGTATGCTTTGAGCGCGGCTGTGGCTTGCAGTAAGGTACGTTTTCCCTTTGGATGTTGGACTAGAAATACTGGAGGGCTGAGAACTTGGCTGCTGACGCCGTGTTGGTGGTAGTTTACTTGCGCGATCGAAGATGCTTGGGATATCATGTGACATGCGAAGAGGATCAAACTCAAGTACTATGCATTAGGTCGTCTATCTGCTATGGGCGCCAAATTGTGGGTAGAATATACTAATGAGGGCTGTTCACTTCTCGGACACGGGATTCAGACTATTTTACGCATGTAAGCCGTGAGTCGTAAACCAGTGTCGATTGACCCGGTGAGGCAGACAGAGCGCTGTTATCTCCGTGGCGAATGGGTATGCGATTGGGCGAGCCTATGTGTGCCCGCTTGGACTTGTGGTGTCGGTGGTACTAGGGCAGAATAAGCTCACTTGAAAAGGGATATACCGATGATGTGAAGAGTCGTCACGCGTTGGGAATGCCGAGAAACGGCATTGCATCGGGGGCTCGATCGAGCCAGGATTGCGAGGAGAAGGAGTAACTCCAAGCACCAGGGACCCTGCTAATATCCGCGTTCTTCCCCTGCTCATGCCAAACTAAGATACAGTATTAATGGATTCTTGACTCTCAGAGAAGAAGGGGGTGCATAAACAAGTCCGAAGCTATAAAATGGAGGAGGCGGAGGCGAGTGTGTTGCCGAGGCTCTGTTCGACGTTCAACGTTCACGTTCTTAGTCAGTGTTCAAAAGTGGGATGCCGGATTTATCGTGGAGTTAACAATGACTGATTTACCGTGGAGTTAACAAACTACACCCATCCTGCTAGTAGGTTGGTTCATGAACCGTGTTGGACTTGGCCGCACTCGTCCGATCTGCGAGGCCGCGGAAAGGAAGTGCTTCCCTGGCATGCTTTTTGGTCCGAGTTGGTTAGCAATATCTGTTTCGTAGACTCAGACTGTGGCGTGTGCGGTGTGCGCGCGTCGTCGTCTCGAACAACGCAAAACTACGCAGCACCCGCAGGCATCCACGCCACACATGTAAGTTGAACTGTCGTTTATGTTCGTGTGATTAACACCTGCTGAGCCGAGGCTAGCTGCCAACAAGCTGCACTCGGACGGATTCGGGCCCTCAGCGCGGGCCGTTGAGCCACACTGATTAATCGTTCAACTGCTCCAAGCTCCGGAAGGCGACAGGGAGCGGCGCCGCTGGCTTAGCTAATCCAAGCCGGCGTTCACCGATCTCATGGCTGAGGCTGAGTGCTGGCGCTGATCCTTGGGCAAGCACATCCGTTTGGCTTGCCTGGTGGGGGGTGCTCGGGAAGCGGCGCCGGGCAAGGCAGCGCCGCGGCATCGTCACCGACAGGAGGGGGCGTGGGGGCAGCGCCGGGAGAATTGTTGCGGGGGGGCTTGGCGCTTGGCCCTGCTTGGCTCTGCTTGGCTGGGTGGCCCCTGTGGCCCAGAGCGGTGTGTTGCTCAGGGGCGCTGGCTGCTCGCTGTAGTTGCATCGTTACAGGCTGCGGCTGGTCACCAGCCCGTGCCTCAGCGTCATCGGCCGTCGTCATCATCAGTGCTGGCTGGTGCCTACCGGCTGCCGGCTGCCTGCACCACTGCCCCCGTGCGCCCGGAGATTGCACACGCCGAGCTGCCTCTTTTTTTTTACCAGCTGCCTCACGAGGCGACGAGGCTCGCGCTCAGGCCGCAGGCTGAGTACGCTCGACGAGCGCTGAGCCTCCCTTGTCCGTGGACATTGCGCATCCAGACCCAGCACCCGCTTGGGCACGCGAACGAACGCTTAGCGACGCTCAGCCCATCGGCCGTCCCTACTACTTACTCCCCTGCCTTCCCCGCTGCTTTCTCTCCTCGCCCACCACCACCACCAGCTCCCCATCCCGACGCACTGTTTCATGGTTCGTCTCGCCACCGCCGCCCTCGTGGCCCTTGCCGCTTCGGGCGGTGCTACTGCTGCTCTCGCCCCCGCGCTGCCAGACCTGCGCATCCGCCACGGCGACGAACCCCACAACGACCCTCCTGCCCCGCCTCTCCCCTCACCCGTCTCCATTGCGGAAAGCGATAGCCATTCCCATTCCGACCCCATCGCCGACGCCGAACCCGTCCCGTCGCATGAGCATCTGCATCAGCACCAACCGGAGCCCGACCACAACCATGTGCAAGGCTCGTCTTCGCAGCCAGAAGAGGCAATTACCCACACCAACCTTCACCACACAGTTTCCATTCCATATGCCGAGCCTGGGGAACTGGTACCTGTTCCCTGGATCCCAGGAGGTGGGCTGGAGCGCACCACCACAGGCAATCACGCCCGTACTCGCACACCTCAATGAGACTAACCTTTTCCTTTCCTCTGGCCCAACACCGCTGAGTTATATCGAATGGGATAATGGCAGGATATGGGAAGCGACGCTGAAGTGGCGCGCTTTGTGGATTCAGAAGCACTCGCCCGCCCAGAACGCTTGATGGGCGATGTGAATGGGATATGGCGAACCTTATTTGACACCGACAAGATCTCCGCAGCTGAGCGCAAACAGGAGCAACGCATCGTTTTTTTGTCCCTGATGATGGACACATACGCCGTCACAGGCGACTTATGTGGCCCACATTGTTGGCTGTGTCATTGCCACGGTGGTCTTATGTCCGATTGGTATGCCTCCATTTCTTGCTCTTTGGGAGTCCAGCTGATCCCTGTTTTTCTTTCCTCCCACCTCCGAAGCACTTGCCCTGAAGGCAGGACACTCTTCTTTGGCTCCCTTGGCTTGCCTTGTATACCTGGCCACATTGGGAGGTTCTATCCTTCTTGCCAACTATACAATACTTTGACCCCACCCTTGTACCCGTCCAATGCGCACGGGAAGATGGGACACATCCTGTTCTGGGTGTCTCGGTCGCTGCGTTGGGAAAGGACGTGTTCGTCTCGTGGGACAGCTGTTCCATGCCGCAGCAGCCGCCTTCGGCTTTGGTCGCTCCTCGCCCCCTGAGACAAACGGTCTTTCGTAGGCAGGCCACGGGCGCGATGGTCCCAGTTTGTTCGCATCGCTCTGGGTCGGGATCAACCCTTTCGTCCAGAGAAGCACGAGCGCTTCTTCAAGAAGAAGAACGAGTCCTTGAGCCCCTCCCGGACGATATGGCGGTTGAAATGGGCGTGGAGCGGACAGAAAGCCCACCATCACCTGTGGGGACATTGGTCAATGCGCCGCACCACGTGGGGCCTGACTGGCTGTCTTATGCCACTTCCAAGCTGCCATCTTATCGAAGTGGAAGCAGCCGCAGTTCTCGCCTCAAAGCACGCTCTTGAGTTCTTCTACCGTACCGGCCAGTCATCACAATCTACGCAATGAGCAGCCCAAGCTTACCCCTCGACCCACCTCGCTTTGCAAGATGTTGACTATCTTCCGCTATACTCATGTGGTGGTCAACCGTTCCTTGCCTGTCTTCGGCTTTGCGTGTGGTTACACGGGTCTGGCCATTTACACGGGCACCTGCCGTGGCAACCGCGTCAACACCTGTGCCGCTCACGGGATCAAGGGCGCCATCTTTTTGGTATGGTCCTGACTTGGGCACGCTACCTGGGCGCGTAGCCGAGTTTGGTTGGGCATGGAACCGGAAACCGACCTTGGGCTCGTCCCGACGCCCGGGCATTACCCGCTGGCGCCGGAATGTGGTGACAGGCGAGTTCATCGAGTGCATGGTCATCTTTGTCTATGGCATCACCAACACGTGGATGGAGCGATTTGGGGCCAAACCGGGCGATCCTTATTCCATTAAGCAAATTCACACATCTCCATCGCGGTCATGTTCTGGTTTGGGGGCTGGTCGGGCTGTTCCTGGAGACTCGTCGGTTGCGCGACTGTTCTCCTTCACTGGTGCACTCAACCATCCTTCCGCCTACTCCCTCGGAGCATGGAGTCTCGCCCACCGCATCTGGGCGTGCGCGTAGCGGCGCCTACAGTTTGGAGGGGGTACCGGCGCGGGACGATGCGGACGAACTGGTCAATGTCCAGGCCCCGCCACCCTCGTACGCATCGTCCTTCAACCCGTTCCCAGCTGTTATCATTGGTCTCACAGGCAGCGCGATGGCAGCCCCCACCAGGACTATGAGTATGAGGTACAGATCCATGTACTGTGGGGTAACGCTCTCGCAGGGTTTGGCGTTTTCCGTCTGTTAACATATGTCTTCCTTTGGCTTCGTCCGCCAACCTCCATTCTTCCCTCGCGCCCCCCCACCGAGGCGCTGGCGGCGTTTTGCCTTTCTGGCGGCGGCCTGGCCTTCATGCTTTCCTCGGAAGAGGTTTCCTTTGCTGCCATGCGAGCAGGGTATGACGACGTGATGGCAATTCTGTGCTTCCTTGTGGCAGTTGTTGTCTCTGCTTCTGCTTTACTGCGGCACTGCTTCTTATCAAAGGTTGGGCGTTGCGCCGGGAATTCCGCCTGGCTCGTCGTGCGACCCCAGCATGTCCCCCGGACTTGATTGGGCTCCAGCCGCTGCACAAGCCCACCTGTGACCCAGTCTTTGTCTTGGAGGAAGAGGAGGAGGCACAGGACTTGCAGGCGACCTGCCCCATTTCTTCGTCCCCAGCAGTCCTGCCCCGGCCTGCTCTAAGTTGCAGTCGTGACACTAGCTGCGTCGGAGATGTAAGCGGAAGGGACTTGCTGGCGGTGGGGTTCCACTTGGGCCAGGACGTCTCTTCGTCCTTTGCGGATTGCCATGTCCCCGTGGGAGCGGCTATCATCCATGCCATCTCTCCTAGCACTTGTTTGTCGTTTCGTTCAGTATACCAGGCGCCTTGGTAACTCGGCTTCAAGTTTACCTGCCCTTGTTGCATTTGCCCTTGAATTCCATATGCCTGTGGGCTTCCTCGGCCCAGCCCATGCATGCTTCTGCTGATGTACCGCGTTTTGTACATCGTCCGCCTGCACGTTCATCGACACCATTCATACTTGTGGTCAGGATTGAGTTGAGTACTGCTTTGCTTGACCCGCGTCGTAGCAGGTCGTAGCGTTGGGCGATAGTAACAGCAGGCAAGAGAGGACCTGCAGGCCAAATGAAATGTTCCTGCCTATCCTATTTTCACAACCCGTTGTGCCCGCCAGGCTGGGGTGGATGATCGTCGTGATGATGATGCCAATGTTGCAGGGAGGGATGGATGGATGGGTGGGGGATGGCGGAGCGCAGCAGCGTAATTAGTCGATGCGCACTCGTCTGACCGAAGCGGCGCAATCTACCGCCGGGTGGTAACGCCCAAGCAGCAGCCGCTGCCACCCACTCGTCCATCCAGCGCCTGCGCCTGCGCCTGTCTCCCGCCACCCCCTGGCTCAGCCGCCCCACACGCGGCCATCATGTCCGACGGTCCCGCTCCCTCAGCAGCCGCGCCGCCGGCCCTGAAGCACCCCAACAGCAGCTCCCCCTCCAGGCTCCTTCTCTCCGCACATCCTGCCCCCGAGCCCCCTCTGCACACAGCCCACCCCGCTCTCCCTCTGCTTCATTCATTCTGGCCGCCGAGAGAGCTCCACGTCCAATGCCGTGCATGGCATGCCCACACGCCCCATCCTCGTCTCGACACCGAGCTTCAGGAGGCCATGGACGCACCTATGCCCCCTAACACCCCCGACCTTGCTGCCAACTATGGTACGCCGCCCCCTCCCACGCTGCTCCAGACATGAACCTGACGTGTGCACAGGCGAGTCAGGCACAGATTCCTGGCTTCCGGCTCCGGCGATGGTGCCTTTATCCGCAAGCCGGGGCGCGCATGGCGGCCCACCCATCCCCCCGACATCCCTCCAGCCCCCCCTCGCCTCACAGCGCACTAGGCCAGACGGCAATTGGGACGTACTCGACTCCCGGGGAGGAGATGCTGCTTCGGGCGAACCTGCCGGCGGATGTGCGTGCCAAACTGGATTACTCTACTCCGGTGGAAGGACGACTGAAGACGTTGCTCAAGTCTGAACCGCCCCCCTTCCGCCACGGCCAAACGAAGTGCCGACATTTAAGGACCAGCTTAGTTTAGCGGGAGGGCAACTGCGCACTTTTTTCAAACCTTGCCTGCCCTCTTTTGCAAGGCCTGACCCCACTCAACCCGCTGCCCAAGATACGGATAAGGACCAGGATCAGGGCAAAGACTCGAACCCCGGCAAGGTCGAGGCATGGCACAGCCGCAGGATGAAGTGTGCCGGCTGACTGGCTTGCGCTACAGCGTGCCCGGATTCAAAACTTGTTCAACCGCTCCCGCAGTCGCCCCGGGCAGGACGTCGAAGACCCGCGCCCGACTCATGCGGACGAGCTGGTGGCCTCGATCGCCCTGGGAAAGGGGGTGCGCCGCCTCTCACCCCGCCTCCCAAGGCCCTGTGTTGGACGACAGCTCCGGCTTCGGTCCTAGCAGCTCGGGTGCATGAGGCGTCGGAAGCGCCGCCACCCAGCCAGCCTCAGCACTTGGTCCGACCGAAGTTCCGCAGCTCCTGCGCAAACAAAAGGACTGGCAACCTCCACGCTTGCCCGTTGTGTTCATTCATGGGCTGTTTGGTTTCAGTGAGCTCAAGTGGTCCAATATCTCCATCTCGTACTGGCGAGGAGCGACCGAGGCGCTTGAGGCCAATGGGTGTGGAGGTGTTGGTCTGCCACCTGCCGACGGCAGCAAGCATTCAAGAGCGTGCGGCGGCGCTGAAAGTGGAGGTGGAAGAGCGCTTTTCTGGACGGGAGGTCAACATGATTGCCCACTCGATGGGCGGCTTGGACTGCGCTACCTCATCTCTCGCCTGAGTCATGGGCGCAGCCGCTACTCGTCAAGGTGGCCTCGCAACCACCATCACCACTCCTCACCGTGGCAGTAGCTTGCGGATTATATGCTAGAAAAGGTGGTGGGCCTGAGCCGGATCCCTCGTCTGGTCTCGATGCTGACCGCGCTGGGTGTGCCTGGGGGAGGACGGGCGTTTGAAGATCTAACGACAGAACGGATGGCCATCTTTAATCTCACCTGTCCCGATCGTCCGGACGTGCAGTACTTCTCCTGGGGCGCCCAGTTCCCCCGACGCTCCTCTCAGAATTCCGCTTTCTCACGGGGTCTCTGGAGGCCGAAGGCCCTAACGACGGTTGGTTTCGGTGGACAGTTGCCGCTGGGGTCAATACCAGGGCACCCTGACGGGTCAGCCACCTTGGCATCATTGGCTGGAACAATTCCGCCGCCCGTCCTGCCCCAGCCTCGAGCTCTTCCTGGCTACCTACCTGGACCCCGCCTGCGTGGACCCGCCCACGTGGAGCCTTTCAAGAAGACGGGTACGGCGGAAGAAGCCAAGCCCGCTCCTGAAAGTACGGCGGAGAATTTGCCGTCTCCGTCCAAGCCAGCGACCAAGGAGGAACCAACAGACCCTGAGCAGCCATCTCAAGAACCATTCGACGCACCATCTTCTTCCTCAGATCTGTGAGGACTTGGCTAAAGCTGGCCTGTGAACGTGTGAACCCACCAGCAGCCGCGCACCCACCCATTCAAAGCATACCAATCGCATACCGTAGCAATCTTTAACTTGTCCGGAAAGTATGTGGAAGAGGTGGAGGGCGAACATAGACATTAACGCAAGAACCATAGAGGGGCCATGCCTCGTATATTATGCTGTTGAGACCATGACCTGCTTGCGTCGCGCAGGTACAGAAAACCAGCCATAATAGGCAATGGGCGCCAACTTCGCCAAATTTTTTCACGATGCTCGGTGGCCGAATGGCCTGCCCTATGGACGCGCAGAATGTCGCCTATACATTGCACTTGACACCAACAGCCCAGAGATATTGCACAGGTATGGCAGTCAATATCTGGACAACGGGACATTTCTATCCCCACGGCGGACATGTGTTCGATGTGACCACCAGTTATATGCGGGTATTCCGCAATATCGATTATCGATCGATTATCCCTCTAAACGAGGAAGATAGGACCGTCCGAGTCGCGAGCAAGGTAGTGTCGTCCCTTCTCCCCAACCGCATCAACGTCATCAACGTTCAACCCCATTCGCGACGACGTGGTTGTGTTGCACAAGTACTCAGTAACTCAGTACGGAAACAGGACGTTAGTACTCGTTGCAGTTAATGCAATTATTGAGTAGCCCAGTGGCTTCGGCAGCCCGGCGAATCATCGATGGATCTACCTCGCTGAAACTACCCTAGCTGAAATTTCACTCACCTGGGCGAAGTGGAGGTCGGTCTGAAGTCTAAAGGCGGAATTGAATATTGACCCTGGACCAATTTTTCTTTGCCGTCAAAACCAGTACCACATGCCTTTCGACGGCATAACCCACCACCATCACCACCGCCTTCACCATGATTGGCTGTTACCCTGCGTCAGTCAACGGTAATATTTTGATCACTTTTAAGGTGCGTTGCTTATACTGGTGCTTGCGACTGGACACAAGGAGCATAAGGATGTTCAAACTTTTTACCTACGTTCACCTAGGCCTCGCGCCGTTGAGGACTCTTTTTCGTTCTCGTTTCACTGAATTCTCCTTGTGTCGTGCATGTCGTGGGCTATTTGCATCCAGCCATGTTTGCACAACAAAATGCTGACCCACGTTGTGACACATCCAGGTTCGACTTGCATACCCAGGTGCAGTGTCGATCGTTTCGTCGTTTAATGTAAGTCTGCTCTACTTCATCCTCATGTTTTCCAATGTACTTACTTCTTTTTCAAACTCTGCTTTCGGCGTTATAGTGCTTGCTTGAATGGTGTCCCATCACGTCTTGGGAACTGTTTCACATACTGTCGTCTTCTCGTTGGGAAGGTCTTTGATGCAATACTCATCCTGTTCTTGGCTCTTGGCTTTCATCTCCAAGCGGTGCCGTAAGCACGATATTGATGGCTCGACCAATGATTAGACTGCTCATTGCTCGCCTCCAACTGTACAACACCAGCCTATTCTTGTGTAGTTTCGAGCGTGTTCGCTGCTTGATGGTGCTTCATCTACTACGCCCCTCTGCTCGACCAGCAAGCGTACCACCGACAGGTGGTCACGTTGGTTCATTCGGGGCGGGTGGTTCTGAATTGGCGACTGTGGCGTGTTTTTTCGCTATGGATGTTTTGCATGACATCCATCTCCCTGATGCTGGCAAAACCGGATGATTATCTGCGGATGAAGATTTTAGATGACTGGTTTCATGGCGTCTCGAGCCGTGTACCCGGGTACGCACCTCCCATGGAGAGACAGAAAAGGGAGTGCCCTTCGCTATTCGCTAAGAGGGAGCGGAGGAGAACGTGTGGCATGCCGCACAAGAGATGAAGTACTATGCAAGAACACGCGCACCGGGGCTAATCAGTGCCTAGGATGCGGAGTAGGCTATACAGGTGGCACAGTGGATGATCGTAGTGGTACATTGTCTGGGCTTGATCGCTAAAGTTGAAATGCTTGCTTGGGCAGGGACAATTTGGTTAGCCGGGCCAGTAGACCCCCAAGCTGGACCGAGTCGCGACTCCTTCCAAGATGCGCATGTGGGTGAGGCCAATCTCACGAATGTAATCCAACTTTACTTGGTCCGAAAGAGTGGGCATTGTCTTGGACACGCGGAACAGAGTGGTTATAATGTCCAGAGCACTGTAGCCTTGGATCCACACCTCGTCAAGGATCTCGACGGCCAAGTCGAGCTGGCCGTCACGGCAGGCTGGAGGATCTGGTTGGCAACCTGTGGATGGGGTTGGTCCACAACCTTAACACGTTTTCTTGTGACACGAAACCAAAGCCGGCCCAGGTGGATTGGAGGTTGTTGATCGCCTGTCGCATATCTCCGTCAGCAGTAAAGATGAGCGCTCCAAGACCTTCATTCGTGTACTTGACCTGGAGGGAGGGTTAGCTTGAACTGGTATGGGGATCAGGGGTCGGAGAGACGTACGCCTTCGCTTCGACAATTTCTGTCAAACGGTCGAGCACATCTTGATCAGAAAGTTTGGTGAAGCGCAAGATGGCGCAACGGGATTGAATCGGGTCAATGATCTTGTTGCTCTGGTTGCAGGCGAAACAAAAGCGGGTGGTCCAGAGTACAACTCCATCGTGCGCCGCGCCTGCTGGGCACCGGCCGTCATGCTATCCGCTTCATCGAGAATCACAATTTTGTGCTGACCGGGCGGCAAGGTGATGGCCTTGCTAGCAAAGCTCTTGATTTTGGATCGCACCACGTCGATCCCACGTTCGTCGCTAGCATTGAGCTCGAGTACTGCGTTTTTGTATTGGTCGCCCAGAGCGCGCGAGCAAGGCAGAGGACGAAGTGGTTTTCCCAATGCCAGGAAGACCAGAGAGCATCATATGAGGCACGTTGCCATCCTTTTGAATAGCCTTGAGCCGCTCCACCACCGCCGCATTGCCCACCACATCGTCGCTAGCACACGGGGGCGGTACTTTTCAACCCAGGGAAGCTCAAGCCCAAACTTGGCGGAGGAGGCGGAGGCGGCGTTGTCGGCTACTGCTGGATGCTGGGCTGCATGCTCTTCAGCAATGTGCATCTGCGTGTCGGAGACGGCGGTCGAGGCAGACATGGGACGAGCAGGGGCCGAGCCAGTGGTGGTGGTGGAAGACGCCAGCGGTCGAAATTTCAGCACGCGGCTACGCGACGCGCCTTCGGAGGCTTCGGACGCAGACTGGGTACTCGGAGTCCGGATCTGAGCATCTGACGCGGGGCATGTGGCAGGTCTACTGCCTGCCTCGGATCGACGTGGAGCTTGTCCTGCCTGGCCGGTGTGACGCGTGACGGCCGGTGAGCGGTGACCCCCCCCTAGCTAAGGTAAGTCCTGCTCAAAAGTCCCGCAGAGGCGCGCCCTGGATGCCACCCAGGCACAACGTCCTGGCTCGACTCCACCTCCTGCCACGCCAACGCCGACCCCTGAGACCTGAGGATGATGCGCGCTGAGGATCCTGGCGAGTACCCGCCTATGGGTGGCGGAGACGCCAGCAGTGGTTTCTATGCCCCCTCGCCTGCTGCCCAGCCCCCGCCCCACCCCCACCCCAATCCCACATGCCCGCTTTCGACTCTAGCTTTGGCCCCAGCAGCAGTGGCTTTGTTGCCAGCGGCTTCTCTGCCCTAATCCTGCTGCCACCAGCGACAGCTCCCTTCCTCCTGCACTGGAGAAGGGTCAGCACCTCATCCAGCTTGCCCAGCAACGCTATCAGCTGATCCTCGACCGTTCCACCCCCTTCCCCTCAGCGCTGGGGCTTTACTGCTGGTGCACTGGTCGTCTTTATGCTGCGCATCCTCATCTCCGAAGGGTGGTACATTGTCTGCTACGCCCCCTCTTCACCTTCTTCTTAACCTCTTCCTTGCCTTCCTTACTCCCAAATTTGATCCCTCCTTTGATGACGACATGGAGGTTGACAACATCGAGGCTGGCGGGCCCGCCACCCCGGAGGCTCCTCCTCCATCATCGGGGGGCTGATGAGTGGCATCTTTGGTCCCCCACAGGCCGAGGATGAGTTCCGTCCCTTTGTACGGCGGTTGCCAGAGTTTTCCGTATGTCTCCCCCCCCACCTGATCTTTGTTGCAAAGTGGCTGACACAGGCATCCAGTTCTGGCTTTCAGCGACGAAGGCCATTCTCATCTCGATTTTCTGCACCTTGTTCACCATGTTTGACGTCCCCGTCTTCTGGCCCATCTTGGTCTTCTACTTTTTCACTCTGCTGATTTTGACCCTGCGCCGTCAGATCCAGCACATGATCAAGTACAAGTATGTTCCGTTTGACATGGGGCGTAAGGCCACCTACCCGGGCGGACCTCGTGTCTGAACTCCCTGGGAGAGAAAAAATTTAGGCAGGATGCCCCCAAAATGAGCACCCTACCCCCCTACCTCCCGCCGGTTGAAACTAGAGCATATTTCCCACTTCCTTGCCTGCTGTTGTGTTCTTAGCATCTCGCCTCGGCTTCCTTGTTCCAGAGAAAATCGTGCCAGGCCAATCGATAACCGCACACCCATTTGCGTGTTACAGAACAGGCACTGCAAGCATCCCTACTTCCCTGGTGGGCGCCATTCTATCAGCTACAATCGGAAGAACCCTACAAGGATTGGATGAGAGCGTCTGGAAAGAGCATTGTGGTGGCGCTGATGATGCCGGTTTGGAGTCTGGCCCCCGGCAGGCCACAGCATGAACAGACAAGGGAGTTGACCAAGTTGGTGTATATACCCAAGTAGAGGCATCGGATGCCATGCCTCATGGTGGCAGCTTATCCTCATTCTGGCGAGGCCGTACCAATGAACGGCGTGTGCGACTGGGTCCCCTGCCTCCCGGGCCGCATTGAGGCGAGGAGCAATCCAGTGGAGAAGTATTCTAATTTGGGAGCTGGTGCCGGTGAGCGGGTAGTAAGCGGGGAGCGCTGAGCTCGGGTGACCGGTGACCGGTGATCCTCACGGGTGGTGGCACCCTGTGTGGATGACATAATCCCTAATTTTCCTTTGCGACATATAATTTTTTCGGTGCTCTTCTCTCCCACCACCGAGCCATGGCCCGCGACTTCCGTCCCAAGGGTGCCCGGGAGGGCGCTGGCAAGCCCAAGCCCAAGAGCGCCGAGAAGCCTCAACAGCAGCAGGCGCCCAAGCAGGACAAGCGTCCGCCCCCGCGCACCCCAGCCGGCCTCCCTCTGGGCAAGCCCAAGTCCCACACCACTTTTGACGACGACGGCCACGCGCGCTCAGTGCCTTCCGCACCCCCGGCCGATCGGCAGCGCGAGCCGCATCAGAACAAGAGCGCTCCCGAGCCGGAGCCTCTTTTCGCAGCATTCCACCATACTCGTGGAGGCGTCGGCTCTGGACAGCTACTTGTCCCCCCTCAGGCTTCGTGGATTACGGTACCCCTCCTGCCTCTGCCGGATGGCGCCACGGTCACCCCCCGCCGTCGACGAGGAAGTTGACGCGCTGCGCACGAGGGCACAGGAGCTACTCATTGCGGATAATCAGGCCTTTTTCCATGCGCTGAAAGACTCTGGGAAGCGCAAGGAGGCTGCTTCCTTGGGCGCTCGGGTCGCTCTCAGCAGGTGATGCAAGGTTCATCTCTGACCTCCTTTATGGCACGGGGAGAGCAAGAGCGGTGCCACGTTGTCCGACCGAATTTCTGCATTGACCCTACTTATCCAGTCGAGCCCCATGCACAACCTTGAGACGCTGGACAAGCTGTTTGCTATGGTGCGCAAGCACTCCCGGCACGAGTCCGGTCCTGCCACCCGAGCAGTTGTGGACTGGCTGGCGAGCCCGGGTGGGCTTGGTGGGGGAAGCTTCTTTACTTCCGCGACCAGCCCGACCTTGCACTCGTTGCCTCGCTTTCTTCGTCGACGAAGAAAGACGTAGTGCGGGCGGTGGACCAACATCTGGCCAAGTTTGCGTTTGAAGACGAGCTCAAGAAGTTTTACCTCCATTTCCTGCGCGCGCTCGAGGCCCAAATGCACGACACCCCTCCCCTTTGTGCGAATTGCAGCTGTGGGGCATGCCTACCACCTCTTGCGCGACCAAGGCGAGCAAGAGCACAACGTACTCCGCCTCCGCGTTACCAAGATTGGCGATCCCGACCGTTCGTGGCGGCCAAGATTTCTCTCATCTTCTCAGTTTGCTTACCACACACCGGCTATGAAGGCGATCGTCGTTCGTGAGGTGGCGGAAGAGATGCAGAGGGCGCGAAAAACGGGCACAGCAACCGAGCAACCCAAGGCAAACGTGCATGCCCAATACTATGGTGTGATCACCTTGAACCAGACGGTTCTCACTACTCAAGATACCGCAGTGGCCACAGCCCTGGTTGCTTGTACTTTGAGTTGTTTGATGCACTCATGGCCCAAGGCGGACTGGAGGAGCCGAAGAGGAGGCCGCAAGATGAGAGCAAGCCAAGAAGACGAACCCAAGGATAAGAACCGCGGCGAGACAGCAAGGGGAAAAAGGGCAAGGGTAAGGGTAAGGGTAAGGGCAAGGTGAAGGCTGTCTCGGCTCTCTCCGCGACCGAGGCACATGGGAGGATGCTTAGTGCGCTGCTGGCCGGCATGCGCCGTGCATTCCCTTTTGCAGCGGTACCGCAGGAACTGCTTGACAAAGCACGTCGAGACAACTTTTCAAGGTCACTCATACTGGGTCGTGACGCTGGCAGTGCAGTCCCTCCAGCTACTCTTCCAACTCGTCTGGCTAAGACCGACACGGACAAGAGAAGAAGACCGCGGCCCTCTTTCGGTGAATTTGGGTCCGATGACCGACCGTTTCTACCGCACACTTTACGATTCGCTTCTCGACCCCCGTCTCGCAACATCTAACAAGCAACCATGTACCTCAACTGCTCTTCAAGGCGATCAAGGCTGACCCGGAACCGAACCGAGCCAAGGCGTTTGTCAAGCGTCTCACTCAGGTTCTGGTAGCCGGGATGGACCCGTCCTTTATCTGTGGTGCCCTCTACCTTCTCTCAGAGCTGCTCAAGCACGTCCCCGGCTTGAGCGCGATGCTCACTGATCCCGAAGACGGGGAGCCGGAGCACTTTGTCGATGCCCCTGATCCCGATGATGAGAAGGCACCCGCCGCGCTGCCCTCGATTCACAAGCACGCGACGTATGACGGCAAGAAGCGTGACCCCCGGTACGCGTTGGCCGAGACAACGTGTTGGTGGGAGCTTCTCCCGCTCACGCATCACTTCCATCCCTCGGTCGCCCTCAACGCCCGGCAGCTTCTGCAGGGTTCTAAGGTTACTCCAATGGGGACTTGAGTCTGCACACGCTCACCACTTCCTCGATCGGTTCGTCTACCGTAACCCCAAGTCCAAAGGTGAAGGTATGGCGAGTGTCATCCCGCTCCGGGGCGGTTCGGCGATGCAGCCGTCGGTGGCGAGTTTGCGGTTAGGTATGGACGGGGGCGCGGGGGTGGTCAACTTGCGCCGTACAGGGCTGCTTCCGGAAGAGGATGTTCGGAGCGCAGCGTTTGCTCAGCAACGCGCCGATCAGGTCGCGCCCGACCAGGCCTTCTTCCATCGGTTCATGACAACCAAGGCGGCACGTGCACCTGCACCATCCACGGAGCCCCGGTCCAACGGAGGATGATTCGGACGTGGACTCGGAGCTTGGGATGAACGAGGAGCAAGTGTGGAAAGCAATGCGCCGAACGCTGCCCAAGGAGCTGCAGCAAGCCGGGATGACTGCGGAAGACGATGACGATTTGGACATGTACGGCTACTCCTCCGACGAGGGAGAGGCGGACGATACGGCGATTGCAACTGTCCAGCAGTCGAGGGCCCGGCAGACCAGGACGAAGACGAGGAATGATGATGATGATGAGGACGAGGCGCTCGAAGCTGGTGTCTCATCTGTCTCGGATTCGGATTCTGACGGGGACGACATGCTCGAGACGAGGAGGATCTCTTGCCCTTTGCTGACTTGATGATGCGGAGGAGGCCAAGTCCCAGTTGGCTGGCAAGAAGCGCCCAGCAGCAGAGGATGAAGAGACTGAAGGTCTGTCCAAGTCCCAACTGGCCCGGCGCGAACGCAAGAAGCGCAAGAACCTGTCTACGTTCGCTTCGGCTGAGGACTACGCGCACATGCTTGCGTCCGACGACGAGGGCAACATGGACTAGACCGTACAATTCAATGGTGCTGGCAGATCCCCCACGCAGGTTTCCCGATCGTCTATGTATCATGCCACACACTTCACAGCCATCAATCTCGTTCGCTCTTTGTGAGTCTCGTAATTGTGATGGCACAGCACAGTATGCATCTCTGTACACGAAGAAATACTTGGAAGGAATGGACAAGTGGGAAATGGAAGGAAAGTGAGACCAGACATATGAAGGGATAATTAATCACAGCTTGGCGAGAGTCCAGCCTGCTTGGCCTCAAGTGCTTGCTGCTCGGCCTGTACTTGGCTCTTCAGGATCCGGCGGAGGATCTTGCGCTGGGGGATTTGGTCAATAATGCGCACACCGCCCCGTAGACGCTTGTAAAAGACAACCTTGTCATCCACATGCTTCTGCACGGCCTTGATCACCTCAGCATGGTCCATC
This sequence comes from Moniliella sp. 'wahieum', assembly GCA_003971905.1. Classification (NCBI taxonomy): domain Eukaryota; kingdom Fungi; phylum Basidiomycota; class Moniliellomycetes; order Moniliellales; family Moniliellaceae; genus Moniliella; species Moniliella sp. 'wahieum'. The sequence goes on along the minus strand of RSEE01000044.1, from coordinate 38,542 downwards.
CCTTCTGCAGTGAGAGAGAGGACAATGAATGCAAGTGGGTACTCAGTGGCCTTGGCTTTGACATAGACGGGCACGACAGCAGCGTCGGCCACAAGAGGTGAATCAAGTAGAATCCCCTCCAGCTCGGCAGGTGCCACTTGCCTCCCTCCTGTCTTAATTAGTTCCTTGAGGCGGTCGGTAATGTAGAGATGGTTCTGGTTGACATAGCCAATGTCGCCCGTGGCGAACCAATCAGGTTCCGGGAAGGAGTTGGGGTGGCCTCAGCATTGTTCAAGTATTGCCTGAAAATGGTGGGTCCCTTGACCCAAATTTCCCCTTCCAACGTGCCCCCGTTTTTCCCTTTACCCACGGTGTTGCTTACATTGTCCCCTGTCTCGGGATCAACCAGGCGAATCTCGATCCCGGGCACAATCTGTCCCGCCGAACCTCGGAATGGGCCCTTGCTGTATTCGGCCGGGTGACTGATGGCCATGACGGGACTGGTTTCAGTCAAGCCATAGCCCTGTGCGACATGGAGACCGGGCAATCGGGCTTCCACCTGGCAGGCTAGCTCGTCCGAGAGTGGAGCGGCACCAGAGATGACTCCGTGAAGCGAGGATAGGTCGAACTTGTCCACCACGGGGCTCTTGGCAAAGAGAACCATTATGGGAGGCGCGACTGCCATCCATTGGATCCTGTACCTCTCGATTGCACGGCAGCATGCTTCAAGCTCAAACGCCGGCATGACAACCACCGGTGCGCCACAGGTGAAGTGCTCAAGACAGTAGATGGTCAACGAAAAGATGTGGTACATCGGCAGCACGGCAAGCGCCCGGCGTCAATACCACACGTCGGGTCGGCAACGATAAGGATGTTGGCCATGGCACTCATGTGCCGTGGGTCAGAATGGTACCTTTACTCTTCCCCGATGTTCCACTGGAGTAGCAGATGAACGCCGTCATAGTGGTCGCGTCCTCGACGTGAATGGGCTCAAGCCGTTCCGATCCCAAGAGGGTGCGGACGTCTTTCTCTCCCAGGGGACCTTCAGCCAGCTGATCAGCGTCGGATAGGAGCCAAATAATGTCCTTGTCGTTGGCGCGGGGGTGATTGACCTTCTCGAGGGCAGTGCGGACGGCGACCATTGAGCTTTGATCGGGATGGACAAAGACGTAGCTGATGTCCGAATCGCTGAAAGGGTGCATCAACTCATCGGCGGTGTACATGGGAGCAACGGGCACGACGACAACGCCAGAGATGAGGCATGCATGCAGCAGCAAAGGATAGTACGTCGAGTTGGGAGCCACGACGGCCACACGATCACCAGGTGCAAGCTTGAGCTTGAAACGCAGGGCCCATGCCAGCTGATCGGCCTTGAGGTTAAACTCACCGCGAGTCAGTGTCTTTCCGTCGAGGCGGACGTAGGCAGGGGCATTGTCAGGCACATGCTTGGGGTTGGAGCGGACGGTCAAAATCGCGTTGCCCGTGGGCGGCGGCGGAACGGGGAGTGGGTTGTGGATGCTGGCCATGGCAGAGGGAGGGGGCAGGGCACGAGAGCAGAGCGGGCAAGAACACGGCAGAGCACCGATGGAGGCGAGGAGGAGGAGCTGTTGACAAGGAGGGCTTTGGGGGTGAGATACTGGGCTGCTTTATAGCGGAACGCACTTGAACGCTATACAGCGCATCGCCCCGCAACGGAGCTTATTCCCCGTCTTTTGGAGGCGGCAACCAGACCGGGCGCTGAGTACTGAGTAATGACACCGGGCCGAAGGCATCCCGATAGCCGGCCCCGGTCGTCAATGCCTAACCGACCTAATCCCCAGTGCGTGGGGCTTGATGTTGATGCATGATGGGTGTGTTGGCTGCTTGAAATGCTGTCCTCCCAGGCGTCACGTTAACCCCACCAGGACAAGGCGCTGGCGCCTGCAGACGCAGGTTGGCGCAGCCGGCGCGAGGCGCGGTTGGGGCAGCGTCCGGGATTGCTTTTACTCCGCACGGGAACCTTCTTACTACCGGGAATCAACAACCCGAGTACCGGTACTTTACCGGGTGGCAACCGGAAAGCGCAACCCGCAACCCGGCCCGCGGCTCTGGGTACAGCTGCCCTGTGCAGGCACGTGACGACTGTCCACTATGGTGGTGCACACACCCCGCTGATTACGCCGGCTACGCGGTTACGCGTTACGCGCGATTACGTGTTACAACCGTTATGCATTACGTCCGTCTCTGGTCCGCAGTCCCCGGCCTCCCGGTCCCAATCATGCATCCCGTCACGTGCCATCATCCATCATGCATCTTGAGTAGTTAGTAGCTTCGATCGAGTACGATCTTGCAATGCTACAATTTCAAACTATCTTGCTTATGATTTCAAAGCATCCAAAACGACCACGCTGCAATGTTCAATTTCGACTCGATGTGGTTTCGCCCTCAACGCCTCAGCCTGCTTCAATAGTAGCTTCAATATTCAAAGCCTGTTCTCTTCCGTTGTTCGCTCCGTCCCTCTGCCGCACCCCGTCACCAAGCCGCCGGCAGCCCACAATGCTTTTGCAACGAGCGTCGCTGCTATCGTCGGTGTACGCGGCTGCACTGCCGCGGTGTGCTCGGCGTACCATTTCTACAACAGCTGTCGCGCATGCACAGCTGAATCGGGCCAAGTTGGCACAGGTCGACCAGGCGCTCGAGCAGTACGTTGAGGACGGAGTGCATCTTGGGGTCAATTTGCTTGTGGCGCACAGGGGGATGTGGTGCACCAGGCCCTTGTTGGCCAGGCTGCTCCCGGGAGACAGGTTAAAGAGAATGACAAGCATATGGTTCTCTCTCTTCCAAGGCATTTACTGCTGTGCTCGTCTTGCGTGCGATCCAGGAGGGCTGGTTCGACCTGACAACTCACGTCGATGAGCTGATGCCTGGGTTCGCCGTCAAGGGAAAAGAAAACGCTACCGTCGAACACCTTTTGTGCCATATGGCGGGCCTTCCCACCGCCACCATTTCGCCCCCCCTCCCGCTACAGGCAATGGGTGAGCTGGAAAAGTCTGCGGCTGCTGCGGCAGACCTGGACTCGCTCTTCACTCCCGGAGAAGGGTGTGTGTATTCCTCCGGAGCTGGATACGACGTTCTAGGTCAACTTTTGGTAAATTCCGATCCCAAGTCAAGGTCATTTAACGAGATTGCCCACGAGGAGCTCTTTGAGCCTTTGGGTCTGGAGGGCACTACCTTCAGCTTGCCAGTAGATGATCCTGCTCGGGTTCCGATGGAGTATGCAGTTGCCTCTCGGACGCCTTACACGGATATTTTCACCAAGGTTATGAATGGCCTGGACGAGACCAAGGCATCCTCATCCTCGGGTGCATCCAGTACGGTACGGGATGTGTTCAAGTTCAGCGAGATGCTTGTGGGGCGTGGACCTGCAGCGCTATCCCCTGAATTGCTGGCGCTTGCCAAAAAGAACCATGTGGGCGATCGACCGTTCGTGGCCATGACTGCCTTTGACAAGGCATCCGTCATTACGCAGTTGAGAGGTACCATTGGCCTTTGGGGTATGTTCAAATCTGCCCGCATGACCAAAGCCGCCATCAAGGACGAAGAAACATTCCCAGCCCAATTCAACCTGCTGGGTGGTTCTTCTCGGGGTCAAGGCGACTTCCTTACCCACCTGGGGAAACTCGCATCCCCCTCAGCGTTTGGATCCCAAGGATCGGGAGCCGCGTCATTCATGCACGACCCAGCACATGATTTGACGGTCATCTTTATGCGCCCACCCTGGTGGATGGCAACCACAACGCGATGCGCCACGTGAGCCAGATCAATGACCTCGTACTTGCTGCACTGGAGGAATGAATGATGTCTCCTAAAGCGTATTTCTTTTTAGTTCACCACGAAAGAGAATCAACCCATGGTATCAACCGGAGCAGAGTGTCAGGCTGTGGACCGGTTCAACCATCAATTTGGCTTCAGTGCTGCCCCTCTGTGACCCAATACGCATTAGCGGGGAAAGGTGTGGGAATGGCCAAGAAGCACCATCAAGTTTAATAGTTAGGTTGGCAGCCTGTTCCCCAACGCTGGCCGATGGACGCTGTCACCATCCGGGCAGAGTCCTGTGACTCTCGTGTAGTAGCACCACCTACCCCATCAAGTCCATGCTGCTTTGAGCGTAACATTCCTTTCCTCCTCTCTAAAGAATCTACATACCTCTCTGTACCCGAGTCTGATAAAGAGGAATAATGAGACGATGTGTAGATTAACATGCAACTACCAAGAAGAAAAGTCACCAAACCCACCCTGGGTCTTACGCTTCTTTCCTCCTCGAGAATCAGGGACCGCAGGCGGGGGTCTGGATTTGGCTTTGACAACCGAAGATCGATGCGGGCCTTGGGCAGATGCCTCGCCAGAAGAAGCAATCGAGAGATACTTGCCTACTCCTCCCTGGGGCGATGCCATTGATTTGGGTTCGTCCAGGTTGGTCCCAAGCCATGTGGTGCGATCGGTTTCCCGCGCCCGGCGATGAGCTTGTCTGGCCTCTTTGTCAGCCATGGCTGGGCCTGACGTAGTCGCTTGGCCTGAAGCTTCTGCGCTTGCTCCTCCATGGGATCAAAGTACACATCTGCAACCTCAATTACAATCGGTTTCAAGGGTCGGTTGTTATTGGCAGCAGTGGGGGTACGTTCGATGGCGGTAAGGGTACGCTCGGACCCTCCCTGGTCGGCCAACCGACCAAAGACGGTATGTTTACCATCAAGGTGTTGCCTGGCAGCAAACGTGATAAAAAATTGGCTAGTGTTGGTGTTGGCCCCTCGGTTGGCCATGGAAAGGGTGCCCCTCTGGGTGTGTCGATGGGGGTTCCCTTGAGCTGCCAACTCATCCCCGAACATGTGGCCATAATACGACTCGCCTCCCCTCCCCGTTCCGGTAGGGTCACCCCCTGGGCCATAAAACCGGGAATGACGCGGTGGAAGGTGGTGCCCGCATAATATCCTTTACGGCAAAGCTGGAGGAAGTTCCAGCACTGGAGGAAATGTCAGCTCAATTATTTTCGCTTGGCTTGGATGAAAGGACGTACGGTAACAGGTGCCTTGTCCACGAACAGCTCCAAATCCAACTTGCCCAAGTTGGTCTCGAGACGAACATAAGCTCGGACTGGCTTTCCACCACGTTGTGCCAACGCCCGAACTGCACCAAATAGCTCATCTTCCTCGGTCATTCCAATCTGCTCATTCTTTGTTTGCGGGGTCATAGTGCTGCTGGTGAACGATGCTGCTGCTGCACCAGTCGTCATGAGTTGCTTAGCTCCAGTTGGAGGATTGGCTGCCTTAGATAGTGCGAGTTGGGATACGGGCTTGGAAGCAGATGGATGTGTGGGTTTGCTAACCCCTTGTTCTTTGGAAGTCTTTTCCTCTTCTTTTTGCCGGAGCTGCTGCATCAGTCGCGCTGCGGCACCACCAGCGGCAGCATGGTTGACCTGCTGAGAACACTCATCACCACCCCCAAACTTTTGGCGGTCAGCTTCGGTTAGGGTACGGTGATGGGCGACATGCGCCGGAACCTGGTCAGCCTTGATGGCGCCTTGGTCGTCTTGAATGGTCCAGAGGTCGCGCTGCTTGTCAAACGGGGTTTCTTGATCGACAAGATCGACAAAATTGCGTGCGCGCACGTTGAGCTCTCGGACTGTTTCATACGAATACACATTCCCAGTGGGAACAACAACAACCAGGTGGGTGTGCGATCCAAAGGCGCGGAAGGTGACTGGGTCCGCATATTCGCCCTTTTCGTTCTTGTGGAAGTGCAGGGGCACTAGCTGGCTCGGCTCCAGCGGCTCCCCAGACCAAGGATCAGACTTGTACTTGGCCGCGTACGGGACAATATTGGTCAGTTCGTACACTCGAGCGGTCTTGCCGTCGGGCATGCCCACCGCCACAGGATGCTCCCACGGCTGGAATGTCAGAGCACAGTGATCGAACGTCAAAGCCTCGTGCCCGGCAGTGGCTGAGGAAGCGCTCGTGCCGGGAGGCGCCGTCGTGCGCTCCGATGACCGGACATATAGAGCATTGGTGTTTCCGTGGCCCATGACTTGTGCGTGTCCGTTCTCGGTGTTTGCGGTAGTGCTGGGGCTTGCACTGGCTGTCTTGGGAGCGACGCGTTGCGGACGTTGGCGTGGTGGTCCGCCCGCAACAAAAATGGGTGTGTCGCGGCAGGGGGAAATCTGAACATCAGTGACAGATTGCGTAATGAAGGAGATATTTCAGAACGCTGCGCTTATAGCAGCGGCGCAATTGCCACCGCTGTGCCTCTCTCCGACCTCACCGGGCCGCCTGCCACCGCTTCGCTGCCATGCCGCAAGTGTTGATCAAGTGCCCATCTCCGGACGCGCTTGGCAGAGTTATCGACGACACCCCCCTCCAGATCCAATCTGGGGCCGTGGTGGCCGATGTCAAGGCGCTTGTGTCGCAGTGGCCCGGCCGCCCCCGCATGGAAGCAATCCGAGTCATCCGCGCTGGTCGCGTGTGCGCTGATGACGACCTTGTCATCCTCCCCGCAAGCGACGAGGACGCTCCGCCGCCCATGCTTCACGTCTCCATACCCCCCAACGCATGGACCGAGAGGGTACCCATTGGCCGCCCTCAGTACCCGTCGGTTGCGCCGTCCGGTCCACCGAGCGCCTCATTTAATGAACAGCCCCCATCATCCCCTCCTCGGCCTGATCCAGCCGACCAAACCGACATCACTATGCGCGCGGTGCAGTCCTCTCTTTAATGCAGTCATTGGGTCCCCCCACCAGGTGTATGAGCTCATCTACACCTCACGTTCTCTGTGGGCGCGGCGAATGGCCGATGTGTGGGGGGTGGTGAACGAACTTATTCCAATCGCAGTACCTCCGGGCCTGCCCGTTCCTCTGAGTCCTATATCGGCCTTGCAAGTATATTGGGGTAACACGGAGACTGCGCCCAGTCCAATCAAGGAGGTACTGGAAGCCAACAACAATATTGATCGTCTGTTGGGCCTACCCCTCTGCCCTTGGGCTCAATTTGGAGCATCTGTTCTGTTCTCCGATACTCGCATCCCTGTTCCTGGAAAGAACGAGTACCATGTCCAGTCCGGCGCTTCTGTTCTCACACTACGTCAAAGCTCCTTCCCTTCCATGTGGAGCCAACTCCAGTCCCCTCTGTCGTACCTGGAGTGGGTGTCGCTCAACCGGTTTACCCCCTTGGAAGCCGCGTTGATGACTTTGTCTTCTCCGCCTCTTTCCAACGAGGAGGGGCTAGCAGCGGCAATGGACATGCTCATGTCGCGTACTCCATATCCACTGCAATCCACCCCTGTTGAGGCTCCCCTAAGGCAAACGGAGCAACCAAGGTTCCCAGCGCTAAGAGCCCAAGCAGGTCCTGGTCGCCCAGCCCTCCCACCCTGGCACGTGCAACCGGGGCCTGACATGCGGCTTGGATCAGATGTATTGGCCGCGCGGCAAGCCTTAGCAGACGAAAATGCACGACGGACAATCGCTGCTGCACGGGAGGCGGCAATGCTGCACTTCCCCATCATAGTGCGAACAACCGTTCGTGCCATGTTCCGTCTCTTGAACGTTATTTTGCCTTGGCCATTACCAGACTGCTTCCCTCGGTACGCACAGCGCTAAAGCCGCGACCCTCACACCCGCTCACGCAAGATGAGTACACGGACAGACGCGTGGGTCAGGGAGCGATATTCGTCTTGCTTTTATTCATCATCGCGATGTTTTTGGTTGATTACCGTCGACTGCTACGCCAAGCGCGCGATGCAAATACCATCCCCCCTCCCGATGGTCTTGCACCTCCTGAACCCGCACAAGCCCAAGAGCAACAGGGGTACGACGATTCCCCCTCCGCTGGATGCATAATGCCTTCTCGCTTACTCGCTGGGCCCAGTGGGTTGGGACATGGGATTTGGGAGAGGAGAACGAAAGGCTGTCTCTTCCCGTTCCTGCTCCACCTCCCGACCATGAGGGTCGCCAGTTTCTACCTCACGCAATTGTGGCTGGGTTAGCGGGCGAGGAACGTCCCCAAGGTGAGCCTGATCCTAGGCGCATCAAACTCCCGCGCGATATTCCCCCGGATCCCGCATGGACAGCTCGGGAATTGCTGGCCTCTTTTCTGGCCTCTCTCTGGCCAGCAGCCCAAGCTCAGCGACGAGCGGCCTTGCGGAACCGAGAGGAGACTACCCGTTCTTCGTGCGCGCCTGGGCAAGCTTTGCCCGTTCATCCCTGCGCCAGGCAAGGGAGCATATTGAAGCGCAACAGGCATCCCAGAGTGTCTCCGTTCTTCGTCGCGCAGCCGGACCAGATGAGGTGGACGAGGACATGGTTCTCCCAGACGATAACTTCAATGGCACTTCGTCGCTCCCCACACTGCCCTTGGCACCGAGGGAAGACGAACGTCCCGACTTTGATGGCTGGCCCAGCTTTTTTCCCCTCACTCTAGCTCCTGAGGGCCTGCGTACGCCTTATACTACTCGTGTAGCTGGAGACATTTTGATGCGTCAACCTCGTGACGTGAACGCATAACGTCCACTACATTCTTTACTCCTTGGATGAAGCTCCCTGTCTCCATTGCTCGTTCATTAATACCATGTTCAGTTCGCATTGAATCCAGGCAAGTAGATTGGGTATCGTCTCTATGTTGCTCCAGCAAAACCACACGGCCAATAAGCCAATTTCAGCAGCTTCAGAGTGACAGTGTTCTTTCTTTTTTTTTCGGACAACAGCTTCCTTCACGCTCCCCACTCACGTTGTGTGCCGGGTAAACGCTTCCTTTCCATGTAAACTGAGATGCCGCAGGCACATCCGGGAACGGTTGTTGAACCCCCAATCCGCGACACGGATGTGCACTTCTGCCTCGAACTCAGATGGAAAGGAGTGACTCTAGTGACTGAACCAAGTCTTCGCGCGAAATGCGTCTTCACCTTTTTGTCCTTTTTCCTTTTTCGAGTGGAGATCGGATCTCTCCCTCCCCCACCTTCTGGCGCAAGTTCCGTGCGGGACAGTTATCTGCACCCAACACTTCTCACCCAAAATAGGGCGCACGGTAGAACAAGGAGGCGATGAAGGAATTCTAGTATACATGGTGATCGAGAGCGCGACTATTAGCTGCTCATTCGGTATAGTTGGGTTGTCGTGATACCAACCCTCCACTACCATAAAGATCCACTCAATCACCCAGCACATTTTTGGGAGACAGGGCCCGTGCTGGGCATTAGTAATGCAGCATGGTATCCGGCAGGGGGGGAGTGTTCAATTTATTTGGAAGCATCATTTAACGCAAACCTCTTCATACCTACCGAGGGGGGTACCACACAGAACGTCTCGTTGGACGTGCGACCCAATATATAGATAGGCAGAGTGAACACCTCTCTCCGACAATACCCCGAGGCACAGGGCCGAACCACAGCACTGACCACGCGACTTGGTGGACGCTTGGATACGATATGGCCTCAACAGAAGGCGCATGCAACGTGGTGGAGATTGTGTCGCCCACGCAGTTCACGGACCTCATGTCATCCAACCTGGAACGGGTCAGTCTACTGTACTTTTACGCTCCCTGGGTCGCTGTTTGCCAGGAAATCAAGTCATTGATCGTACAACTTGGTGCGCGTTGCCCACCTCTGCTGGTGGTGTGGTTGAAGCGGAGGCCCAGCCCGAGGTGAGCAACAGCTTTGGCGTCGACTCTGTGCCGACGTTTATCTTCCTCCGTGGCACCATCTCCTGCATCACATCAACGGTGCCAATCTGCCAGCTGTGCGCGATGCGCTGAAGCAGTTGTTCCCGCAATCGCACAGAGACGAAGAGGAAGAAGAGGAAGATGATGATGATGATGAGGAGGATGAAGATGAAGGTGATCCTGATGGTGGTGATGATGATCAAGAAAGAACAAGAACAAGAACAAGAACAAGAACAAGAACAAGAACAAGAACAAGAACAAGAACAAGAACAAGAACAAGAACAAGAACAAGAACAAGAACAAGAACAAGAACAAGAACAAACAAGAAGAACAAGAACAAGAACAAGAACAGAACAAAACAAGAACAAGAACAAGAACAAGAACAAGAACAAGAACAAGAACAAGAAAAGGGGGAGGAGGAAGATGTACAACGCACACCAAAGCAGTCGAGGCACGCAGCCACAACTTGACCAACCGCAAAAAAACCAAAGCCAATCAACAGAAGGAACAGAAGCCCTGGCAAAAGCCCTTGTGTGGGTTGAGTGTATCGCTTGAAGTCGCGGCCTGGTGTCGAAGCAAGACACGGCCACACTTACCATCCTGACTGTGACATTCTAACAGATACATGGGGGCAGGGTGCGATGCCAAGCGATCAGACCATTCCCTCATCCGTGGCCCATCCATTTTCTCATGTTTGTCCATGACGAGCTGAGCGCTGAGACTGGGGTTGGGCACAACTCATCTTCACATGTGCGTACGCCCTGCTCTCCAAAAGGGCTCTTTTTGGCAGAATGGCATGACGCTGACCCCGCTCTTTTAGCAGCCAAAGGGAACGGTGGAAACAAAAGTGAGTTGGGCAAGCCAACTGGCTTGGCGATATATGGGCAAAAGATGTGATCCGTTTTCGTTCCTTTTGCACTCTGTCCATACATTTCCCATCGTCACAACACAGTCATCGCCTTGCTTCCACATTGAACCTCACTGCAGCAGCTACGGCCATGCAAAAAACACGTCAGTCGGGCGCAAAAGCCATTAATGAGATCGTTGGTGTCAGGCCGGGTCAAGGGCAAGAAGTTGCCGACGACCATAGTGGGGATGTTCCACTGGTCCCGTCGAATAGTAAAGGAGAAACAACACTTGAGCTCATACAACCCCTCCGCCGTCCGGCGTGGAGGGACGGGCGCGCCCGATACTGACGCCGCTGTGGCACCTGAGCGCACAGACGGGCCTGAGGCGGATGGGCCCGAGGTGGATGGACCCGAAGTGGATGGACCCGAGGTGGAAGGACCCGAGACCGGGGGTCCCGAGGTCGGACTGGCGTCCCTCTCCTCATCTTTCGTGGTCATTTTCCATGGGCCTAAACCACCGCTCGCCGAGTAACCCGATGATCTTCGACGGGTATGGCGTTCAGAATCGTCTTTGGGAGAGGAGGGTTTGGAGGCGGCGGGAGGCGCTGTAGCGGCAGACTGAGCTTGTGAGGAAATGGGCAGTTGGGCCGCAATCTGCCGTGCAACAGGAACTGAAGAACGTTGGCGTGGTGGCTTGCGTACTTTGAGCACACAGGTTGTTAGTACGGCTTTTTGCCCCGGATCAAATGAGACGGCGCCGTATCGTTCCCAGTAGTTGACCGCGCTTCTGCGACTCCAGTTAGTCCCTCCATACCAAACCACCTCCAAGAAAAGGACGTACCCTCGGCCATAAGTTCGTAAATACAAAGTCTGCCTTCGCGAAGCGCGTCAATGGAAACACCGATCAGCTCGGCAAATTCCTTGTTGGCCTTGTAGATTTCTCCCGTGCGACGCCAAAGGCAGGCAGGGATGCCCTGGGAGGCAAATACGCGATCGTAGTCGAGAAGAAGGCGTTCGAACGCCTCCTCTATGTAAATCAGGTCAATGTCGGTCAAGCGCTGAGCAACGGCGCGGAAAGCCGGTCGAAATACGGAGAGAGGCTGCAGGATGCGACGACGCGAATCCGCACTGACATTGCAATCCATCCACTTGAGCAGACGGGCGTAGCCCTGATGTGGTTGTACGGCTTGAGAAGCCCGGCATCGTGCTTGGCCCGAATCACTTTTCCTAACCGGACGCACGCGAACCGTCATGCTGTCGCCGCGGTCATAATAAACTTTTCCGTCTTGCTCGTCCAATGGAGGTCAGGCGGTCCATCGCTCTTGTCCGACACCACAGGCGCTGACGCCCGTGTTCCTTGCCCACCTCCTCCACTGCGGCCAATGGCACTGGATGATGCAGCTCGATGCAGGGGAAGGACTCTCGGATGACCTGGGCGGGGTTATCCAACGCTGAGCCGGCCCCGAGAGACATTCCGCGTTGTTCATGCATGTTCTGGTTGGGCGGCTGCGAATATCCTGGGTACCCCATCACGCTGTTGAGGTTCTCGAGAAAGTCACTGCACACCCCATGTTAGTGGCGAAAAAAGGGACAGAAGGCGACGTACCTGAGCATCTGGTATTCGTTCGTGCTGGTGGTCGTCTCGGGCAGCGCGCCATCCCACTGCTGTTGGCCGGGGGGTAGGCCAAACCAGGAGGGTTGCGTGGCGGGATGGGTGGCTGCGCCATGGCTGTGGGGGGATAAGGCCAGCTCCTTGCGGGTGGGGGGCAGGCGGGGCGCCGGCGGGAAGCGGGGGCCACTGGGCGGAGGGCGGGAAGCCGAGGGCGGGGAGGATGCCCCATGCTGGTGCGGGGGGGGACGGAGGGGGAGGCGGGGGCGGGGGGGGCAGGGGGGGGCGGGGCGGGAGGCCGATGCAGGTGACGGCTGGTCGGTGCCAGAGCGGGCGCCGGGGACTCGGAGGCGGGACGCGGCGGTCATGGCAGAGGTGGGAATGCCGCGGCGGACACAGCGCTGGCAGGGGCGTTCCGAGTCGCAGGTCATGTGGGAGCGGCGGCAGTACACGCACGCCAGCGACACCTTGCGGCGCTTGGCTCGCCCTCCTTGCTCTTGCGGGGGCGCGCCTTGGCGGTAGAGGATGCCATGGCGGGGGTGGGGGTGACGTGAAGTGGAGGTGGACGGCGGCGGCGAGGGTGCTGGAGCTGGCGGCGAGGGTGCTGGAGGGGGTGGGCCCACGGTGAGCGCTCATGCTGACGGGCGACCGCACGGCGATGCGTCGCGTGGGAGCCAGGCGCCCAATCGGCAGCCACTCCCCCCGTGCCCACGTTCATTCCGCTCGTTGGGCCAGCCCCCAAAATTCCGCACGGGGCCCCGCCCAGCGCCCAGCAGGCACGCCGCCATGCGAGGCCCCCGCGGTTATATGTGCGCGGTTACGTGCTTGATCGGCTATCGCGATCGATGAGCACGACCTTCCCACCCCCGGCCCTGTCCAGGTCATCCATCACACATCGCGCCCATCAGGCACGCCACCCGACCCCCGCTGCCCGGCAGTGCGTGCCAGTGACTGCCGGTCTTTTGTAACGCGTAACACGCGCCACCCACCGTATCAGGCCCCAGGCATGCAGAATGCAAGGCATTTCTCCTCTCCAAACTGGATACAACAAAATACACATGCCCCGCCCCAGCAGCCCCCAGCAGTCCGAGCCCAGTTACGCCTCCTCCTGCAAAAACGCCAGACCCCCGCCCACACCCCCGCCACAGCAGCGGCACCCTCGCCGCCGACTGCGGCGGCGCCCGAACCAGCTCCAGGGTCCGATCCAGCCTCCCCCACCAACGATCGTAACACCTGCAACGCTCGCCACCCATTCCATCCGTTCCTCCACCGCGTCCAGGAATCGGGGGCCAACATAGGTCCCCTGGGGCCAATCTTCCGTGGGAATTCGGACGGACCAATGGCTGCGCCCAGGACAGCGATTGAACCAGGGATTGAGCCCGGCATCGTCCTTGGCCAGCAGACTGGCCAGCGAGGTGGGGTGGGAAATGCTGCGGGCCCATCGAGCGTAGGCAGTGGTCCCGTCGGCCCGAGGGGACTCTCCATCACGTTCTTCCGGAGGCAATGGCCTCGATGCCCAGCTGGACGTCATGCTGCGTCGGGCGGCGTCCAGACGAGCCAAAAGCCGTACGTCCCATCTTCTCCTCTGCCATGTCGCTCAGTGCCGAAGACTCAAGGGTGGATAATAGTGTTCCTCCGTCTGGTAGGCCAGGATACGCCGAATGCAGAGATCTTTCAAGAGGGGATACCGTTTCCTCGAGTCACAAGGGGTGATAGCACTCGCTTGCCCCCACCTTTCGGGGGGCGCACGGAATGGGTTGGGCAGATAAACAGCGTATCAAGCTTCAGCGCTTGTATCTCAGCGGGAAGGGAGGTCTGATTCAAAGTGTCAGTTTTCACTCCTTAGGGGGGCGTTGGGGGAGAAGGGATTTACCAGTTCATTACAACCAATGTTCAATTCGCGCAGATTGATCAAAGTGCCCACAGCGGGGGGGAGCGCAGAGAGGCCAACGGCGCGGAGAGAGGGACCGAGAGATTGGAAATACTAAACAAGGCACTGGGTAATTTGCGTAGTGGGTTCATGCCCAGAAAGATCTGCACCCCCGAGGGGTCTCCCCCGTTCAATGAGCCGGAGGCACTGCCTCAGATGCCCTGCGAGCCCAACGGGGCACGCCCTCCCACGTTGCGGGGCAGGCCCTTCTCGGCTCTGAGGCTAACGCAACGAAATCCCCAGATCAGCAATCAGGGGGGGAGATAGGTGAGGCCTTGTTTGTCGAGGTGCACCAGCGGTCGTACTTGGTCGAATGCTTGGGTCACGGCATGACGGACGACATTCCACTCCGGGTCTACGCTTGGACCTGGATTGGATGTGGGAAACCCGGGACCAGGAAGAAAATTAGATGGGTACCGGCCTCAGGCAGGCTGCGAGACAAGGGCCGCGTGGTTGAATGGTAGCTCAGACGTGCCTTCTGGCGCGGGGGCGGGAGGGAGAGAAAGATGAGTGTGGGGAGAAAGGACGTCCCGCTTAGAATACGAGGGGGGCGATCCCATGGGCCCCAAGGCCTCATAAGGTGGGATGGGACGCGACTGAATGCTCTGCTAAAGGTACGTCGATGACCAACCGCGGGCGAATCAGGGGGGAGAGGTGAGCTGGGGTTCGAGAGGGAGAGATCCAGCCTACTGAACTCGGGTGATTCATCGGAGGAGTGAGGGGGGCGAGGATGGTCCGATATGCCATCCGAATCATGGAAAATGCCTCGCAAGGCGTCATCGGCGTCAACCGCGTCCATGGGCGCAGGGTGCTTGGCGTGTGGGAATGCTTAGCAAAAAGAGGGAGTGCATGAGGGGGAGCCTTGGACGCAGCGCTGAATGGGTCGGCGGTGCTGCTCGTGCGCACAGCGGAGGGTTGCGGCGCAGGAGAGGAGGGATGATTGGGCAAAGGTGAGGAGCGAAGGTTGGCCGCGGGGGCAGGCGAGCGCCACGCTTCAAAAGCGGCTGTCATGTTTGTCGTGGCGTTCGCCTGCGGCTTGGTTCTTGCGTGATGGTGGGGGGGGATGGGAGATGGAGACGCGACGCGTCGCTAGCAGCTCAGCCCGCGCTTAAGAGCTACGCTTGAAACTGGTTGGCGACTGAGCCTCAGATCTCAGAGTGCTGATGCGCTGATAGCTGCAGATGAATATGATAGCCGATCGTGCTTCGCACTGCCCCTCTGCGGGGGTGCCTGCAGCCGAATCTCCATGCCCACTGCCCGTTCGCCTCACTAATTGGCTGGTATCATGCATCATGCATCATGCATCGTACCCTGGCACCCGCGCAGGACGGATGGGCTGAGACTCTAGGACTGAGCGTACGATCAATCATCGACGCGACTATGCATCCTGACCACCTGGATCCCGACAGACTCCCTCGGCACGCTTTCCTTACCACATGCCAAATGATTTTCGAGGGGGGGCACAGTACTACGTGCGGCATGAATGGTGAATACGACTTTAAGAGCGGCCGACTGACTTTAAAGCGAATGCATATGGCATGGAAACCCCCCCGGGAAGAATATCGGAAGAGAAACTTACGCACGAAAACTCATATTCCAGTCTATAAGTAGCCTTTTACCAATAGGGCCTAAGGAACTAACCCACAAGGTTGTTTGGTACGTTTGAGATTCATCGATTCAAACTAAGACCATCCGTGCAATAGCAAGCGACAGGCAACTGACAAAACGAGAGAGTAGGCACAAATGAGTGTGGCAAAATAGCAAAAACAAGTGGATAGAGCAAGCCAAATAGCGTAGCAACCTAGCTGTGAATGAAGCGGTTGAAAAGGCTCTTTTGCTTTGATCCCGTGGGGGTCTGGGACAGGATGGGATGGGGATCGGGACGTGGTTCCATGCTGTTGCGCAAATCAAAGTCGTCGTGGCCCCTGGCCTTCCTGGGAGGTGCGGGCAACCGTGTTTCCCGTCCCATCCGGGTTACGTACGCGTCATAACTACTCATGGGGCCAGCTCTTTGAGAAGGCCCGTCGTAGGACCGAGTTGGTCGGCCGTCGTATGGAGGCGGGCGATCACCATACGACGGGCCTCGCTGGCCGCCATCGGTGGACCACGCTCTGTCCCTGGGAGGGATGAACGGACGGGACTTGTACGCGGGAGGTTGCCGGCCCACATGTCCACGAGGCTGATTCCAGGTGGGGCCGGGGGTACGATACTTCATGCTGTTGTCGTCGGAGCGGTAGTCCTTCGCACGAGTGAAGGAGGACTTGACAGACGACCGCCTTCCTCGGAATCGAGATCACGGGTTGAAGTGTACCGGGAAAAGGGAGAAATTTCTTGGCTGAGGAATGTGGGCCGTCTTGCGACGAAATAGTGGTACTGGGCAGCCCTCCTAAAATTGCACTTCATCATCCACATTGCGCGATCGAGCAGAACGAACAAACGAATCGATTTCGCCGGTCTTCTTAGGTCGCCAG
This sequence comes from Moniliella sp. 'wahieum', assembly GCA_003971905.1. Classification (NCBI taxonomy): domain Eukaryota; kingdom Fungi; phylum Basidiomycota; class Moniliellomycetes; order Moniliellales; family Moniliellaceae; genus Moniliella; species Moniliella sp. 'wahieum'. The sequence goes on along the minus strand of RSEE01000044.1, from coordinate 22,025 downwards.
TGCTGGCCGAAAAGCGGAATACAGTCCTGCCTTGAGAGGGCACGGGACTGAGGTGGGCGAGTCTCCTGGTTGTCCTCTTCGTTCCTTGCATTGGCAAGGGAGGAACTGCTGTGTTGGCTTTAGGCAATGGTCAGTATTCGCTTCATTCAGCGATCAGAGCAGGAAACGTACTGCGCATCTTGAGGAGCTCGAAGAAACTCTTCGATCGGCGCATATGTGGGCGAGTGGGGGCTTCTGCAGGGCCGCGTGGCAATGGATAGAGTGGAGCTTGGAGGCATATTCCTTGGCCAATGGAGAGTGTTTCCTGTCCTTAGAATTGGCCAAAGGAAAGGGGGCAGCATGCCTCCCTTCTGACGCAGCCATACGCGGAAGGGGGGATGTCTGAGATGCACTATTCCAGACTTCATTGCGTTCCCGAGCGATGGGCGAAGCATCCCTGGGAGAAATCATGCCGGATGCATGGCGGGGTGGATAGCTTTCCTGTGGTTGGTTCACTTTCCGAGAACTAGGTTGGGGTAGGCCTGCTCGCTGTTGGCTTACTTGCCGTGGGTTCGATTGCCGACGAGGGGCTGGTGACGAGCTCTCGCATTGCTGCTCCAGGACTTTCCGAGAGGGAATCATATGTGGGCGACGAGACGATGGGCCTCCCGAACGAAAAGATTGGGGCCGTAGTGCGGAAGCAGGTGGCTCCTCAACCTCAAAAAGACGTCGCCTTCATCGGAGGTGACAGAGCTGCCGTCATCGACGGGAGGAAGGTCGTGCAATCCCTCTGCAAAACTGGAACAGAGGTGTAAGCGAGCCTTGTCCAGCCGGTGGTGCAATATGTGAGGCTGCCCTCTGCTCCGTGATACGCAGGAGAAGGGCGAGTCATATGGACCTGTCGCGGTGGAAAAGACCTTTCGACCGATGCAGGCAAGTGACCCTCGCTGCGTGCGAGGCGCTGTCGTATACTTGGGGTCTGGCTAAGCGCGGGGGGGCAATCTCAGGGGTTGATTGTTCCCTCTCGCAGAACGCATGAGACGACTGGCAAACTCGCGGTCGCCATAGAGGTAGAGATTGTCGTACAGCCCCAAGTCTGGTTCAAATTCGGGAACCGAGGCCGGCGAGGCGAGGCCATAGGCAGGCCCCAAGTCCCCGAAAGAGCGGGAACCACGAGAAGACTTGAGGTGGAGTGCGATGCTCATCAGAGGGAAGGAATGGCGTAGATGGTGGTGGAAAAAGGAGGGCACGGCGGGATGGATGGGCGCAGATGGGAGCCGGTGGGCTTGCCCTGCTCCTTGTGGTCCGCATCTGGCCCTCTCCCACCTAACAGCAGGGCGTACCGCAGCAATGCGTAGTCCTAGCCAAAGGCCCCGCTTCGCATATCACGTGTCGCATGTCACATGCATCACAGCCGAAGATCAGGGTGCACTTGACAGACTGCCCTCAGGCCTCACGCCGCATTCTGGTGGTTGGCGGGGAATATGAATGCTGCCCTTGCGCCCTGATGCGGGACAAGTCTCCCCTGGCGTTGGGGCAGTGCCCGCCAAATCTACTTTCACCCCGCCTGCCGATCATCAACCACCCCTCACCGATCCCGGATCCCAGAGAAACTCCCCGCCGCCCAACGCCACTCCCACGCGTCCCAGATCCCAACATGCCCGACGTGAGCGTGAACGTTCACATTTCAAATGAAGTGCACGTTGAAAGTTGAAGCTTCAACTTTGAACCTTGACCGGCCACCACTAATCTACTGGCCCAGGACCGCTGACTGGTCAGGACCGCTTGACTCCTCTGGGCCATTGGCGTAGCTTGGATAAGCGGCAACGGGGAGCACCGCACGCGTCGGGCGGGCGACGCAGCTGCCCCAGGCAGCCTCCTGCAGCAAACTGGCCTGGTGCGGAGGGCGGCGGAGACGCGTCCATTTCGCGGGCGTGACTTGCTCCTTTTTGCTTTGCCCCTTGCTCCGCCCGCCCTGCCTGCCTCCTCCTCGCGATTGCCACCATCGTGTCCCCCGCCACCCCCATGCTGACGCTCCAAGACCTATCCCCGAATGCGGTCTCCATGATGATCCGCCGGGAGCTGCCCATGCAGCCCGACAACCTTGTCGTGCAGGTGTTGAGCATCAAGGTGCTGCCCATCAGCACTCCGATGCCACCCCGTCCGCCTCGTGATCTCTGATGGCCAAACCTTCTCCCAGGCCATGATGGTCTTCCCCAAAGCCCCACCCCTACCGCTCGAACAAATCCAGCGCAACACCCTTCTCCGCATCACCCAGTACCAGACTAACCTTGTGGGCGACCATGTTATCGTCATTGTTACCAACGCCGAGAAAGTAGGCGATGCAGAGGAACGCTTTGGCGTGCCCGTCACATACCGCTCCACCGTTTCCCCTGCCTCGGCCGCACCTTCTGCCTCCGAAAGCAATTCTGCGCCCGAAAGCAAGCCAATCATCTCATCCACCCTCTTGGCCGCCGCGGTGCGGCTCAATCCGGACCCCGGCATGAGGCCATCGTTCAGGTCGAGTAACTACATGTTCGGCCCACGCATAATGCCGCTCGGGGGATGGACCCTGAGCGGTTCCCGTACTGCCCCATTGAGGCGCTGTCCCCTTTTCAGCACAGGTGGATGATCCGAGCCCGTGTTACATCCAAAAGAGATGTCAAGACCTACACCAACGCCCGTGGACCCGGCAAACTCTTCTGGGTCCATCTGCTGGACGAGACTGCCGAGATCCGGGCCATCGGCTTTAACGAGATGGTGGACATGTTCTACCACCGACTGCAGGAGAGCAAGGTTTACTATATTGCGCGTGCCCGGGTAGCTATCGCCAATAGACAGTTCAACACGCTGAAGAATGATTATGAGCTCACCCTCAACTTCGAAACCGAAATTGTGGAGGCCCCCAATGCTGACTCGGTGCCCAGCATCACTTTCAACTTTACTCCTCTTTCGAGGCTGCAGATGTGGAGCCCACCCGACTTGTTGATGTGATTGGTGTGGTGCAAGATGTGGGGGAGGTGTCCGAGGTCATGACTCGGTCAACCCAGAAGCTAGTGCCAAAACGCGATCTCACTCGTTGACCAAACCGGAATGAGCGTGCGCCTTACCCTCTGGGGCGCAACTGCAAGCAGTTCCGCTCCAATGAGCCCATCCCGTACTGGCATTCAAGCATGTTCGTGTAAGTGAATTTGACGGGCGCTCGCTGAGCATGGTCAGGACCACAATCATTCGCCAATGCGGATGTGGAGGGGTATTATCAGCTCAAGGCCTGGTACGAAGGCGAGGGAGCCAAAACACAGTTCAAGGCCTACAAGGGTGGCGGGACAAGTGGGGCGGACATGAACAACCCCAATGAGCGCAAGCTGATTGGCCAGGTCATTGACGAGGGGTTGGGACGGGACCAGACGGGCAAGGTGGATACCTTCTCCGTTTTGGCCACACTGCACTGGGTCAAGAACACCAACATGTGGTATCCCGCTGCAAAGCGAGGGTGCAACAAAAAGGTCACCATTGAGCCCAGTGGTGAATGGCACTGCCTCAAGTGCGAAGGACTTGGCCTGAGCCAGAATATCGCTACCTGTTTACTGGTGGGATAACCGACCTCAGTGGTTTTATTTGGGTCAATGGTTTTAATGACATTGGCAAGTTCTTTATGGGGAACCGCCAACGAACTGCATAAAGAATTTGGCGATGAAGATGACCTCAAAGAGTATGTCATGTCGAAGACGGGCGGGATGTACGTGTTTTCCATCAAGGCTAAGTGGGATGTATTCAACGTACGTATCCCTCTTCCTTGCTTGCCCAATGATACTGATATTGCATTCTGCAGGATACGGGCCGTGTCCGCTACACCATCCACAAGGTCAAGAAGGCCGACTGGGTGCCGGAGGCAGAGTTGCTCGCCAAGGCGATTGAGATCTGTCGACAGCGTAAGCTCCCCCATTCCTTTTGGCTTGTATATGTGGCTTCTGTCCATCTGTATTTACTTATTTCGTTCATGTCCGACGGGAATTGTGTCTGGATAGTCTCCTCAGGTTACGCCTGGGAAGCCCCGCTATCTATCCACCCCCTTGCTCTTCAATTCGCTCGGTCATACTCGTCGAACTTCCAGGAATGAAATAGCGTTTGTGGTGTATAGTTGATGAGAGTAGGTCTGAAAGCATCCAACCTCAGCTGGAGAAGGGTGTTTTGTACAGGCTTCTATATGCGCGTAGGGATTCAGTGATGTTATAGCAGCCACAAGAGCTAATTTGATAAGTGGGGCGCCTTGCCTGAACGTATGTCAGGACAGTGGTGGGGGGGATACATACAGGAAGGATAATGATGATCGCAAGGCGCATTAAACCAACACACGCCCATCAACAAGCTTGGATGAGAAAACGTACGTGATGGTCCCACGTCAGCCGCAGAATCTACCCTCCACTACAAACCCAGCTCCCCCTCCCCCCGGACGGGGCCGACACTCAGGTCCGTAATAGCTGAGCCGGCCGTACTGGATATCGAGGACGGGATGCCTGGGCCTGCTGACCGTCCACCGATGACTGCATGTTCAACGGGATAGCGTGGTCAGATGGCACCGCGCTGGGATGACTCAAAAGAATGGCTTGGCCCGGCACCTCACTTGGCACGACCTGGAACTGCGGCTGTCTCGCACGGGAGCTGGGTGGGAACGAGGTAGGTCGTATCAGGAGCGAGTGGCCCTGTAGCACCAATAGCGTCCCAAACGGGTGCGATTATCTTCGGTAGCGGTCTCCGTCAAGTTCGCCGCACCCCCATTAGTATGGCTAAGAGGGGGACTGGGCAGGGCTGTGTTGGTCCCCAAAAACCGGAACGGACGCGGAGATCGTGTGGATGGCCAGGCACCTCTATTGGGAAAGGGTCGGTTCTCTCTGACTTGTAACTTGAAGGGAGCGATCTCCTGGAACTTGGTCATGCGTGTGGTTGTCACCAGAAGGGATGAGGTTGACGTGAACATGGCTTGGATTGGTGCGTCTTTTGGGGGAAGGAAGGCCGATGTTCTGACGTAGGTCAGGGCCAGATTGGACAGGGGCCGGAGGGGAGGGGATGAAACCACTGTTGGGCTGAGAGATGAACGGGCCCATACGCTGGGGTGCGAAGGTGCTAGCCCTGCTATTAGTGGTGAATGAGAAGGGCCCCTGGTTCCCCGGATCAAAGCCCAACCCCTTCATGGGAGGCTGCCTTGAGTATCTTCTGCCGCAGTGACAGAGCGCGGGGGTGAACGCGTTTCCACAGTTGTCACCGGCGCCTCTTCGCACGAAGACGAGCAGTTGGGTCGGATACGCAACTGGAGACGTATGTCGTACTCCGTCTCATACGGTAAGGTTGGGACATGTGTTGACACATGGAGCGTGATCCCGCCATCGCGATTCTCTATTAAGGGTACAGGTGGGGGTGGAGGGGACATAGTTGCGACCGTGAGGTGTTAAGGCCAATGGACTTGCGCCAGAGGGTGTGATGGGGACAAGGAGAGGTCGCTCAGTGCCCCCAACAATGTTCTTTTATCACTATTCTATAACGGCTTTTTTGCACACAATATCGGTTGTGTCTGCAGGCGTAAAATGGGATATCCACAGCCGCTTTCTTCTCAATTAGATGTCGTGGTTTGAAGCATCTTCCTCTTGTGTCTTCGACAGTCTCTCTCCCTGTGAGAAAAGCTGCTTCTGTTTTGTGATTTCCTCACAACGTCGCCCAACATATACAGAACACAGTGTGCCCCATATTTTGTTTCCCTGTCCCAGCCTTAAGCTTTGTCAATGATGTGGATGCAGAGTATGTCTTCCATGTTATGATCAGCCACGGTCCTTACTATTATAGCAACAACACTCGAATGCTCAGTGGTTGCGGATGATGCGGCTTATGCGAATGTTGGTTGTGCGAATGCTGTGTGTATTTGTGCGAATGTTGTGCTTGTGCGAATGGAGTGCTGCTGGGGGTGGCGCACCTATGTTGGTGTGGTGACATTTATAAGTATGTGTTTGTGCCTATATCTAGTACTAGGCCGGATAGCCCCAAGCACATAGACATCTAGTGGGCCTGCCGGACAGCCCGGCAAGAAACAAAAAGGACCGTTGATACATCACATCTGAAGCAACGGCGCCTCGGACCTCCCGGTCGGACCTCTGCCGTTGGGCCACCAGCAGACTGATACATCAGAGTGGGGTGAGTATATAATCCACATCAAAGAGACCGTACATGTGATGTCTCCACCAGAAAAGGAGCCGAGATAGATACGTTCATACAGATTACGGAGGACACAGAAGCGTAGTATATAGTGATGGCTCCTTGAGAATTTGATGAAAGGCGCGGCGGGGAAGCGCATCGCGAAGAGCACGGAGAGTGTGTACGAAGCAACACGACATGGAAGTGGTCTTCTCTCTATCGATCTTGGAGAGAAGACAACGGGGGGAAAATGAACGGTTTTTAGCGACGAGAAAGTTGGCGATCAGATTCATGCTGATTTCGCCTCTGGGGCCTAGTGCGGTAGATAGGGTACCATACTAACGGCGACGGCTTGAAACCCCTGAAATTCCTCGGCAGCCCCGAAAAAAAGCTGTAAGCATCTTTCTATTCAACCGCTATGGGGCAAAGGAACGGACTACAAGAAACGAACGCAAGATCCTAGGCAAGACAGGGAATGCAATACACGGCGCACACGCGCGGCAAGGCAGGGCCGGGGTGGACGGAAAACAAGGCCCGGGTAAAAAGCATAGCGAATGGCTCTCAGAGAAAAGGAGGGAGAAATAAGGGAATGAGTGTAGAGCCAAACGGAGGGGGAAGAGATTAAACATGTGGTGCATGTACATGGGGACAGGAGTACAACTTGAAAAGTTTACTCATCGTCGTCCACCTCGAGACGGGTGGCGAACGAGTAGATGTCGGGCTCACCCTCCTCCGACTTCTCGTGAACGACAGTGAGACGCTGCAAGTTGGTGAAGAAGTCTTCCAGCACCTCGTTCTTGGTCGAGCGAACGCGGCGGCCCATACGGTTGATCCACTCGAGCTTGTTCAGCACATAGTACACCACCGTGATAATGATAGTCACACCAATCGAGTAGGCCCAAACGCGCACAACGGTAACCACATCGGTCCAGTTGTGCTTGTTGTGGCGCAAACGGGCGAGTGGATGTAGCGGGCAATGGGGCCACCGAGCCAGCCAAACGACAGAAGAGAGTGGCAAGGGCATCAACACCAAGAATGGCACCCACCAGCTCCCACGAAGGGATGGTGTTCTCGTCCGAAGTACCCGATCCAAGACGGGTGACAAAGATAAGCCAGTTCTCCGTAAGCGAAACCTCAAGGAAGAGAATAAGCTGCAGGTTACCGAAGTTCTGGACAATACCACCGTCGGGAAGGAACAGGGTGCCACGGACGATCCAGGTGCCAGCAGCAAGCAAAGCACCGAGGATGGTCGAGATGACCCAAATCTTGGGCAATTGCCACTCGACAGGCTCCTTGGCAGCGGGGGCATTGTCGTACGCAATGGCAATGGTCGCCAAGTCGGCAAAGAGAGCAATAAGACAATCAGGTCGGCGCGGATCACCTCGTCACGAATGCAGATCGACAGAAGGAGGTAGATCTCGAGGTGGAGACACAGCGAGATACGGTATGAATGTAAGCCTTCATACGGTGGAAAATCTGGCGGGCAACCTTGATCGAGGTGATGATGGTCGAGAGACCCTCGTCCAGGAACACAACGTCGGCAGCCGAGCGGGCAGCGTCCGAGGCACCCTCCACAGCAATACCACAGTCAGCCTTCTTGAGCGAGGGAGCGTCGTTGACACCGTCACCAGTCATGGCAACAAGATGGCCACGGTGCTGCGCATCTCGACGACCTGTACTTGTGCTCAGGGAACACCTCGGCGAAACCGTCGGCAGCCTCAATGAAGTCGTGAATAGCCGAGCCGGCGAGACCACCGGATCCAATCAGGCGCTGCGAGTCGTACACCTTGGTGCCGAGCGAAAGCATCTTGCAAGTCTCCTTGGCAATAGCGACAGCGTCACCCGTAAGCATCTTGACAGCGATACCAAGTTCTGGGCCTCGGCAATGGTAGCAGCCGTGTCCGAGCGAGGAGGGTCAAACATAGGCAGGAGACCAAGGAGGTGCCACTCGCCATCGTTGATGGACACCGAGCGAACGGAAACCACGCGAGGCAAAGTCACCCGAAACCTTGCGGTACTGGGCGGCCTGCTCAGGTCAGGCTGGCAGAGCTTAAGAATAGCATTGGGGGCACCCTTGGCGGCAATGTACTGCTTGCCGTCCTTCTCGACCTCGGCAGTGATCGCTTGGACACGGGTCGAAGGGAGTGAAGCGGTGGTGATCCAGCCCGAGGCGAGCTCCTCCTGGGCACCGGGGTAGTCCTTCAGAGTCGAGATGGTAACCTTGTCAATGGGGTCAAGAGACTGAACGTTGTGCGACGAAGCGAGGGCAGCAACGGCCATCATGTAGTTAACGTCAACACCCCGAGTGAAGGGCTCGTGAATCGAAAGCTTGTTGGCTGTAAGGGTACCGTCTTGTCAGAGCAGAGCACATCGACACCAGCAAGCGACTCAATGGCGGTAAGCTTTTGCACAATGGCCTGGCGCTTGGCAAGGTAAGCGGCACCGACAGCCATATGGTGGTGGTAACGCAAGGAAGACCGACAGGCACACCGACAACGAGGAAGATCAGGGTGTAGGTGAGCAAGTTGTTCTCCTTGGGCTCAGCAATACCCGTGTGGCGGAAGAAGCCCGAAATCCAGAAGCCAACGACGAAGGCCATGACAAGAACCAAAAGAGCGGTACCGATCGAGTCCATGACCTTTTGGAAGTGACCCTGCGACTCACCGCCGAGCACAAGGGCAGCATGCGGCCGACGAAAGTCTGCTTGGCAATGTCCGTGCAGAGCACGAAACCCTTCCCGCGCTTGCAGCCAGTGGTGTAGAAGACAGTGTCACCGATGTGCTTGTCAACGGCAAGCGACTCGCCATAATGGCCGACTGGTCGCAGGCAATGATAGCAGGGCCTTTGTCGACACCTTCGTCATCGTCGTCACCGTGGGCAGTAGCACGAGCCTTCTCGAGAATGGCAGCAGCCTGAGATCCGTCCTTGTCGGCGTAGTCGGCAAGCAGGCGGCCATCGCAAGGAACGGTCTGACCGTCCTGGACAATAACAATGTCACCGGGGACGACTTCACGGGCCCAATTTCAACCTCCTGACCATTACGGACAACGAAAGGCGCGAAGAGCATACCAGCCTTCAGCTGGGCGACAATGTCACCAGCTTGCTTCTCTTGGTACCAACCGACGAAAGCGTTAAGGGCCAGAATACCACAAATGACACCAAGATCAATCCAGTCACGCAGACCACCAGCGAGAGCAGCGGCCAACTCCATCACGTAAAGAATAGGACCCTTGAAGAAACCGAGGAACTTGAGGAAGAGGTTCTCCGAGGGAGCCTCAAGCTCGTTGTAGCCGAACTGAGCGCGGCGGTTTGGACGTCCGAGTCGGAACACCCTGCTGCATCGAGGTCTCGAGCCTAGAGAAAATATGCATCGGTTAACATGAAGTCCGGAACGAGCAGAGAAAGGGAGACACGTACCAGCTAGAAGGAACCTTGGGAGCGACCGTCTCCTGCTCACCATCCTTGTTGACACGAATCTCGCGCACCTTCCAGGGACGGAGGAATTCGCGCTTACGCACGATCTGGATGTCGTTGTTTTCGCCCTCGTCGGCGTTGGCAGCCTTCTGGGCCTTGATGAAGTCAAGAAGCGAGGCGTACTCGTCGTTAACTTGGCCCCCGTAGGAGCCCTTGGGGTGCTCGTCAGACATGGTCGGAATGCCTGCGGAGCGGGGTGGGTGGGAGGCGGGCGGGGAGCGCGGCCGGACGGCAGGGCGCGGCGGTGGTGGGGGGGCGGGGGTAGTCGGGGTGGCGGGAGAGAGACGTCCGCCCAAATCTGGCGGAGACGGTGGGCTTATAAGCACGGCAACATTCTTGCCTTGAGCAACTACATCCGTTGTTTGGGTGGGCACGACGTCAGTGTGCCAGTGAGTGGATGAGCGCCGCCGGTGTCGCGTGGGGGCTAGTGCGAGGGACCAGCAACTGCCCCCGTGCTGCCAGCGTTGGATCAGGCACGGAAGCGCTCTTCGCATTGCCGACGAACTCTACTGCACGTTCGTTCGATCGGCCTGCAGCGGGCGCCAGTGTCGCACGGCCCGTGCGCTTCTACGCGGCAGACTAACAAGACGCACGCGGCTGTCCCTTCGGTGAGGTCATCGGGTCACAGGTTACTAGTTACTAGTTACTAGTGACTGTGACTTGCATGTGACTGGCTACTAGTCACCCGCCCGCTACTGGGTTACTAGGCGACCGGTGAGCTCACCAACCACTGCAGACGGGAACACTCCCCTCGTATTTTCTTCTTGGGGGCATGCGGTTCACATGTGTCGCATGATGCGCATGATGCATGACATCTATGACAAGTCACATGCGCATCACGCTTTCTTGAATCCATCGTGTCATGCATAATTGCGTCGCATCGAAATCGACCATCTATAGTCAACTTGGCGTTAACCCAATTGATCGTCAAAGCGTCCCACGTATCTTCAAGAAATTCAATAGCTTCAATATTCAATTCTCAGAGATCTGAGATAGTCTCAGGCCGAGGGTCAGATCTCAGAGCCTAATCAAATCTGTGTGATCTGGTATGTGACGCATGTGACAGCGATGCATGATGGGTGTAGCGTAGAATCATACTGCAAGAGCTACAAGTTATATACTTTGAATGTCATGCATCATGATATGCTGGCAGCTTAAGCTTTAAGTTTAAGGCCCAGCAGAATGCCTAAATTTAATATCTAACATCGATGATCTAGTATCCTCCTTCCTTGCGCCCTGCGCTAATCCTGTGCCCCCTGTTCCATGCCCTAACATGTGATGCAACAGGCCCCTCGAGGCCAACATCGATCATCGAGCCGTCAGCGCGTCAGGCCCATCATCTGCATCATCAGGCCCTCAGGCCTCAGGTCACCGGTCACCGGTCATGCATCATGAGCTGCACTATTCGCTCTCAGACTGCGACCCCATCATGCATCATGCATCATGTATGGTGCCACACTGGCTTTCCCTCTCACTGATAGTGCGTTTTCAGAGAACTAGAAGACCACCGGGCCTACGGCCCGGTCAGCTGGGGCTTCGCCCCAGCTTGGTGTGCTTTGTGCTTGCTCGCCACCTTAGCCACCGCTCCCCCGTCGCCACCGTAGCCACCGGTCCACCGTTCCACGTGGAGAGCGGAATAGTATTCACCACTACGCCTCGGGCGGAATTTATCACCCATGTGCATCCGCCTGGCTGCGCCCGCCTGGAACGCGCCGGGTGAAACGTGCCAGGTGGCATGCTTGTGTAATTTTACGTAAGTAAAAGGGGTCTGCGTTATGAATTTGTAGATGAGCGCGAGCTCGCTAAGCGCTAAGGCCGGAAGGAGAGGATGGGCGGCAGGGTGCGCATGCAGATACGGTACTGCTAGCCCGGACTTCCCGGACTTGCCCGACTTGTCCATGAGCGGGTTTGGTCCGAATCGGTCCTCCGAACGGAGGGCCAATTATTAATTGGCCTGATACACATTGCGGACGGTGCAGCTCTGCAGCCTTCTGTGCCGCCCTCTGCCGCATTCCGCCCCTCCACCTCTGTTCCTGCAGAGACTGCACCCCGTCCCACGCAGCAAAGGGGCAGCACTCTATTTTCCCGATGGCGGGTCTCAAACTGACCACTCTCCCCTGCACCCTGATAACGATCACGATCAAGGATAGACCAGGCGAGGATTGAATGGATGTGTGATACGTGGTGTTCAATTGATCATTGATCTCGTCGTTCATCGATCTCATCGAGCTCATGCATGCAATGGTTCATGCGTTGATTCAACGTTGGTTCAACGTCAACTTCACGTTCAACGTCGTCAACGTCAACTTCACGTTCAACGTCGTCAACGTCAACGTTGATTCAACACTTCTCCACCTTCAAGCTCTTCACGGTTCAAGGTTCAAGGTTCAAGGTTCAAGGTTCAAGGTTCAAGGGTTCAACGTTCAACGTTCAACGTTCAACTGAACGTTCAACTTGAACGTTCAGCATTGGTTCGCTGGCATTCCTGAAAATGCGCTCGTAAGCTGCCCCTTCGCCGACAACGTCGGATGCCGCCAAAAGAAGGAGGCAAGCACACACTTTTGGAAAGATCCGTATAACTCCCTGGCCACGTACATAGGTCACCGGTCAGGCGTCATATATCATGCATCATGCATCATGCACATCATGCATCATGCCCCGTCCTTTTCTTCCTTGGACCCTGGGCCTGCCTCTTTTTGCCCCGCCGCAGCCAATCGCTTTTTCGGGTGCCTGGTGGTATATAGCCAAAGCGATTGTTGTAAGACTGGGGCACCGTGGATGCACAGTCGAATCTGCGGCCCAACCTGCCGTCAGAAGAATGGGAGGAGAGCTAAACGCGCGCGCGCTAATAAACAGGTTGTACGCGCTTAGCGCTTTTATAGGGGCCTAAGCCTTAAGGCCTTGTTCATGCAGGCCTAATCGTAACGCGTAATCATTAATCAGGTTGAACATTGCACGTGACTGCGACCTCTCCAGTGGCGAAACGGAATTGGGCCTCCGTGGCGGATGGCACTTGGGAAGACGAATGTGGGTGCTAGGGCTGCCACGCGTCCGGCTGGAAACTGAAATGTGGCATTTGCCTGGGCTGAAAGTTGAACGTGGATGGGTGTGCACGTGGCTGCCCTGCGGCCTGGCCTGCTCGTGCGACGCGAGCTGGCGCAGGGGTGCTTACGTACGCGTGCCACCCGCACCACGCGCCAGGAGGGCGCAATGGCTGTGGTACCATGTGGGCCGAATGTTCGACCACCCGCGATAGTCAGTCCCAGCGCCAGAAGGGTTATGCGCCGCCTTCTGTCCCCCCTTCCTGCCTCCATCACCTCCTCCGCCCCCCGACCTTTCCTCCCGCCCCGCCCGTGCTGCCCATTGGCCTCCGCGCCCGCCTGCCCTCTCGGTCTGCCTCGTCTCCTCCCTCCGCCCTCGCCGCCCCCCTCGTCCCCCATCTACGCGCCATGTCCGCTGTGCCTGCTTCTGCTCTCCAGGGCTGGACCCCCCCGCCGCCCGACGCTATCCCGGGCCCCTTTCTCCCGCGCGAGGACAAGCACACTCTTTCCAACCCCAAGGACATCCGCACACGCCACACGCACATTGCCTGGTCCATCGACTGGTCTGCTCAGCTTATCAAGGCACCGTCACCCACAGCATGCTCGTCACTGCTGACAGCGTGACCGAGGCTATTTTTGACACCTCCTACCTGGCTATCGAGTCGGTCGAGGTTGACGGCAAGCCTGCTACTTTTACCATCGATTCGCGCAAGGGCCGGCTGGGCGCGGCGCTGCACGTGAGCCTCGTGGCAAAAGGGTGCAACTCCTCAGGTGGCTATCACCTACTCGACCACCGACAAGTGCACCGCTCTCGGCTGGCTGACCAAAGATCAAACTGCAGGCAAGACTGCCCCTTTCCTCTATTCCCAGTGCGAGGCGATCCATGGGCGCTCCCTCCTGCCGTGCCAGGACACGCCGGCATACAAGTTGACTTACACCTCCTCGGTCAAGTCGGACATCCCGGTGCTTATGTCTGCCCTGCCTACCCACGGGCACAAATACGGGGCCGAACTCAACGCCTCGTCCGAGGTGCGTGAGTACACATTTGAGCAGAAGATCTCCATCCCCACCTACCTGATTGCCATTCTCGGGGGCCACGTTGCCTTCCGGACCCTGGGCCCGCGCACGGGGGTGTACGCGGAACCGCCACTGGCGGACAAGGCGCAGTGGGAGTTCGAAGCGGATGCGGAGAAGTTCCTTACTGCGGCAGAGAAGCTGGTGAGCCCCTACTCGTGGACCCGGTACGACTGCGTCATCCTGCCCCCCTCCTTCCCTATGGGTGGGATGGAGAACGCGAACCTTACCACGCTTACGCCTTCGCTCATCACTGGCACCCGGAGCCTGACGGACGTTGTGGCTCACGAGCTGATGCACTCGTGGGCGGGCAATTTGACTTCCTGTGCCGATTGGCCCTCGTTCTGGTGCAACGAGTCCTGGACCGTGTATCTCGAACGCCTCGTGCTCCAGGAAGTGCATGGCGGATACAACTCCGCCGATGGCCGCGCTGCCCGCGGCTTCTCGTACATTATTGGTGCCAAGGCGCTACAGGATGCGCTGGCCGAGTTCCGGAACAACCCTCGCTTCCAGCGTCTGGTGCCTGTCTTCCACGGCTTTGAGGACCCCGATGATGCCTTTAGCTCCATCCCGTATGAAAAGGGAAGCAACCTGCTTCTCTACCTTGAGCACCTGGTCGGCGGTTTGGACGTCTTCCTTCCCTATGTCAAGGCGTATTTCAAGGCCTTCTTCGACCGCTCCGTCACCCACCGAGTGGCAGACCCACCTTTTCACCTACTTTGAGTCCAACCCCAGATTTTGGGTAAGCTCAAATCGGTTGAGTGGGAGGCCTGGCTGCATGGTGAGGGGAGCAGCTGCCCATCGACATGACCCCTTACTATGATGATACCCTCGCTGTGCAAGCCTTTGCCTTGGCGCAGCGCTGGCAGCGGGCCATTGCAGCGGGCTCAAGCAAGAAGGCAAACGAGGAGTTTGTCAAGGGTGATGTGGCCGACTTTAATGCCAACCAGGTCGTGGTCTTCCTCGAACGCTTGCACTCTGGCCCCCAGGTCCCCCTCTCCATTGTGAAAGAGCTGGACGAGGTCTACGAATTGAGTAAGAGACCAATGGCGAGATCCTCCTTCGTTTCTTCGAGGTGGCACTCGAGGAGGAAAAGTCTGAGTTTACTCTACAGGCAGCTAAGTGGGTCCAGACCCAGGGGCGGATGAAGTTTGCGCGCCCCATCTACCGTGCCCTGTTCAAGTTGGACCAGGACCTGGCACGCTCCACCTTCGACGAGGCCCGTGCGTTCTACCACCCTATCGCGGTGACCCAGTTAGAAAAGGACCTGAAGCTGATTGCTTGAGCTCATGATCCTTTCTGATTGGGTTATTACCTCTCATCAATGTGCTCTTTCTGCATAGAATCTTACTGCTATTTGCATGTGTGTTGGCATGGGTGGCACGATAGAAAGGCAGTGCAGTGGTAGCCCCTAGAAGAAACGTTCGCGTATGTGTGATCAACGTACCTGTTTCCTTCGCCAAGCTGAACTCGAGTCCATCTCTCTCTGCGGCAGAAGATTTTGCGGTGTGAGTCCGTGTTGCAGGTCGTGAGATTTTCTCCTCTTTCTGACCACAGCGTACATCCCGGCGGGCTCTAACAACCGCACGGAAAACCCAATTTCGACTTGCGCGACCTGTTGCTGTGGACCGGACCCATCAGCGTACTCTTGGCCTTCCGCAGCTGCGACGGGGTCAAGGACCGGCACACGCTGCACCGCACCAAGGCTGAAACGACGCATGCCATGGTCTCCTTGAACACCGTGGTGGTGGATATGGGTTGCGAGAGGATGAGGGTCATGCCATTCAGAGCTTCAAGTTCTCGGTACTACTAGCACGTACAGTCAGGGCGGGAAAGGACCGGGGCTAAAGGGGATGCCCGGCAGCTAAGGGCCCGCACAAGCGCCTCCACTCGACCCCGCAGCCGGCCTACATGGCGGGCAAGCAGGGCCATCTGCGTCATCTACCATAGCCACAGAAAAATGCCGACAGTGCGGCACAGGCCCCGGGACCAAAGTCGCGGGGCTTTTGTTCTTCTCCCGCTCTCATTCGATGCGCCCCACATCGATACCGAAGCATGGGGGAAGCCCGCATGGTGGCGCAGGCCCAACAGGCGGTCGAGCAGCATGCTGCAGTGATTATTGAGGGAGGAATTGGGGCCTATATGGTGGCGCAGAAACTACGCAGTCAGGCTAGCCGGGCCAATGTGGATCGGGATAAGGATGAGGGCGAAGACTATAGCCAGGACAGATGAAGACGATGAAGGAATGGTGGAGAAACAAGAACAGGAACAAGAACAAGAACAAGAACAAGACCAAAACGGCACACAAAGAGGAATGACCACAAGCATGCGGCTTTGGACCTAAACTTGCCCATTATGTCTATCCCCTGCAATCTACTCTGTTTCCTGTACTCCCTTGGATAGACCGGCAGAGGAGACGTGTCATATATTAGGGACGCCAATAGGACCCAACTAAGTTAATCAGTCGCCGATGCCGACCCGGGCGCGGGCTGTCCCGTGCTAGAGTCAGCGTCGGGCGCAGAACTGGGTTCCTCCTTCACACATTCCTCGTTGGGAGAAGTGGAAACCAAGCCTTTCCGTACCGGATCCTCCTTAGGAGGAGGCTGGGATTCCTGGGAGGCAGCTTCATCCAGAGTCGGATTCGCTACAGACACACGACCTTCCAAAGTTTCCGTGGGAGGGGCTCCCTCGGTTTCCGGCTGTGTAGGCGTCCTGTGCGGGTCGTCAGACTTGATGTCAGTGGAGACCTGCTCCACCTCATGGGATGCTTCCACCTCACGGGAACCTTCGGAGGGTTCTCCCACCTTCTCGTTGGCTGACTCAATCATGGCCGAACTTTCAGGTCTAGGTTCGGCCAGCGTCAGGTCGTTGCTCCCCTCAACCTGCAAAGTTGGGGCTAGAGAAGGTTGCTCATGACCCGGATCTGCTAAGAGAGGGACCGCCGGAGCGGGGCGGGCTTGCAGCCCCTTGGCCTGAGCACGGGTATGCGCATCCAGGTCGTCCACCTCATCGACCTGGCCGGGAGGCACACCCAGGTCGCCATCTCGGATCCCGGTGTTGGAGGTGGGGGTCCAGGCAAGGGGCGTGTCAACTCTAGCCCGCTTGGGGGGGCTGCTTTCTTCCTCCTCCAAGGTGCGCTTGAGGCCCACGGGTGCCGTAGTCGCGGTCTCGTCCTCCGATGGTGGCGGCGGGGCGTCCTCCTCAGACGAGGTGCGGAGGAAAGGGATCGGTACCCAGAGCGGCTCCTGTGTTTTGGGTCGATGCCATGGCACGGCGGACGCATTGGAGAGTGTGCGAAGGCGTTTGGGGTGGGGGGAGCCCAGACCACCGGGGGGAGGCTCATGGCACGCAGAGGCGGCTCAGGTTCTGGGTGCGCAATATCCAGTGCCTCCTCAACGCCCCGTTCCTCCCTTGGCACTTCCCCGTGCACCTCTTTTGCCTCGGAATCTTCCGCCTCGGGGGCCGGAAAGGCCCCTCTGCGCGAGACGGCGAGAGTACGCTTGACGGCATACACGTACTTAGGGAGTGAGGTGTACCACCGCTGAGGTTCGAGCACCAACTCGCACAACCTCTGGATTGTAAACGGAGGCAGGGGGTCTTCTTCCCCCAAGAACTCGTCCAGCATATCGCAGAGCAGTCCATATTCTCCGCTTACTTCATCTGGGTTGAAGGTGCGGCCCCAAGACGCGTTGTTGCCCGGGGGCGGTAGAAGCGGTGCAGGGTAGAAACGGTCCAGGTCGCCCGGGCGTACGTCCAAACCTTGGTCCCTCGCCATCTCCAAAACAGAAGGAGGTTTTCGCACTGTTTCTTGCGGATCGAGGGTTTGTGGCTCCTCCTCGCGCCGCGGGACGGAGACAGTGAAGCGATTTTGAAGGGCCAGGGCGGCGGAGGCGGCAACCTCTGGAGCAGACTGGGGGGACGGCTCCTTTTCGGGAACGGGAGGGTCGGAGGGATAGGGAGGAAAGTAGCGGCGGTATTCAGGGCGGGTGGCGAGGGCGGTGTGCAAGGTGGGGAGAGGGCGGGATGGAAACCCGCGTCCACGAGGGAGAGTGCCCTCCGAGACGGAGAGGCCACTCGGCTGGCCTGCGGGGGAGCTCGGTGGCAGTGGCGGTGGTGGCGGCGGTGCCTACAGCAGCGTTGGGTGGGTAGAGAGACGGATAGTCGCTCTGCAGCGCCTCCTTCGGGGGCTGGGGAGCAGGCAGGTCGAAGAGGATGGCGTGGAGCTGGAACTTGAGCGCAGCACACAGACGAGGCCAAGGGATTGCGGTGAGGTAGTACTCTGCGCCGGGGTCCGCCTCGGCGACGTGGGATATGTGGCCCCAGAACGCGTCGTCCCACACAAAGCATTCAGGCACGCGGGGCGCCGGGAGCGCGGCTGACGGCGCCGCGGGCGACGCGGGCGACAAGGCAGCCATGGCGCGGAGGAAGACGGCACGTGGTGGTGGCGACGCGGCAATCGAGACGCGAGCGGCGTTGCGTTTGTTCAGCACAGCTCCGCTGCCGCCCCCAGCACTGCCCCCGTGCTGCCAGCCGGTATCACTGTCTGAGCACACCATGCGGTGTATACGTAAGCACCGCGTCTCCGCTTGGCCGTAGCGCGTTGGCCATTCCAGGCCATTTACGCTGCTGCTGTCGGCGCACACGCGGAGCACGTTGGGACGAGGCAGGGAAGGACGCTCCCGCGAGCGTCCCGACGGGCTGCACCCGAAATATGGGTACCTAGCCCCTACTTGGCGTACATTGCGTATCGGCCAGCTGCATCAGACGACGTGGCGAAAGGGGGGCTGTACATACTCTCTGGATGAGAGAGGCCGAATGCGGTCCAAGTATACTTAGGTGGCCGAGTAAGCCTGGTGACCCTCTCCATCAACTGGATCCTCCGCACAGGTCCGTACGAGCATACGGGCAAGGCCAAAGGCAAACTGGAGGCTGCGAGCGAAAGCACGACTGCTAAGTGACCATCGACGGAACAATCTCGCAGTGCGGCCACAGTTTAGAGAACGTTTGGTCACTGGCTGCGGCGACCTCCCTCTCTTCTTCGGGTCCGACGGGCTAGGGAAGACACCGAACTGGTTCAACTAGCTTTGAAACGAGCGCCGGTTGCGAAAAAAAATAGCGCTTTCATTGGCTCCAATGCATTTAGTACTATCGACGGTAACAAGCGCTAATGGCTTTTCTTAGTTTATCCTACTAGTCCTACAGGGACCACTGCTCTGTTGTAACACTTGGAGCCCCAGGGTATGGATCTCACCCCCAGAGGGCCAGGGAGAATACTGAACTGGTCCAACTCAAGTACAAGAAACCGGTGGCCCTCGCGCTCATGCCAGGAACGCCACTGAACGTGGCCAAGTAGTATCTCGCCTTCTCAATCTCACTAGTCCGCGGTTATGGCAACAGGACTTATGCATTATGGCAGCTCCCAGCGCTCGTTGGACTCCTCGGTGCCTCGCCTGTTCTGGTCTTCGCTCCTTTCGCGTTTCAACGCGGATCAAGTTATAGGCCATGCACCATGCGCTCTTACAAAAAAACGAAAGGTCGACGCTTGTAGGCTCACCAGCGGGGCGGGAGGCTGTTGGGTGTGCAGGAGAGGTTTGGACAAAAACCTAATACCTCTCCCCCCCCGCTACCAGGACCCTGTGGCTACGATCGAATGGACAGAAACGAGTCATGGGATTGGATGAAAAGGTGGGGTTTAGTGGGAGAGACGAACCAGGACATGGAAAGAGAGAGCGTTTTGGCTTACCCCTTAGGGAAAAGCCAGTTACGCTCCAAAGATATGTTCCACCTCATCGATCCCTCCTTCCTTGGGAGTTGCCAACGGCGGCACAAACCCATTGTCCTCCTGGGCATCGGTATCAGCCTCGCCCAAGTCCAGCGCATCTTCCCGCTCCAGCTCCTCCAGACTGAATGGGAGCACCGGGCGCAACGCGCGATGCAGGCGAGAGGTGAGAGGAGGGAGAGGACCCGATTCCTAACGTGCGCGGAGACGGACCAAACGTCAACCGGGACTTTGGCCAGGGTTCGGCGGGCCAAGAGTAACAGCGGCACCGATGCCAGGGCTGGTGCCTGGGCTGGCTGGAACAGCCCCGCGGGACACCCTCCTGCGCGTATAGGAAGGCGAAGCAAGGAGGGTTAACCGAGTGGGAAAGGAAGCGCATCTCCTTAGGCGAAAGGTGCTCCCACTCGTTTCGATTCTCGTCCTTGAGCGGGGCCAAGGCATGCTCCATCGCTCCCGCCACAGCGGGGTTATCCTCTGGTATGCCTGCTGGCGATCCCGGCCCGGACGCCGTGGCAGGAAGTTCAGGGGGATCGCTGGCGAGGGGCACTGACTGGCTGACAGATGAGACCGATTCGGTATCGCTAAAGGGTGGGTCGTCGCCCAGGATCTCCCCCAGGCGGGCCCATGCAGCCTCAGCAGCTTGAGGGGTCAAACCCCACTCAACCGGGCCATTCCGGTGCATCCCCTCCTCGGTCGAGGGCAAGCCAAATACTTCCCCAAGCACATCCTCATAATTGTCCAAATAACCCTCCACCACATCGTCGGGGATATAACGCAGACTGCCGGCCGTTGGCTCTGCGTTTCTCCGCACCGGAGGCAACAGTTCCGAGCCAAAGAATGAACCTGCAGCCGCACGATCACCGGAAGTACGCCGCGGAGGTGCACCTTCAGCTGCATAGGCCTCGGCCCCCTCTTGCCCTTCTTCAAGAGGGCTGTGCCGTTCTTCCTTCCCACCCGAGACTTTAAGCCGTTGTAGAATCCGATCAGGGAGCGAAGCGATTGCTCCTGCGGGACCGAATTATTAATATCCGTGTCGACATCAGCGCCAGCAAGCCACTCGTTGCGCAGGTTCGGGGTGAGAGCAAGGTAAATGGCAGTGATGACCTTCATGTTGCTCTGGCGCCACTTGCGACCACAAAATGGGACTTGGGACCGAAGGATCTTGAGAACATACCGCTGAACGGCACCATTCGACACACGTAGGCTCCGCTTAAGAATCGCGGATGACTTGTACTGAACGAGGAGGAGGATGCGGTGTACACGTCGTTTGGTGAGCTTCTGCAGGATACGAGTAAAGGCAATGGTAGCAAACAAGTTGCGGAAGCTATACTCCGGCTCTTGGTATACTCCTTCTCCTTCTTCTCCCTCTCCCGGGGAGGAGGGACATATCCTCCCGGGCGGAAAGGCTGCTTGACAATAGAGTCTTCGGGCTGGAGCATGCGACCGTTCGGACCACAAAAAGTAGCGCAGTACTCGAAAAAGTTAAAGAGTGGCGCCTCGTTGATAGTGCAGACAGACTGTGCCACCTCGTGCGAAGAGAACATCTTGAGAATCAGCAAGAGACAGTTGGAATCGGTCAGGAGGAGGGACAGGTAATGGAACTTGATCGCGTGCGATGCCTTGAACCACTTGAGGAGCCACAACAAAATCGCAGCAATGGCCTTAGCTGTGATCTCGCGGTGCCGGGCTACGTCCACATCCTCCAGAGTGGGAAGTGGTGCTTCCTCGGCTGTCATGCCCGACTGCATCGCTCGCTCATGCGGCGAGCTGGTCTGCGGGTTGCCTTGTGCTGTGACGGTGGCGAGCAAAAGCTTGAGCAACACAATCACAGCCGAAGGCAACTGGGGTTGCATAGACCAATAGATCTGTTCCACCCGTGCCAGTCGGCGCACATCAGCTCGCACCCGGCCAAGGACATGGAGCAGTTCCACATACTTGTCCGAATCCAGAACTGCCAGTGAATGGTCTGCCTCGACACGTTTCGCCTCGGCCGAGAGCTCCTCCTCGAGTTGGGTGAGAAGAGATAGCGTGGGTTCACCGCGACCCTGGAGACGGACACCACAGACATACCCAGGTTGGGGGTGCTGCCTTTCGCTTGTCTGCGTACTCTCCTGCTTCTCTTCAGTGCGCGATGCCATGTAGGCGCCATGTTCAGCCAAACGCTCGTGCATGTGCCGCGCATGCGGGCCTGACGCGACCTGATATGAGTGAATCCAAGCTTGGTCTTCGCCGACGCCGCGCTCTTCCTGAATCGCCTCCTCGCGCGTGCGCCACGTCTGCCATAACTCGGTAGCAATGTGCATGTGGCGCTTGTAGAGATCCGCTGCCTCGTCCACAGCATACGGAACTGTCCTCCCAGCCTGTACCGACGCCGTAAAAGGAAAGACAAAGGGACGCCGCTGATCGGTCTGGAACTTTTGTTTGTTCTTAGGTGGTGGCGAGGGAGGCGGAGTGGGCGCTGGCGTTCCCGTACCGATGGGAGCGGGTTAGGGTTA